>JANJGN010000181.1:280000-880000 GCA_026770705.1 Isurus oxyrinchus
TAAAGCTCCCTCTACACTGGCCCCAACAAACACTCCCAGGTAAGGTACAGCACGGGGTTAGATACAGAGTAAAGCTCCCGCTACACTGTCCCCATCAAACACTCCCAGGACAGGTTATGCACAGGGTTAGATACAGAGTAAATCTCCCTCTACACTGTCCCCATCAAAAACTCCCAGGACAGGTACAGCACGGGGTTAGATACAGAGTAAAGTTCCCTCTACACTGTCCCCATCAAACACTCCCAGGACAGGTACAGCACGGGGTTAGATACAGAGTAAAGCTCCCCCTACACTGTCCCCATCAAACAGTCCAAGGACAGGTACAGCACGGGGTTAGATACAGAGTAAAGCTCCCTCTACACTGTGCCCAACAAACACTCCCAGGACAGGTAGAGCACGGGGTTAGATACAGAGTAAAGCTCCCTCTACATTGTCCCCACCAAACACTCCCAGGGCAGATACAGCACAGGGTTAGATACAGAGTAAAGCTCCCTCTAAACTCTCCCCATCAAAAAGTCCCAGGACAGGTACAGCACGGGGCTTGATACAGAGTAAAGCTCCATCTACACTGTCCCCATCAAACACTCCCAGGACAGGTACAGCACGGGGTTAGATACAGAGTAAAGTTCCCTCTACATTGTCCCCATCAAACACTCCCAACACAGGTACAGCGCGGGGTTAGATACAGAGTATATCTCCCTCTACACTGTCCCCATCAAACAATTCCTGGACAGGTTATGCACAGGGTAAGATACAGAGTAAATCTCCCTCTACACTGTCCCCATCAAAAACTCCCAGGACAGGTACAGCACGGGGTTAGATACAGAGTAAAGCTCCCTCTACACTGTCTCCATCAAACACTCCCAGGACAGGTACAGCACGGGGTTAGATACAGAGTAAAGCTCCCCCTACACTGTCTCCATCAAACACTCCCAGGACAGGTACAGCACGGGGTTAGATACAGAGTAAATCTCCCTCTAAACTGTCCCCATCAAACACTCCCAGGACAGGTACAGCACGAGATTAGATACAGAGTAAATCTCCCTCTGCACTGTCCCCATCAAACACTCCCAGGACAGGTAGAGCACGGGGTTAGATACAGAGTAAAGCTCCCTCTACAGTGTCCCCATCAAACACTCCCAGGACAGGTACAGCACGGGGTTACATACTGAGTAAAGCTCGCTCAACACCGTCCCCATCAAACACTCCCAGGAGAGGTACAGCACGGGGTTAGATACAGAGTAAAGCTCCCTCTACACTGTCCCCATCAAACACTACCAGGACAGGTACAGCACGGGGTTATTTACAGGGTAAATCTCCTTTATACTGTACTCATCAAACACTCCCAGGACAGGTACAGCATGGGGTTAGATACAGAGTAAAGCTGCCTCTACACTGTCCCCATCAAACACAGCCAGGACAGGTACAGCACGGGGTTAGATACAGAGAAAAGTTCCCTCCACACTCTCCCCATCAAAAAGCCCCAGGACAGGTACAGCACAGGGTTAGATACAGAGTAAAGCTCCCTCTACACTGTCCCCATCAAAAACACCCAGGACAGGTACAGGACGTGGTTAGATACAGAGTAAATCTCCCTCTACACTGTCCCCATCAAACACTCCCAGGACAGGTTATGCACAGGGTTAGATACAGAGTAAAACGCCCTCTACACAGTCTCCATCAAAAACTCCCAGGACAGGTACAGCACGGGGTTAGATACAGAGTAAAGCTGCCTCTGCACTGTCCCCATCAAAGACTCCCAGGACAGGTAGAGGACGGGGTTAGATACAGAGTAAATCTCCCTCTACATTGTCCCCATCAAACACTCCCAGGACAGGTACAGCACAGGGTTAGATACAGAGTAAAGCTCCCTCTACACTGTCCCCATCGAACACTCCACGGAAAGGTACAGCCCAGGGTCAGATACAGAGTAAAGCTCCCTCTACACTGTCCCCATCAAAAAATCCCAGGACATGTACAGCACGGGGTTACATACTGAGTAAAGCTCGTTCAACACCGTCCCCATCAAAAACTCCCAGGAGAGGTACAGCACGGGGTTAGATACAGAGTAAAGCTCCCTCTACACTGTCCCCATCAAACACTCCCAGGACAGGTACAGCACTGGGTTAGATACAGAGTAAAGCTCCCCCTACACTGTCTCCATCAAACACTCCCAGGACAGGTATAGCACGGGGTTAGATACAGAGTAAAGCTCCCTCTACACTGTCTCCATCAAACACTCCCAGGAGAGGTACAGCACGGGGTTAGATACAGAGTAAAGCTCAATCCACACTGTCCCCATCAAACACTCCCAGGACAGGTACAGCACGGGGTTAGATACAGAGTAAATCTCCCTCTACACTGTCCCCATCAAACAGTCCAAGGACAGGTACAGCAAGGGGTAAGATACAGAGTAAAGCTCCCTCTACACTGTCCCCAACAAACAGTCCCAGGACAGCTACAGCACGGGGTTAGATACAGAGTAAAGCTCCCTCTACAGTGTCCACAAGAAACACTCCCAGGACAGGTACAGCACGGGGTTAGATACAGAGTAAAGCTCCCTCTACACTCTCCCCATCAAACACTCCCAGGCCAGGTACAGCACGGGGCAAGATACAGAGTAAATCTCCCTCTGCACTGCCCCCATCAAACACTCCCAGGACAGGTAGAGCACGGGGTTAGATACAGAGTAAAGCTCCCTCTACATTGTCCCCATCAAACACTCCCAGGAAAGGTACAGCACAGGGTTCGATACAGAGTAAAGCTCCCTCTACACTGTCCCCATCAAACACTCCCAGGAAAGGTACAGCCTGGGGTCAGATTCAGAGTAAAGCTCCCTCTACACTGTCCCAATCAAAAAATCCCAGGACATGTACAGCACGGGGTTACATACTGAGTCAAGCCCGCTCCACACCGTCCCCATCAAACACTCCCAGGAGAGGCACAGCACGGGGTTAGATACAGAGTAAAGCTCCCTCTACACTGTTCCCATCAAACACTCCCAGGACAGGTACAGCACGGGGTAATTTACAGGGTAAATCTCCTTTATACTATACTCATCAAACACTCCCAGGACAGGTACAGCACAGGGTTAGATACAGAGAAAAGTTCCCTCTACTCTCTCCCCATCAAAAAGTCGCAGGACAGGTACAGCACGGGGTTATATACAGAGTAAAGCTCCCTCTACACTGTCCCCAACAAACACTCCCAGGACAGGTACAGCACGGGGTTAGATACGAAGTAAATCTCCCTCTACACTGTCCCCATCAAACACACCCAGGACAGGTACAGCACGGGGGTTAGATACAGAGTAAATCTCCCTCTACACTGTCCCCATCAAACACTCCCAGGACAGGTACAGCACAGGGTTAGATACAGAGTAAAGCTCCCTCTACATTGTCCCCATCAAACAGTCCCAGGACAGGTGCAGCACTGTGTTAGATACAGAGTAAAGCTCCCTCTACATTGTCCCAATCAAACACTCCCAGCACAGGTACAACACGGGGTTAGTTCCAGAGTAACGCTCCCCCTACACTCACCCAACAAACACTCCCAGGACAGATACAGCACGGGGTTAGGTAGAGAATAAAGCTCCCTCTACACTGGCCCCAACAAACACTCCCAGGTCAGGTACAGCACAGGGTTAGATACAGAGTAAAGCTCCCTCTACACTGTCCCCATCAAACACTCCCAGGACAGGTACCGCACGTGGTTAGATACAGAGTAAAGCTCCCCCTACACTGTCTCCATCAAACACTCCCAGGACAGGTACAGCACGCGGTTCGATACAGAGTAAAGCTCCCTCTACACTGTCTCCATCAAACACTCCCCGGTCAGGTACAGCACGGGGTTAGATACAGAGTAAAGCTCCCTCTACAGTGTCCACAACAAACACTCCCAGGACAGTTACAGCACGGGGTTGGATACAGAGTAAAGCTCCCTCTACAGTGTCCACAACAAACACTCCCAGGACAGTTAGAGCACGGGGTTAGATACAGAGTAAATCTCCCTCTGCACTGTCCCCATCAAACAATCCCAGGACAGGTAGAGCACGGGGTTAGATACAGAGTAAAGCTACCTCTACATTGTCCCCATCAAACACTCCCAGGACAGGTACAGCACAGGGTTAGATACAGAGTAAAGCTCCCTCTACACTGTCACCATCAAACACTCCCAGGAAAAATACAGCCCGGGGTCAGATATAGAGTAAAGCTCCCTCTACACATTCCCCATCAAAAAATCCCAGGACATGTACAGCACGGGTTTACATACTGAGTAAAGCCCGCTCCACACCGTCCCCATCAAACACTCCCAGGAGAGATACAGCACGGGGTTAGATCCAGAGTAAAGCTCCCTCTACACTGTCACCATCAAACACTCCCTGGAAAGGTACAGCCCGGGGACAGATATAGAGTAAAGCTCCCTCTACACTTTCCCCATCAAAAAATCCCAGGACATGTACAGCACGGGTTTACATACTGAGTAAAGCCCGCTCCACACCGTCCCCATCAAACACTCCCAGGACAGGTACAGCACGGGGTTATTTACAGGGTAACTCTCCTTTATACTGTCCTCATCGAACACTCCCAGGACAGGTACAGAACGGGGTTATTTAAAGGGTAAATCTCCTTTATACTGTCCTCATCAAACACTCCCAGGACAGGTACAGCATGGGGTTAGATAGAGAGTAAAGCTGCCGCCACACTGTCCCGATCAAACACAGCCAGGACAGGTACAGCACGGGGTAAGATGCAGAGTAAAGTTCCCTCTACACTCTCCCCATAAAAAAGTCCCAGGACAGGTACAGCATGGGGTTAGATACAGAGTAAAGCTCCCTCTACAATGTCCGCATCAAACACTCCCAGGACAGGTACAGCACGGGGTTAGATACAGAGTAAATCTCCCTCTACACTGTCCCCATCAAAGACTCGCAACACAGGTACAGCACGGGGTTAGATACAGAGTAAAGCTCCCTCTATATTGGCCCCATCTAACACTCCCAGGACAGGTACAGGACGGGGTTAGCTACAGAGTAAAGCACCCCCTACACTGTCTCCATCAAACACTCCCAGGTCAGGTACAGCACGGGGTTAGATACAGAGTAAAGCTCCCTCTACAGTGTCCCTATCAAACACCCCCAGGACAGGTACACCACGGGGTTAGATACAGAGTAAAGCTCCCCCTACACTGTCTCCATCAAACACTCCCAGGACAGGTACAGCACGGTGTTAGAAACAGAGTAAAGCTCCCCCTACACTGGCCCCATCAAACAGTCCAAGGACAGGCACAGCACGGGGTTAGATACAGAGTAAAGCTGCCTCTTCACTTTCACCATCAAACACTACCAGGAAAGTAACAGCCCGGTGTCAGATACAGAGTAAAGCTCCCTCTACACTGTCACAATCAAGAAATCCCAGGAAATGTACAGCACGGGGTCACATAGTGAGTAAAGCCCGCTCCACACCGTCCCCATCAAACACTCCCAGGAGAGGGACAGCACGGAGTTAGATACAGAGTAAAGCTCCCTCTACACTGTCCCCATCAAACACTCCCAGGACAGGTACAGCACGGGGTTATTTACAGGGTAAATCTCCTTTATACTGTCCTCATCAAACACTCCCAGGACAGGTACAGCATGGGGTTAGATACAGAGTAAAGCTGCCTCTACACTGTCCCCATCAAACACAGCCAGGACAGGACAGCACGGGGTTAGATACAGAGTAAAGTTCCCTCTACACTCTCCCCATCAAAAAGTCCCAGGACAGGTACAGCACGGGGTTAGATACAGAGTAAAGCTCCCTCTACACTGTCCCCATCAAACACTCCCAGAACAGGTACAGCACGGGGTTAGATACAGAGTAAATCTCCCTCTACACTGTCCCCATCAAACACTCCCAGGACAGGTACAGCACGGGGTTAGATACAGAGTAAATCTACCTCTACACTGTCCCCATCAAACACTCCCAACACAGGTACAGCACGGGGTTAGATACAGAGTAAAGCACCCTCTACACTGTCCCCAACAAACACTCCCAGGTCAGGAACAGCACAGGGTTAGATACAGAGTAAAGCTCCCTCTACACTGTCCCCATCAAACACTCCCAGGAAAGGTTATGCACAGGGTTAGATAGAGAGTAAATCTCCCTCTACACTGGCCCCATCAAAAACTCCCAGGACAGGTACAGCACGGGGTTATATACAGAGTAAATTTCCCTCTACAATGTCCCCATCAAACACTCCAAGGACAGGAACAGCACGGGGTTAGATACAGAGTAAAACTCCCTCTACACTCTCCCCATCAAACACTCCCAGGACAGGTACAGCACGGGGTTAGATACAGAGTAAATCTCCCTCTACACTGTCCCCATCAAACACTCCCAGGACAGGTACAGCACGGGGTTAGATACAGAGTAAAGCTCCCCCTACACTGTCTCCATCAAACACTCCCAGGTCAGGTACAGCACGGGGTTAGATACAGAGTAAAGCTTCCTCTACACTGTCCCTATCAAACACTCCCAGAGCAGGTACAGCACGGGGTTAGTTACAGAGTAAAGCTACCCCTACACTGTCTCGATCAAACACTCCCAGGACAGGTACAGCACGGGGTTAGATACAGAGTAAAGCTCCCTCTACACTGTCTCCATCAAACACTCCCAGGACAGGTACAGCACGGGTTTAGATACAGAGTAAATCTCTCTCTACACTGCCCCCATCAAACAGTCCAAGGACAGGTACAGCACGCGGTTAGATACAGAGAAAAGCTTCCTCTACTCTGTCCCCATCAAACACTCACAGGGTAGGTACAGCACGGGGTTATATACAGAGTAAAGCTCCATCTACACTGTACCCATCAAACACTCCAAGGACAGGTACAGCACAGGGTTAGATATAGAGTAAAGCTCTCCCTACACTGTCTCCATCAAACACTCCCAGGATAGGAACAGCACGGGGTTAGATACAGAGTAAAGCTCCCTCTACACTGTCTCCATCAAACACTCCCAGGTAAGGTACAGCACGGGGTTAGATACAGAGTAAAGCTCCCTCTACACTCTCCCCATCAAACACTCCCAGGACAGGTACAGCACGGTGTTAGATACAGAGTAAATCTCCCTCTACACTGACCCCATCAAACAGTCCAAGGACAGGTACAGCACGCGATGAGATACAGAGGAAATCTCCCTCTACACTGTCCCCATCAAACACTCCCAGGACAGGTACAGCACGGGGTTAGATACAGAGTAAAGCTCCCTCTGCATTGTCCCCATCAAACACTCCCAGCACAGGTACGGCACGGGGTTAGATACAGAGTAAAGCTCCCTCTACGCTATCCCCAACGAACACTCCCAGGACAGATACAGCAAGGGGTTAGATACAGAATAAAGCTCCCTCACACTGGCCCCAACAAACACTCCCAGGTCAGGTACAGCACAGGGTTAGATACAGAGTAAAGCTCCCTCTACACTGTCCCCATCAAACACTCCCAGGACAGGTCATGCACAGGGTTAGATACAGAGTAAATCTCCCTCTACACTGTCCCCATCAAAAACTCCCAGGACAGTTACAGCACAGGGTTAGATACAGAGTAAATCTCCCTCTACAATGTCCCCATCAAACACTCCAAGGACAGGAACAGCACGGGGTTAGATACAGAGTAAAACTCCCTCTACACAGTCCCCATCAAACACTCCCAGGAAAGGTACAGCACGGGGTTAGATACAGAGTAAAGCTCCCCCTACACTGTCTCCATCAAACACTCCCAGGTCAGGTACAGCACGGGGTTAGATACAGAGTAAAGCTCCCCCTACACTGTCTCCATCAAACACTCCCAGGTCAGGTACAGCACGGGGTTAGATACAGAGTAAAGCTCCCTCTACATTGTCTCCATCAAAAACTCCCAGTACAGGTACAGCACGGGGTTATTTACAGGGTAAATCTCCTTGATACTGTACTCATCAAACACTCCCAGGACAGGTACAGCATTTGGTTAGACACAGAGTAAAGCTGCCTCTACACTGTCCCCATCAAACACAGCCACGACATGTGCAGCAAGGGGTTAGATACAGAGTAAAGTTCCCTCTACACTGTCCCCATCAAACACTCCCAGGACAGGTACAGCACGGTGTTAGATACAGAGTAAAGCTCCCTCTACACTGTCCCCATAAAACACTCCCAGGACAGGTACAGCACGGGGTTAGATATAGAGTAAATCTCCCTCTACACTGTGCCCATCAAACACACCCAGGACAGGTACAGCACGGGGGTTAGATACAGAGTAAATCTCCCTCTACACTGTCCCCATCAAACACTCCCAGGACAGGTACAGCACGAAGTTAGATACAGAGTAAAGCGCCCTCTACATTGTCCCCATCAAACAATCCCAGGACAGGTACAGCACGGGGTTAGATACAGAGTAAAGCTCCCTCTACATTGTCCCCATCAAACACTCCCAGCACAGGTACAACACGGGTTTAGATACAGAGTAAAGCTCCCCCTAAAGTGTCCCCAACAAACACTCCCAGGACAGATACAGCACGGGGTTAGATACAGAATAAAGCTCCCTCTACACTGGCCCCAACAAACACTCCCAGGTCAGGTGCAGCACAGTGTTAGATACAGGGTAAAGCTCCCTCTACAATATCCCCATCAAACACTCCCAGGACAGGTTATGCACAGGGTTAGATACAGAGTAAATCTCCCTCTACACTGTCCCCATCAAAAACTCCCAGGACAGGTACAGCACGGGGATAGATACAGAGTAAATCTCCCTCTACAATGTCCCCATCAAACACTCCAAGGACAGGTACAGCACGGGGTTAGATACAGAGTAAAGCTCTCCCTACACTGTCTCCATCAAACACTCCCAGGATAGGTACAGCACGGGGTTAGATACAGAGTAAAGCTCCCTCTACACAGTCTCCATCAAACACTCCCAGGACAGGTACAGCACGGGGTTAGATACAGAGTAAAGCTAACTGTACACTGGCCCCAACAAACACTCCCAGGTCTGGTACAGCAAAGGGTTAGATACAGAGTAAAGCTCCCTCTACACTGTCCCCATCAAACACTCCCAGGACAGGTACAGCACGGTGTTAGATAGAGAGTAAATCTCCCTCTACACTGTCCCCATCAAAAACTCCCAGGACAGGTACAGCACGGGGTTAGATACAGACTAAATTTCCCTCTACAATGTCCCCATCAAACACTCCCAGGACAGGTACAGCACGGGGTTAGATACAGAGTAAAACACACTCTACACTGTCCCCATCAAACACTCCCAGGTCAGGTACAGCACGGGGTTAGATACAGAGTAAAGCTTCCTCTACACTGTCCCTATCTAACAATCCCAGAGCAGGTACAGCACGGGGTTAGTTACAGAGTAAAGCTACCCCTACACTGTCTCGATCAAACACTCCCAGGACAGGAACAGCACAGGTTTAGATACAGAGTAAATCTCCCTCTACACTGTGTCCATCAAACACTCCCAGGACAGGTACAGCACGGGTTTAGATACAGAGTAAATCTCTCTCTACACTGCCCCCATCAAACAGTCCAAGGACAGGTACAGCACGCGGTTAGATACAGAGTAAAGCTACCTCTACACTGTCCCCATCAAACACTCACAGGGTAGGTACAGCACGGGGTTATTTACAGAGTAAAGCTCCCTATACATTGTCCCCATCAAACACTCCCAGGACAGGTACAGCACGGGGTTAGATACAGAATAAAGCTCCCTCTACACTGTCCCCATCAAACACTCCAAGGACAGGTACAGCACGGGGTTAGATATAGAGTAAAGCTCTCCCTACACTGTCTCCATCAAACACTCCCAGCTTAGGAACAGCACGGGGTTAGATACAGAGTAAAGCTCCATCTACACAGTATCCATCAAACACTCCCAGGTAAGTTACAGCACGGGGTTAGATACAGAGTAAAGCTCCCTCTACACTGTCTCCATCAAACACTCCCAGGATAGGAACAGCACGGGGTTAGATACAGAGTAAAGCTCCCTCTACACTGTCTCCATCAAACACTCCCAGGTAAGGTACAGCACGGGGTTAGATACAGAGTAAAGCTCCCTCTACACTCTCCCCATCAAACACTCCCAGGACAGGTACAGCACGGTGTTAGATACAGAGTAAATCTCCCTCTACACTGTCCCCATCAAACAGTCCAAGGACAGGTACAGCACGCGATGAGATACAGAGGAAATCTCCCTCTACACTGTCCCCATCAAACACTCCCAGGACAGGTACAGCACGGGGTTAGTTACAGAGTAAAGCTCCCTCTGCATTGTCCCCATCAAACACTCCCAGCACAGGTACGGCACGGGGTTAGATACAGAGTAAAGCTCCCTCTACGCTATCCCCAACGAACACTCCCAGGGCAGATACAGCAAGGGGTTAGATACAGAATAAAGCTCCCTCACACTGGCCCCAGCAAACACTCCCAGGTCAGGTTCAGCACAGGGTTAGATACAGAGTAAAGCTCCCTCTACACTGTCCCCATCAAACACTCCCAGGACAGGTTATGCACAGGGTTAGATACAGAGTAAATCTCCCTCTACACTGTCCCCATCAAAAACTCCCAGGACAGTTACAGCACAGGGTTAGATACAGAGTAAATCTCCCTCTACAATGTCCCCATCAAACACTCCAAGGACAGGAACAGCACAGGGTTAGATACAGAGTAAAACTCCCTCTACACTGTGTCCATCAAACACTCCCAGGACAGGTACAGCACGGGTTTAGATACAGAGTAAATCTCTCTCTACACTGCCCCCATCAAACAGTCCAAGGACAGGTACAGCACGCGGTTAGATACAGAGTAAAGCTACCTCTACACTGTCCCCATCAAACACTCACAGGGTAGGTACAGCACGGGGTTATTTACAGAGTAAAGCTCCCTATACATTGTCCCCATCAAACACTCCCAGGACAGGTACAGCACGGGGTTAGATACAGAATAAAGCTCCCTCTACACTGTCCCCATCAAACACTCCAAGGACAGGTACAGCACGGGGTTAGATATAGAGTAAAGCTCTCCCTACACTGTCTCCATCAAACACTCCCAGCTTAGGAACAGCACGGGGTTAGATACAGAGTAAAGCTCCCTCTACACAGTATCCATCAAACACTCCCAGGTAAGTTACAGCACGGGGTTAGATACAGAGTAAAGCTCCCTCTAAACTGTCCCCATCAAACACTCCCAGGACAGGTACAGCACGGGGTTAGATACAGAGTAAATCTCCCTCTTCACTGTCCCCATCAAATAGTCCAAGGACAGATACAGCAAGGGGTTAGATACAGAATAAAGCTCCCTCTACACTGGCCCCAACAAACACTCCCAGGTCAGGTACAGCACAGGGTCAGATACAGAGTAAAGCTCCATCTACAATGTCCCCATCAAACACTCCAAGGACAGGAACAGCACGGTGTTAGATACAGAGTAAAACTCCCTCTACACAGTCCCCATCAAACACTCCCAGGAAATGTACAGCACGGGGTTAGATACAGAGTAAAGCTCCCCCTACACTGTCTCCATCAAACACTCCCAGGTCAGGTACAGCACGGGGTTAGATACAGAGTAAAGCTCCCTCTACACAGTCTCCATCAAAAACTCCCAAGACAGGTACAGCACGGGGTTAGATACAGACTAAATTTCCCTCTACAATGTCCCCATCAAACACTCCAAGGACAGGTACAGCACGGGGTTAGATACAGAGTAAAACTCACTCTACACTGTCCCCATCAAACACTCCCAGGTCAGGTACAGCACGGGGTTAGATACAGAGTAAAGCTTCCTCTACACTGTCCCTATCAAACAATCCCAGAGCAGGTACAGCACGGGGTTAGTTACAGAGTAAAGCTACCCCTACACTGTCTCGATCAAACACTCCCAGGACAGGAACAGCACAGGTTTAGATACAGAGTAAATCTCCCTCTACACTGTGTCCATCAAACACTCCCAGGACAGGTACAGCACGGGTTTAGATACAGAGTAAATCTCACTCTACACTGCCCCCATCAAACAGTCCAAGGACAGGTACAGCACGCGGTTAGATACAGAGTAAAGCTACCTCTACACTGTCCCCATCAAACACTCACAGGGTAGGTACAGCACGGGGTTATTTACAGAGTAAAGCTCCCTATACATTGTCCCCATCAAACACTCCCAGGACAGGTACAGCACGGGGTTAGATACAGAATAAAGCTCCCTCTACACTGTCCCCATCAAACACTCCAAGGACAGGTACAGCACGGGGTTAGATATAGAGTAAAGCTCTCCCTACACTGTCTCCATCAAACACTCCCAGCTTAGGAACAGCACGGGGTTAGATACAGAGTAAAGCTCCATCTACACAGTATCCATCAAACACTCCCAGGTAAGTTACAGCACGGGGTTAGATACAGAGTAAAGCTCCCTCTACACTGTCTCCATCAAACACTCCCAGGATAGGAACAGCACGGGGTTAGATACAGAGTAAAGCTCCCTCTACACTGTCTCCATCAAACACTCCCAGGTAAGGTACAGCACGGGGTTAGATACAGAGTAAAGCTCCCTCTACACTCTCCCCATCAAACACTCCCAGGACAGGTACAGCACGGTGTTAGATACAGAGTAAATCTCCCTCTACACTGTCCCCATCAAACAGTCCAAGGACAGGTACAGCACGCGATGAGATACAGAGGAAATCTCCCTCTACACTGTCCCCATCAAACACTCCCAGGACAGGTACAGCACGGGGTTAGATACAGAGTAAAGCTCCCTCTGCATTGTCCCCATCAAACACTCCCAGCACAGGTACGGCACGGGGTTAGATACAGAGTAAAGCTCCCTCTACGCTATCCCCAACGAACACTCCCAGGACAGATACAGCAAGGGGTTAGATACAGAATAAAGCTCCCTCACACTGGCCCCAGCAAACACTCCCAGGTCAGGTTCAGCACAGGGTTAGATACAGAGTAAAGCTCCCTCTACACTGTCCCCATCAAACACTCCCAGGACAGGTTATGCACAGGGTTAGATACAGAGTAAATCTCCCTCTACACTGTCCCCATCAAAAAC
The DNA here is from genome assembly GCA_026770705.1 of Isurus oxyrinchus. NCBI lineage: Eukaryota > Metazoa > Chordata > Chondrichthyes > Lamniformes > Lamnidae > Isurus > Isurus oxyrinchus. The sequence continues at coordinate 293,066 of JANJGN010000181.1, forward strand.
TCCCAGGACAGTTACAGCACGGGGTTAGATACAGAGTAAATCTCCATCTACAATGTCCCCATCAAACACTCCAACGACAGGAACAGCTTGGGGTTAGATACAGAGTAAAACTCCCTCTACACAGTCCCCATCAAACACTCCCAGGAAACGTACAGCACGGGGTTAGATACAGAGTAAAGCTCCCCCTACACTGTCTCCATCAAACACTCCCAGGTCAGGTACAGCACGGGGTTAGATACAGAGTAAAGCTCCCTCAACGTTGTCTCCATCAAAAACTCCCAGGACAGGTACAGCACGTGGTTAGATACAGAGTAAAGCTCCCTCTACATTGTCCCCATCCAACACTCCCAGCACAGGTACGGCACTGGGTAAATACAGAGTAAAGCTCCCTCTACACTGTCCCCAACAAACACTCCCAGGACAGATACAGCAAGGGGTTAGATACAGAATAAAGCTCCCTCTACACTGGCCCCAACAAACACTCCCAGGTCAGGTACAGCACGGGGTTAGATACAGAGTAAAGTTCCCTCTACACAGTCCCCATCAAACACTCCCAGTACAGGTACAGCACGGGGTTACTTACAGGATAAATCTCCTTTATACTGTACTCATCAAACAATCCCAGGACAGGTACAGCATTTGGTTAGACTCAGAGTAAAGCTGCCTCTACACTGTCCCCATCAAACACAGCCACGACATGTACAGCACGGGGTTAGATACAGAGTAAATCTCCCTCTACACTGGCCCCAACAAACACTCCCAGGTCAGGTACAGCACAGGGTTAGATACAGAGTAAATCTCCCTCTACACTATCCCCATCAAACACTCCCAGGACAGGTTATGCAGAGGGTTATATACAGAGTAAATCTCCCTCTACACTGTCCCCATCAAAAACTCCCAGGACAGGTACAGCACAGGATTAGATGCAGAGTAAATCTCCCTCTACAATGTCCCCATCAAACACTCCAAGGACATGAACATCACAGGGTTAGATACAGAGTAAAACTCGCTCTACAATGTCCCCATCAAACACTCCCAGGACAGGTACAGCACAGGGTTAGATACAGAGTAAAGCTCCCCCTACACTGTCTCCATCAAACACTCGCAGGTCAGGAACAGCACGGGGTTAGATACAGAATAAAGCTCCCGCTACACTGGCACCAACAAACACTCCCAGGTCAGGAACAGCACAGGGTTAGATGCAGAGTAAAGCTCCCTCTACACTGTCTCCATCAAACACTCCCAGGACAGGTTATGCAAAGGGTAAGATACAGAGTAAATCTCTCTCTACACTGTCCCCATCAAACACTCCCAGGACAGGTATAGCACGGGGTTAGATACAGAGTAAAGCTCCCTCTACACTGTCCCCATCAAACACTCCCAGGACAGGTACAGCACGGGGTTAGATACAGAGTATAGCTCCCCGTACACTGTCTCCATCAAGCACTCCCAGGACAGGTACAGCACGGGGTTAGATACAGAGTAAAGCTCCCTCTACACTGTCTCCATCAAACACTCCCAGGTCAGGTACAGCACGGGGTTAGATACAGAGTAAAGCTCCCTCTACACTGTCCCCATCAAACACTCCCAGGACAGGTACAGCACGGGGTTAGGATACAGAGTAAATATCCCTCTACACTGTCCCCATCAAACAGTCCAAGGACAGGTACAGCACGGGGTTAGATACAGAGTAAAGCTCCCTCGACTGTGTCCACAACAAACACTCACAGGACAGGTACAGCACGGGGTTAGATACAGAGTAAAGCTCCCTCTACATTGTTGCAATCAAACACTCCCAGGACAGGTACAGCACAGGGTTAGATACAGAGTAAAGCTCCCTCTACACTGTCACCATCAAACACTCCCAGGAAAGGTACAGCCCGTGGTCAGATACAGAATAAAGGTCCCTCGACACTGTCACAATCAAAAAATCACAGGACATGTACAGCACGGGGTTACATACTGAGTAAAGCCCGCTCCACACTGTCCCCATCAAACACTCCCAGGAGAGGTACAGCACGGGGTTAGATACAGAGTAAAGCTCCCTCTACACTGTCCCCATCAAACACTCCCAGGACAGGAACAGCACGGGGTTAGATACAGGGTAAATCTCCTTTATACTGTCCTCATCAAACACTCCCAGGACAGGTACAGCACGGGGTTAGATACAGAGTAAAGCTGCCTCTACACTGTCCCCATAAAACACAGCCAGGACAGGTACAGCACGGGTTTAGATACAGAGTAAAGTTCCCTCTACACTGTCCCCATCAAACACTCCCAGGACAGGTACAGCACGGGGTTAGATACAGAGTAAAGCTCCCTCTACACTGTCCCCATCAAACAGTCCCAGGACAAGTACAGGACTGGGTAAGATACAGTGTAAATCTCCCTCTACACTGTCCCCATCAAACACTCCCAGGACAGGTACAGCACGGGATTAGATACAGAGTAAAGCTCCCTCTACCTTGTCCCCATCAAACACTCCCAGCACAGGTACAGCACGGGGTTAGATACAGAGTAAAGCTCCCTCTACACTGTCTCCAACAAACACTCCAAGGACAGATACAGCACGGGGTTAGATACAGAATAAAGCTCCCTCTACACTGGCCCCAACAAACACTCCCATGTCAGGTACAGCACAGGGTTAGATACAGAGTAAAGCTCCCTCTACACTGTCCCCATCAAACACTCCCAGGACAGGTTATGCACAGGGTTAGATGCGGAGTAAATCTCCCTCTACACTGTCCCCTTCAAAAACGCCCAGGACAGGTACAGCACGGGGTTAGATACAGAGTAAATCTCCCTCTACACTGTCTCCATCAAATACTCCCAGGTCAGGTACAGCACAGGGTTAGATACAGAGTAAAGCTCCCTCTACACTGTCCCGAACAAACACTCCCAGGACAGGTACAGCACGGGGTTAGATACAGAGTAAAGCTCCCTCTACATTGTCCCCATCAAACACTCCCAGCACAGGTACGGCACGGGGTTCAATACAGAGTAAAGCTCCCTCTACACTGTCCCCAACAAACACTCCCAGGACAGATACAGCAAGGGGTTAGATACAGAATAAAGCTCCCTCTACACTGGCCCCAACAAACACTCCCAGGTCAGGTACAGCACGGGGTTAGATACAGAGTAAAGTTCCCTCTACACTGTCTCCAACAAACACTCCAAGGACAGATACAGCACGGGGTTAGATACAGAGTAAAGCTCCCTCTACACTGTCCCCATCAAACACTCCCAGGACAGGTTATGCACAGGGTTAGATACAGAGTAAATCTCCCTCTACACTGTCCCCATCAAAAACTCCCAGGACAGTTACAGCACGGGGTTAGATACAGAGTAAATCTCCATCTACAATGTCCCCATCAAACACTCCAACGACAGGAACAGCACGGGGTTAGATACAGAGTAAAACTCCCTCTACACAGTCCCCATCAAACACTCCCAGGAAACGTACAGCACGGGGTTAGATACAGAGTAAAGCTCCCTCTACACTGTCTCCATCAAACACTCCCAGGTCAGGTACAGCACGGCGTTAGATACAGAGTAAAGCTCCCTCAACGTTGTCTCCATCAAAAACTCCCAGGACAGGTACAGCACGTGGTTAGATACAGAGTAAAGCTCCCTCTACATTGTCCCCATCAAACACTCCCAGCACAGGTACGGCACTGGGTTCAATACAGAGTAAAGCTCCCTCTACACTGTCCCCAACAAACACTCCCAGGACAGATACAGCAAGGGGTTAGATACAGAATAAAGCTCCCTCTACACTGGCCCCAACAAACACTCCCAGGTCAGGTACAGCACGGGGTTAGATACAGAGTAAAGTTCCCTCTACACAGTCCCCATCAAACACTCCCAGTACAGGTACAGCACGGGGTTACTTACAGGGTAAATCTCCTTTATACTGTACTCATCAAACAATCCCAGGACAGGTACAGCATTTGGTTAGACTCAGAGTAAAGCTGCCTCTACACTGTCCCAATCAAACACAGCCACGACATGTACAGCACGGGGTTAGATACAGAGTAAAGTTCCCTCTACACTCTCCCCATCAAAAAGTCCCAGGAGAGGTACAGCACGGTGTTAGATACAGAGTAAAGCTCCCTCTACACTGTCCCCATCAAACACTCCCAGGACAGGTACAGCACGGGGTTAGATACAGAGTAAATCTCCCTCTACACTGTCCCCATCAAACACACCCAGGACAGGTACAGCACGGGGGTTAGATACAGAGTAAATCTCCCTCTACACTGGCCCCAACAAACACTCCCAGGTCAGGTACAGCACAGGGTTAGATACAGAGTAAATCTCCCTCTACACTATCCCCATCAAACACTCCCAGGACAGGTTATGCAGAGGGTTAGATACAGAGTAAATCTCCCTCTACACTGTCCCCATCAAAAACTCCCAGGACAGGTACAGCACAGGGTTAGATACAGAGTAAATCTCCCTCTACAATGTCCCCATCAAACACTCCCAGGACAGGTACAGCACGGGGTTAGGATACAGAGTAAATATCCCTCTACACTGTCCCCATCAAACAGTCCAAGGACAGGTACAGCACGGGGTTAGATACAGAGTAAAGATTCCTCTACACTGTCCCCAACAAATACTCCCAGGACAGGCACAGCACGGGGTTAGATACAGAGTAAAGCTCCCTCGACTGTGTCCACAACAAACACTCACAGGACAGGTACAGCACGGGGTTAGATACAGAGTAAAGCTCCCTCTACATTGTTGCAATCAAACACTCCCAGGACAGGTACAGCACAGGGTTAGATACAGAGTAAAGCTCCCTCTACACTGTCACCATCAAACACTCCCAGGAAAGGTACAGCCCGTGGTCAGATACAGAATAAAGGACCCTCGACACTGTCACAATCAAAAAATCACAGGACATGTACAGCACGGGGTTACATACTGAGTAAAGCCCGCTCCACACTGTCCCCATCAAACACTCCCAGGAGAGGTACAGCACGGGGTTAGATACAGAGTAAAGCTCCCTCTACACTGTCCCCATCAAACACTCCCTGGACAGGAACAGCACGGGGTTAGATACAGGGTAAATCTCCTTTATACTGTCCTCATCAAACACTCCGAGGACAGGTACAGCACGGGGTTAGATACAGAGTAAAGCTGCCTCTACACTGTCCCCATAAAACACAGCCAGGACAGGTACAGCACGGGTTTAGATACAGAGTAAAGTTCCCTCTACACTCTCCTCATCCAAAAGTCCCAGGACATGTACAGCACGGGGTTAGTTACAGAGTAAAGCTCCCTCTACACTGTCCCCATCAAACACTCCCAGGACAGGTACAGCACGGGGTTAGATACAGAGTAAAGCTCCCTCTACACTGTCCCCATCAAACAGTCCCAGGACAAGTACAGGACTGGGTAAGATACAGTGTAAATCTCCCTCTACACTGTCCCCATCAAACACTCCCAGGACAGGTACAGCACGGGATTAGATACAGAGTAAAGCTCCCTCTACCTTGTCCCCATCAAACACTCCCAGCACAGGTACAGCACGGGGTTAGATACAGAGTAAAGCTCCCTCTACACTGTCTCCAACAAACACTCCAAGGACAGATACAGCACGGGGTTAGATACAGAATAAAGCTCCCTCTACACTGGCCCCAACAAACACTCCCATGTCAGGTACAGCACAGGGTTAGATACAGAGTAAAGCTCCCTCTACACTGTCCCCATCAAACACTCCCAGGACAGGTTATGCACAGGGTTAGATGCGGAGTAAATCTCCCTCTACACTGTCCCCTTCAAAAACTCCCAGGACAGGTACAGCACGGGGTTAGATACAGAGTAAATCTCCCTCTACACTGTCTCCATCAAATACTCCCAGGTCAGGTACAGCACAGGGTTAGATACAGAGTAAAGCTCCCTCTACACTGTCCCGAACAAACACTCCCAGGACAGGTACAGCACGGGGTTAGATACAGAGTAAAGCTCCCTCTACATTGTCCCCATCAAACACTCCCAGCACAGGTACGGCACGTGGTTCAATACAGAGTAAAGCTCCCTCTACACTGTCCCCAACAAACACTCCCAGGACAGATACAGCAAGGGGTTAGATACAGAATAAAGCTCCCTCTACACTGGCCCCAACAAACACTCCCAGGTCAGGTACAGCACGGGGTTAGATACAGAGTAAAGTTCCCTCTACACTGTCCCCATCAAACACTCCCAGTACAGGTACAGCACGGGGTTACTTACAGGGTAAATCTCCTTTATACTGTACTCATCAAACACTCCCAGGACAGGTACAGCATTTGGTTAGACACAGAGTAAAGCTGCCTCTACACTGTCCCCATCAAACACAGCCACGACATGTACGGCACGGGGATAGATACAGAGTAAAGTTCCCTCTACACTCTCCCCATCAAAAAGTCCCAGGAGAGGTACAGCACGGTGTTAGATAAAGAGTAAAGCTCCCTCTACACTGTCCCCATCAAACACTCCCAGGACAGGTACAGCACGGGGTTAGATACAGAGTAAATCTCCCTCTACACTGTCCCCATCAAACACACCCAGGACAGGTACAGCACGGGGGTTAGATACAGAGTAAATCTCCCTCTACACTGGCCCCAACAAACACTCCCAGGTCAGGTACAGCACAGGGTTAGATACAGAGTAAAGCTCCCTCTACACTATCCCCATCAAACACTCCCAGGACAGGTTATGCAGAGGGTTAGATACAGAGTAAATCTCCCTCTACACTGTCCCCATCAAAAACTCCCAAAACAGGTACAGCACAGGGTTAGATACAGAGTAAATCTCCCTCTACAATGTCCCCATCAAACACTCCAAGGACATGAACAGCACAGGTTTAGATACAGAGTAAAACTCGCTCTACAATGTCCCCATCAAACACTCCCAGGAGAGGTACAGCACAGGGTTAGATACAGAGTAAAGCACCCCCTACACTGTCTCCATCAAACACTCCCAGGTAAGGAACAGCACGGGGTTAGATACAGAATAAAGCTCCCGCTACACTGGCCCCAACAAACACTCCAAGGTCAGGAACAGCACAGGGTTAGATGCAGAGTAAAGCTCCCTCTACACTGTCTCCATCAAACACTCCCAGGACAGGTTATGCAAAGGGTAAGATACAGAGTAAATCTCTCTCTACACTGTCCCCATCAAACACTCCCAGGACAGGTATAGCACGGGGTTAGATACAGAGTAAAGCTCCCTCTACACTGTCCCCATCAAACACTCCCAGGACAGGTACAGCACGGGGTTAGATACAGAGTATAGCTCCCCGTACACTGTCTCCATCAAGCACTCCCAGGACAGGTACAGCACGGGGTTAGATACAGAGTAAAGCTCCCTCTACACTGTCTCCATCAAACACTCCCAGGTCAGGTACAGCACGGGGTTAGATACAGAGTAAAGCTCCCTCTACACTGTCCCCATCAAACACTCCCAGGACAGGTACAGCACGGGGTTAGGATACAGAGTAAATATCCCTCTACACTGTCCCCATCAAACAGTCCAAGGACAGGTACAGCACGGGGTTAGATACAGAGTAAAGCTCCCTCGACTGTGTCCACAACAAACACTCACAGGACAGGTACAGCACGGGGTTAGATACAGAGTAAAGCTCCCTCTACATTGTTGCAATCAAACACTCCCAGGACAGGTACAGCACAGGGTTAGATACAGAGTAAAGCTCCCTCTACACTGTCACCATCAAACACTCCCAGGAAAGGTACAGCCCGTGGTCAGATACAGAATAAAGGTCCCTCGACACTGTCACAATCAAAAAATCACAGGACATGTACAGCACGGGGTTACATACTGAGTAAAGCCCGCTCCACACTGTCCCCATCAAACACTCCCAGGAGAGGTACAGCACGGGGTTAGATACAGAGTAAAGCTCCCTCTACACTGTCCCCATCAAACACTCCCAGGACAGGAACAGCACGGGGTTAGATACAGGGTAAATCTCCTTTATACTGTCCTCATCAAACACTCCCAGGACAGGTACAGCACGGGGTTAGATACAGAGTAAAGCTGCCTCTACACTGTCCCCATAAAACACAGCCAGGACAGGTACAGCACGGGTTTAGATACAGAGTAAAGTTCCCTCTACACTGTCCCCATCAAACACTCCCAGGACAGGTACAGCACGGGGTTAGATACAGAGTAAAGCTCCCTCTACACTGTCCCCATCAAACAGTCCCAGGACAAGTACAGGACTGGGTAAGATACAGTGTAAATCTCCCTCTACACTGTCCCCATCAAACACTCCCAGGACAGGTACAGCACGGGATTAGATACAGAGTAAAGCTCCCTCTACCTTGTCCCCATCAAACACTCCCAGCACAGGTACAGCACGGGGTTAGATACAGAGTAAAGCTCCCTCTACACTGTCTCCAACAAACACTCCAAGGACAGATACAGCACGGGGTTAGATACAGAATAAAGCTCCCTCTACACTGGCCCCAACAAACACTCCCATGTCAGGTACAGCACAGGGTTAGATACAGAGTAAAGCTCCCTCTACACTGTCCCCATCAAACACTCCCAGGACAGGTTATGCACAGGGTTAGATGCGGAGTAAATCTCCCTCTACACTGTCCCCTTCAAAAACGCCCAGGACAGGTACAGCACGGGGTTAGATACAGAGTAAATCTCCCTCTACACTGTCTCCATCAAATACTCCCAGGTCAGGTACAGCACAGGGTTAGATACAGAGTAAAGCTCCCTCTACACTGTCCCGAACAAACACTCCCAGGACAGGTACAGCACGGGGTTAGATACAGAGTAAAGCTCCCTCTACATTGTCCCCATCAAACACTCCCAGCACAGGTACGGCACGGGGTTCAATACAGAGTAAAGCTCCCTCTACACTGTCCCCAACAAACACTCCCAGGACAGATACAGCAAGGGGTTAGATACAGAATAAAGCTCCCTCTACACTGGCCCCAACAAACACTCCCAGGTCAGGTACAGCACGGGGTTAGATACAGAGTAAAGTTCCCTCTACACTGTCTCCAACAAACACTCCAAGGACAGATACAGCACGGGGTTAGATACAGAGTAAAGCTCCCTCTACACTGTCCCCATCAAACACTCCCAGGACAGGTTATGCACAGGGTTAGATACAGAGTAAATCTCCCTCTACACTGTCCCCATCAAAAACTCCCAGGACAGTTACAGCACGGGGTTAGATACAGAGTAAATCTCCATCTACAATGTCCCCATCAAACACTCCAACGACAGGAACAGCACGGGGTTAGATACAGAGTAAAACTCCCTCTACACAGTCCCCATCAAACACTCCCAGGAAACGTACAGCACGGGGTTAGATACAGAGTAAAGCTCCCTCTACACTGTCTCCATCAAACACTCCCAGGTCAGGTACAGCACGGCGTTAGATACAGAGTAAAGCTCCCTCAACGTTGTCTCCATCAAAAACTCCCAGGACAGGTACAGCACGTGGTTAGATACAGAGTAAAGCTCCCTCTACATTGTCCCCATCAAACACTCCCAGCACAGGTACGGCACTGGGTTCAATACAGAGTAAAGCTCCCTCTACACTGTCCCCAACAAACACTCCCAGGACAGATACAGCAAGGGGTTAGATACAGAATAAAGCTCCCTCTACACTGGCCCCAACAAACACTCCCAGGTCAGGTACAGCACGGGGTTAGATACAGAGTAAAGTTCCCTCTACACAGTCCCCATCAAACACTCCCAGTACAGGTACAGCACGGGGTTACTTACAGGGTAAATCTCCTTTATACTGTACTCATCAAACAATCCCAGGACAGGTACAGCATTTGGTTAGACTCAGAGTAAAGCTGCCTCTACACTGTCCCAATCAAACACAGCCACGACATGTACAGCACGGGGTTAGATACAGAGTAAAGTTCCCTCTACACTCTCCCCATCAAAAAGTCCCAGGAGAGGTACAGCACGGTGTTAGATACAGAGTAAAGCTCCCTCTACACTGTCCCCATCAAACACTCCCAGGACAGGTACAGCACGGGGTTAGATACAGAGTAAATCTCCCTCTACACTGTCCCCATCAAACACACCCAGGACAGGTACAGCACGGGGGTTAGATACAGAGTAAATCTCCCTCTACACTGGCCCCAACAAACACTCCCAGGTCAGGTACAGCACAGGGTTAGATACAGAGTAAATCTCCCTCTACACTATCCCCATCAAACACTCCCAGGACAGGTTATGCAGAGGGTTAGATACAGAGTAAATCTCCCTCTACACTGTCCCCATCAAAAACTCCCAGGACAGGTACAGCACAGGGTTAGATACAGAGTAAATCTCCCTCTACAATGTCCCCATCAAACACTCCCAGGACAGGTACAGCACGGGGTTAGGATACAGAGTAAATATCCCTCTACACTGTCCCCATCAAACAGTCCAAGGACAGGTACAGCACGGGGTTAGATACAGAGTAAAGATTCCTCTACACTGTCCCCAACAAATACTCCCAGGACAGGCACAGCACGGGGTTAGATACAGAGTAAAGCTCCCTCGACTGTGTCCACAACAAACACTCACAGGACAGGTACAGCACGGGGTTAGATACAGAGTAAAGCTCCCTCTACATTGTTGCAATCAAACACTCCCAGGACAGGTACAGCACAGGGTTAGATACAGAGTAAAGCTCCCTCTACACTGTCACCATCAAACACTCCCAGGAAAGGTACAGCCCGTGGTCAGATACAGAATAAAGGACCCTCGACACTGTCACAATCAAAAAATCACAGGACATGTACAGCACGGGGTTACATACTGAGTAAAGCCCGCTCCACACTGTCCCCATCAAACACTCCCAGGAGAGGTACAGCACGGGGTTAGATACAGAGTAAAGCTCCCTCTACACTGTCCCCATCAAACACTCCCTGGACAGGAACAGCACGGGGTTAGATACAGGGTAAATCTCCTTTATACTGTCCTCATCAAACACTCCGAGGACAGGTACAGCACGGGGTTAGATACAGAGTAAAGCTGCCTCTACACTGTCCCCATAAAACACAGCCAGGACAGGTACAGCACGGGTTTAGATACAGAGTAAAGTTCCCTCTACACTCTCCTCATCCAAAAGTCCCAGGACATGTACAGCACGGGGTTAGTTACAGAGTAAAGCTCCCTCTACACTGTCCCCATCAAACACTCCCAGGACAGGTACAGCACGGGGTTAGATACAGAGTAAAGCTCCCTCTACACTGTCCCCATCAAACAGTCCCAGGACAAGTACAGGACTGGGTAAGATACAGTGTAAATCTCCCTCTACACTGTCCCCATCAAACACTCCCAGGACAGGTACAGCACGGGATTAGATACAGAGTAAAGCTCCCTCTACCTTGTCCCCATCAAACACTCCCAGCACAGGTACAGCACGGGGTTAGATACAGAGTAAAGCTCCCTCTACACTGTCTCCAACAAACACTCCAAGGACAGATACAGCACGGGGTTAGATACAGAATAAAGCTCCCTCTACACTGGCCCCAACAAACACTCCCATGTCAGGTACAGCACAGGGTTAGATACAGAGTAAAGCTCCCTCTACACTGTCCCCATCAAACACTCCCAGGACAGGTTATGCACAGGGTTAGATGCGGAGTAAATCTCCCTCTACACTGTCCCCTTCAAAAACTCCCAGGACAGGTACAGCACGGGGTTAGATACAGAGTAAATCTCCCTCTACACTGTCTCCATCAAATACTCCCAGGTCAGGTACAGCACAGGGTTAGATACAGAGTAAAGCTCCCTCTACACTGTCCCGAACAAACACTCCCAGGACAGGTACAGCACGGGGTTAGATACAGAGTAAAGCTCCCTCTACATTGTCCCCATCAAACACTCCCAGCACAGGTACGGCACGTGGTTCAATACAGAGTAAAGCTCCCTCTACACTGTCCCCAACAAACACTCCCAGGACAGATACAGCAAGGGGTTAGATACAGAATAAAGCTCCCTCTACACTGGCCCCAACAAACACTCCCAGGTCAGGTACAGCACGGGGTTAGATACAGAGTAAAGTTCCCTCTACACTGTCCCCATCAAACACTCCCAGTACAGGTACAGCACGGGGTTACTTACAGGGTAAATCTCCTTTATACTGTACTCATCAAACACTCCCAGGACAGGTACAGCATTTGGTTAGACACAGAGTAAAGCTGCCTCTACACTGTCCCCATCAAACACAGCCACGACATGTACGGCACGGGGATAGATACAGAGTAAAGTTCCCTCTACACTCTCCCCATCAAAAAGTCCCAGGAGAGGTACAGCACGGTGTTAGATAAAGAGTAAAGCTCCCTCTACACTGTCCCCATCAAACACTCCCAGGACAGGTACAGCACGGGGTTAGATACAGAGTAAATCTCCCTCTACACTGTCCCCATCAAACACACCCAGGACAGGTACAGCACGGGGGTTAGATACAGAGTAAATCTCCCTCTACACTGGCCCCAACAAACACTCCCAGGTCAGGTACAGCACAGGGTTAGATACAGAGTAAAGCTCCCTCTACACTATCCCCATCAAACACTCCCAGGACAGGTTATGCAGAGGGTTAGATACAGAGTAAATCTCCCTCTACACTGTCCCCATCAAAAACTCCCAAAACAGGTACAGCACAGGGTTAGATACAGAGTAAATCTCCCTCTACAATGTCCCCATCAAACACTCCAAGGACATGAACAGCACAGGTTTAGATACAGAGTAAAACTCGCTCTACAATGTCCCCATCAAACACTCCCAGGAGAGGTACAGCACAGGGTTAGATACAGAGTAAAGCACCCCCTACACTGTCTCCATCAAACACTCCCAGGTAAGGAACAGCACGGGGTTAGATACAGAATAAAGCTCCCGCTACACTGGCCCCAACAAACACTCCAAGGTCAGGAACAGCACAGGGTTAGATGCAGAGTAAAGCTCCCTCTACACTGTCTCCATCAAACACTCCCAGGACAGTTTATGCAAAGGGTAAGATACAGAGTAAATCTCCCTCTACACTGTCCCCATCAAACACTCCCAGGACAGGTATAGCACGGGGTTAGATACAGATTAAAGCTCCCTCTACACTGTCCCCATCAAACACTCCCAGGACAGGTACAGCACGGGGTTAGATACAGAGTATAGCTCCCCGTACACTGTCTCCATCAAGCACTCCCAGGACAGGTACAGCACGGGGTTAGATACAGAGTAAATCTCCCTCTACACTGTCCCCATCAAACACTCCAAGGACAGATACAGCACGGGGTTAGATACATAGTAAAGCTCTCCCTACAATGTCTACATCAAACACTGCCAGGATAGGTACAGCACAGGGTTAGATACAGAGTAAAGCTCCCTCTACACTGTCTCCATCAAACACTCCCAGGTCAGGTACTGCACGGGGTTAGATACAGAGTAAAGCTCCCTCTACGCTGTCCCCATCAAACACTCCCAGGACAGGTACAGCACGGGTTTAGATACAGAGTAAATCTCCCTCTACACTCTGCCCATCAAACAGTCCAAGGACAGGTACAGCACGCGGTTAGATACAGAGGATAGCTCCCTCTACACTGTCCCCATCAAACACTCCCAGGACAGGTACAGCACGGGGTTAGATACAGAGTAAAGCTCCCTCTACACTGTCCTCAACAAACAGTCCCAGCACAGGTACAGCATGGGGTTAGATGCAGAGTAAGGCTGCCTCTACACTGTCCCCATCAAACACAGCCAGGACAGGTACAGCACGGGGTTAGATACAGATTAAAGTTCCCTCTACACTCTCCCCATCAAAAAGTCCCAGGACAGGTACTGCACGGGGTTAGATACAGAGTAAAGCACCCTCTACACAGTCCCCATCAAACACTCCCAGGACAGGTACATCACGGGGTTAGATACAGAGTAAAGCTCCCTCTACATTGTCCCCATCAAACACTCCCAGGACAGGTACAGCACGGGGTTAGATACAGAGTAAAGCTCCCTCTACACTGTCCCTATCAAACACTCCCAGGGCAGGTACAGCACGGGGTTAGTTACAGAGTAAAGCTACCCCTACACTGTCTCCATCAAACACTCCCAGGACAGGTACAGCACTGGGTTAGATACAGAGTAAAGCTCCCTCTACACTGTCTCCATCAAACACTCCCATGTCAGGAACAGCACAGGGTTAGATGCAGAGGAAAGCTCCCTCGACAGTGTCTCCATCAAACACTCCCAGGACAGGTACAGCACGGGTTTAGATACAGAGTAAATCTCTCTCTACACTGCCCCCATCAAACAGTCCAAGGACAGGTACAGCACGCGTTTAGATACAGAGTAAAGCTCCCTCTACACTGTCCCCATCAAACACTCCCAGGACAGGTACAGCACGGGGTTTATTACAGAGTAAATCTCCCTCTACACTGTCCCCATCAAACAGTCCAAGGACAGGTACAGCACGGGGTTAGATACAGAGTAAAGCTCCCTCTACACTGTCCCCATCAAACACTCCCAGGACAGATACAGCACGGGGTTAGATACAGAGTAAATCTCCCTCTACACTGTCCCCATCAAAAACTCCCAGGACAGGTACAGCACGGGGTTTGATACAGAGTAAAGCTCCCTCTACACTGTCCCGAACAAACACTCCCAGGACAGGTACAGCACGGGGTTAGATACAGAGTAAAGCTCCCCCTACACAGTCTCCATCAAACACTCCCAGGACAGGTACAGCACGGGGTTAGATATAGAGTAAACCTCCCTCTACACTGTCTCCATCAAACACTCCCAGGACAGGTACAGCACTGTTTTAGATACAGAGTAAATCTCCCTCTACAATGCCCCCATCAAACAGTCCAAAGACAGGTACAGCACGTTGTAAGATACAGAGTAAAGCTCCCACTACACTGTTCCCATCAAACACTCACAGGGTAGGTACAGCACTGGGTTATATACAAAGTTAAGCTCCCTATACATTGTCCCCATCAAACACTCCCAGGACTGGTACAGCACGGGGTTAGATACAGACTAAATCTCCCTCTACACTGTCCCCATCAAAAACTCCCAGGATAGGTACAGCACGGGGTTAGATACAGAGTAAAGCTCCCTCTACACTGTCCCCATCAAACACTCCAAGGACAGGATAGCACGGGCTTAGATACAGAGTAAAGCTCTCCCTACACTGTCTCCATCAAACACTCCAAGGACAGGTACAGCACGGGGTTAGATACAGAGTAAAGCTCTATCTACACTGTACCCATCAAGCACTCCCATGTCAGGAACAGCACAGGGTTAGATACAGAGTAATGTTCCCTCTACACTGTCTCCATCAAACACTCCCAGGACAGGTACAGCACGGGTTTAGATACAGAGTAAATCTCCCTCTACACTGCCCCCATCAAACAGTCCAAGGGCAGGTACAGCACGGGGTTTGATACAGAGTAAAGCTCCCTCTACACTTTCACCATCAAACACTCCCAGGAAAGGTACAGCCCGGGGTCAGATACAGAGTAAAGCTCCCTCTACACTGTCACAATCATAAAATCCCAGGACATGTACAGCACGGGGTGATTTACAGGGTAAATCTCCTTTATACTGTCCTCATCAACACTCCCAGGTCTGGTAGAGCATGGGGTTAGATACAGAGTAAAGCTGCCTCTACACTGTCCCCATCAAACACAGCCAGGACAGGTACAGGACGGGGTAAGATACAGAGTAAAGCTCCCTCTACACTGTCCCCATCAAACACTCCCAGGACAGGTACAGCACGGGGTTAGATACACAGTAAATCTCCCTCTACACTGTCCCCATCAAACACACCCAGGACAGGTACAGCACGGGGGTTAGATACAGAGTAAAGCACCCTCTACACTGTCCCGATCAGCAGTCCCAGGACAGGTACAGCACGGGGTTAGATACAGAGTAAATCTCCCTCTACACTGTCCCCATCAAACACTCCCAACACAGGTACAGCACAGGGTTAGATACAGAGTAAAGCTCCCTCTGCATTGTCCCCAACAAACACTCCCAGGTCAGGTACAGCACAGGGTTAGATACAGAGTAAAGCTCCCTCTACACTGTCCCCATCAAACACTCCCAGGACAGGTTATGCACAGGGTTCGATGCAGAGTAAATCTCCCTCTACACTGTCCCCATCAAAAACTCCCAGGACAGGTACAGCACGGGGTTAGATACAGAGTAAATCTCCCTCTACAATGTACCCATCAAACACTCCAAGGACAGGTACAGCACGGGGTTAGATACAGAGTAAAACTCCCTCTACACTGTCCCCATCAAACACTCCCAGGACAGGTACAGCACGCGGTTAGATAAAGAGTAAAGCTCCCCCTACACTGTCTCCATCAAACACTCCCAGGTCAGGTACAGCACAGGGTAAGATACAGAGTAAAGCTCCCTCTACAATGTCCCGATCAAACACTCCCAGGACAGGTACAGCACGGGGTTAGATACAGAGTAAAGCTCCCCCTACACTGTCTCCATCAAACACTCCCAGGAATGGAACAGCATGGGGTTAGATACAGAGTAAAGCTCCCTCTACACTGTCCCCATCAAACACTCCCAGGACAGGTACAGCACGGGGATAGATACAGAGTAAAGCTCCCTCTACACTGTCTCCATCAAACACTCCCAGGACAGGTACAGCACCGGTTTAGATACAGAGTAAATCTCCCTCTTCACTGCCCCCATCAAACAGTCCAAGGACAGGTACAGCACGCGGTAAGATACAGAGTAAAGCTCCCTCTACACTGTCCCCATCAAACACTCACAGGGTAGGTACAGCACGGGGTTATATACAGAGTTAAGCTCCCTATACATTGTCCCCATGAAACACTCCCAGGACAGGTACAGCACGGGGTTAGATACAGAGTAAATCTCCCTCTACACTGTCCCCATCAAAAACTCCCAGGACAGGTACTGCACGGGGTTAGATACAGAGTAATGCTCCCTCTACACTGTCCCCATCAAACAGTCCAAGGACAGATACAGCACGGGGTTAGATACATAGTAAAGCTCTCCCTACAATGTCTACATCAAACACTGCCAGGATAGGTACAGCACGGGGTTAGATACAGAGTAAAGCTCCCTCTACACTGTCTCCATCAAACACTCCCAGGTCAGGTACTGCACGGGGTTAGATACAGAGTAAAGCTCCCTCTACGCTGTCCCCATCAAACACTCCCAGGACAGGTACAGCACGGGTTTAGATACAGAGTAAATCTCCCTCTACACTCTGCCCATCAAACAGTCCAAGGACAGGTACAGCACGCGGTTAGATACAGAGGATAGCTCCCTCTACACTGTCCCCATCAAACACTCCCAGGACAGGTACAGCACGGGGTTAGATACAGAGTAAAGCTCCCTCTACACTGTCCTCAACAAACAGTCCCAGGACAGGTACAGCATGGGGTTAGATGCAGAGTAAGGCTGCCTCTACACTGTCCCCATCAAACACAGCCAGGACAGGTACAGCATGGGGTTAGATACAGATTAAAGTTCCCTCTACACTCTCCCCATCAAAAAGTCCCAGGACAGGTACTGCACGGGGTTAGATACAGAGTAAAGCACCCTCTACACTGTCCCCATCAAACACTCCCAGGACAGGTACAGCACTGGGTTAGATACAGAGTAAAGCTCCCTCTACACTGTCCCCATCAAACACTCCCATGTCAGGAACAGCACAGGGTTAGATGCAGAGGAAAGCTCCCTCGACACTGTCTCCATCAAACACTCCCAGGACAGGTACAGCACGGGGTTAGATACAGAGTAAAGCTCCCTCTACATTGTCCCCATCAAATACTCTCCGCACAGGTACGGCACGGTGTTCAATACAGAGTAAAGCTCCCTCTACACTGTCCCCAACAAACACTCCCAGGACAGATACAGCAAGGGGTTAGATACAGAATAAAGCTCCCTCTACACTGGCCCCAGCAAACACTCCCAGGTCAGGTACAGCACAGGGTTAGATACAGAGTAAAGCTCCATCTACACTATCCCCATCAAACACTCCCAGGACAGGTACAGGACGGGGTTAGATACAGAGTAAAGCTCCCTCTACATTGTCCTCATGAAACACTCCCAGCACAGGTACTACACGGGGTTAGATACAGAGTAAAGCCCCCCCTACAGTGTCCCCAACAAACACTCCCAGGACAGATACAGCACGGGGTTAGATACAGAATAAAGCTCCCTCTACACTGGCCCCAACAAACACTCCCAGGTCAGGTACAGCACAGGGTTAGATACAGAGTAAATCTCCCTCTACACTGTCCCCATCAAAAACTCCCAGGACAGGTACAGCACGGGGTTAGATACAGAGTAAATCTCCCTCTACAATGTCCCCATCAAACACTCCAAGGACATGAACAGCACAGGGTTAGATACAGAGTAAAACTCGCTCTACAATGTCCCCATCAAACACTCCCAGGACAGGTAGAGCACGGGGTTAGATACAGAGTAAAGCTCCCCCTACACTGTCTCCATCAAACACTCGCAGGTCAGGTACAGCACGGGGTTAGATACAGAATAAAGCTCCCGCTACACTGGCCCCAACAAACACTCCCAGGTCAGGTACAGCACAGGGTTAGATGTAGAGTAAAGCTCCCTCTACACTGTCTCCATCAAACACTCCCAGGACAGGTTATGCACAGGGAAAGATACAGAGTAAAGCTCCCTCTACACTGACCCATCAAAAACTCCCAGGACAGGAACAGCACGGGGTTAGATACAGAGTAAAGCTCCCTCTACACTGTCCCCAACAAACACTCCCAGGACAGGTCCAGCAGGGGGTTAGATACAGAGTAAAGCTCCCCGTACACTGTCTCCATCAAGCACTCCCAGGACAGGTACAGCACGGGGTTAGATAAAGAGTAAAGCTCCCTCTACACTGTCTCCATCAAACAGTCCCAGGTCAGGTACAGCATGGGGTTAGATACAGAGTAAAGCTCCCTCTACATTGTCCCCATCAAACACTCCCAGCACAGGTACAGCACGGGGTTAGATACAGAGTAAATCTCCCTCTACACTGTCTCCAACAAACACTCCAAGGACAGATACAGCACGGGGTTAGATACAGAATAAAGCTCCCTCTACACTGGCCCCAACAAACACTCCCATGTCACGTACAGCACAGGGTTAGATACAGAGTAAAGCTCCCTCTACACTGTCCCCATCAAACACTCCCAGGACAGGTTATGCACAGGGTTAGATGCGGAGTAAATCTCCCTCTACACTGTCCCCTTCAAAAACTCCCAGGACAGGTACAGCACGGGGTTAGATACAGAGTAAATCTCCCTCTACACTGTCTCCATCAAATACTCCCAGGTCAGGTACAGCACAGGGTTAGATACAGAGTAAAGCTCCCTCTACACTGTCCCGAACAAACACTTCCAGGACAGGTACAGCACGGTGTTAGATACAGAGTAAAGCTCCCCCTACACAGTCTCCATCAAACACTCCCAGGACAGGTACAGCACGGGGTTAGATATAGAGTAAACCTGCCTCTACACTGTCTCCAACAAACACTCCCAGGACAGGTACAGCACTGGTTTAGATACAGAGTAAATCTCCCTCTACACTGCCCCCATCAAACAGTCCAAAGACAGGTACAGCACGCGGTAAGATACAGAGTAAAGCTCCCACTACACTGTTCCCATCAAACACTCACAGGGTAGGTACAGCACTGGGTTATATACAAAGTTAAGCTCCCTATACATTGTCCCCATCAAACACTCCCAGGACTGGTACAGCACGGGGTTAGATACAGACTAAATCTCCCTCTACACTGTCCCCATCAAAAACTCCCAGGATAGGTACAGCACGGGGTTAGATACAGAGTAAAGCTCCCTCTACACTGTCCCCATCAAACACTCCAAGGACAGGTACAGCACGGGGTTAGATACAGAGTAAAGCTCTATCTACACTGTCCCCATCAAGCACTCCCATGTCAGGAACAGCACAGGGTTAGATACAGAGTAAAGTTCCCTCTACACTGTCTCCATCAAACACTCCCAGGACAGGTACATCATGGGTTTAGATACAGAGTAAATCTCCCTCTACACTGCCCCCATCAAACAGTCCAAGGGCAGGTACAGCACGGGGTTTGATACAGAGTAAAGCTCCCTCTACACTTTCACCATCAAACACTCCCAGGAAAGGTACAGCCCGGGGTCAGATACAGAGTAAAGCTCCCTCTACACTGTCACAATCATAAAATCCCAGGACATGTACAGCACGGGGTTACATACTGCTTAAAGCCCACTCCAGACCGTCGCTATCAAACACTCCCAGGACAGGTACAGCACGGGGTGATTTACAGGGTAAATCTCCTTTATACTGTCATCATCAACACTCCCAGGACAGGTAGAGCATGGGGTTAGATACAGAGTAAAGCTGCCTCTACACTGTCCCCATCAAACACAGCCAGGACAGGTACAGGACGGTGTTAGATACAGAGTAAAGTTCCCTCTACACTCTCCCCATCAAAAAGTCCCAGGACAAGTACAGCACGGGGTTAGATACAGAGTAAAGCTCCCTCTACACTGTCCCCATCAAACACTCCCAGGACAGGTACAGCACGGGGTTAGATACACAGTAAATCTCCCTCTACACTGTCCCCATCAAACACACCCAGGACAGGTACAGCACGGGGGTTAGATACAGAGTAAAGCACCCTCTACACTGTCCCGATCAGCAGTCCCAGGACAGGTACAGCACGGGGTTAGATACAGAGTAAATCTCCCTCTACACTGTCCCCATCAAACACTCCCATCACAGGTACAGCACAGGGTTAGATACAGAGTAAAGCTCCCTCTGCATTGTCCCCAACAAACACTCCCAGGTCAGGTACAGCACAAGGTTAGATACAGAGTAAAGCTCCCTCTACACTGTCCCCATCAAACACTCCCAGGACAGGTTATGCACAGGGTTCGATGCAGAGTAAATCTCCCTGTACACTGTCCCCATCAAAAACTCCCAGGACAGGTACAGCACGGGGTTAGATACAGAGTAAATCTCCCTCTACAATGTCCCCATCAAACATCCAAGGACAGGTACAGCACGGGGTTAGATACAGAGTAAAACTCCCTCTACACTGTCCCCATCAAACACTCCCAGGACAGGTACAGCACGCGGTTAGATAAAGAGTAAAGCTCCCCCTACACTGTCTTCATCAAACACTCACAGGTCAGGTACAGCACAGGGTTAGATACAGAGTAAAGCTCCCTCTAAAATGTCCCGATCAAACACTCCCAGGACAGGTACAGCACGGAGTTAAATACAGAGTAAAGCTCCCCCTACACTGTCTCCATCAAACACTCTCAGGAAAGGAACAGCATGGGGTTAGATACAGAGTAAAGCTCTTTCTACACTGTCCCCATCAAACACTCCCAGGACAGGTACAGCACGGGGATAGATACAGAGTAAAGCTCCCTCTACACTGTCTCCATCAAACAGTCCCAGGTCAGGTACAGCACCGGTTTAGATACAGAGTAAATCTCCCTCTACACAGCCCCCATCAAACAGTCCAAGGACAGGTACAGCACACGGTAAGATACAGAGTAAAGCTCCCTCTACACTGTCCCCATCAAACACTCACAGGGTAGGTACAGCACGGGGTTATATACAGAGTTAAGCTCCCTATACATTGTCCCCATGAAACACTCCCAGGACAGGTACAGCACGGGGTTAGATACAGAGTAAATCTCCCTCTACACTGTCCCCATCAAAAACTCCCAGGACAGGTACTGCACGGGGTTAGATACAGAGTAATGCTCCCTCTACACTGCCCCATCAAACACTCCAAGGACAGATACAGCACGGGGTTAGATACATAGTAAAGCTCTCCCTACAATGTCTACATCAAACACTGCCAGGATAGGTACAGCACAGGGTTAGATACAGAGTAAAGCTCCCTCTACACTGTCTCCATCAAACACTCCCAGGTCAGGTACTGCACGGGGTTAGATACAGAGTAAAGCTCCCTCTACGCTGTCCCCATCAAACACTCCCAGGACAGGTACAGCACGGGTTTAGATACAGAGTAAATCTCCCTCTACACTCTGCCCATCAAACAGTCCAAGGACAGGTACAGCACGCGGTTAGATACAGAGGATAGCTCCCTCTACACTGTCCCCATCAAACACTCCCAGGACAGGTACAGCACGGGGTTAGATACAGAGTAAAGCTCCCTCTACACTGTCCTCAACAAACAGTCCCAGGACAGGTACAGCATGGGGTTAGATACAGAGTAAGGCTGCCTCTACACTGTCCCCATCAAACACAGCCAGGACAGGTACAGCACGGGGTTAGATACAGATTAAAGTTCCCTCTACACTCTCCCCATCAAAAAGTCCCAGGACAGGTACTGCACGGGGTTAGATACAGAGTAAAGCACCCTCTACACTGTCCCCATCAAACACTCCCAGGACAGGTACAGCACGGGGTTAGATACAGAGTAAAGCTCCCTCTACATTGTCCCCATCAAACACTCCCAGGACAGGTACAGCACGGGGTTAGATACAGAGTAAAGGTCCCTCTACACTGTCCCTATCAAACACTCCCAGGGCAGGTACAGCACGGGGTTAGTTACAGAGTAAAGCTACCCCTACACTGTCTCCATCAAACACTCCCAGGACAGGTACAGCACTGGGTTAGATACAGAGTAAAGCTCCCTCTACACTGTCTCCATCAAAAACTCCCATGTCAGGAACAGCACAGGGTTAGATGCAGAGGAAAGCTCCCTCGACACTGTCTCCAGCAAACACTCCCAGGACAGGTACAGCACGGGGTTAGATACAGAGTAAAGCTCCCTCTACATTGTCCCCATCAAATACTCCCAGCACAGGTACGGCACGGTGTTCAATACAGAGTAAAGCTCCCTCTACACTGTCCCCAACAAACACTCCCAGGACAGATACAGCAAGGGGTTAGATACAGAATAAATCTCCCTCTTCACTGGCCCCAACAAACACTCCCAGGTCAGGTACAGCACAGGGTTAGATACAGAGTAAATCTCCATCTACACTGTCCCCTTCAAACACACCCAGGACAGGTACAGCACGGGGGTTAGATACAGAGTAACTCTCCCTCTACACTGTCCCCATCAAACACTCCCAGGACAGGTACAGCATGGGGTTAGATACAGAGTAAAGCTCCCGCTACGTTGTCCCCATCAAACAATCCCAGGACAGGTACAGCACGAGGTTA
Source organism: Isurus oxyrinchus (assembly GCA_026770705.1). NCBI lineage: Eukaryota > Metazoa > Chordata > Chondrichthyes > Lamniformes > Lamnidae > Isurus > Isurus oxyrinchus. The sequence continues at coordinate 316,268 of JANJGN010000181.1, forward strand.
GATACAGAGTAAAGCTCCCTCTACATTGTCCCCATCAAACACTCCCAGCACAGGTACAACACGGGGTTAGATACAGAGTAAAGCCCCCCCTACAGTGTCCCCAACAAACACTCCCAGGACAGATACAGCACGGGTTTAGATACAGAATAAAGCTCCCTCTACACTGGCCCCAGCAAACACTCCCAGGTCAGGTACAGCACAGGGTTAGATACAGAGTAAAGCTCCATCTACACTATCCCCATCAAACACTCCCAGGACAGGTACAGCACGGGGTTAGATACAGAGTAAAGCTCACTCTACATTGTCCCCATCAAACACTCCCAGCACAGGTACAACACGGGGTTAGATACAGAGTAAAGCCCCCCCTACAGTGTCCCCAACAAACACTCCCAGGACAGATACAGCACGGGGTTAGATACAGAATAAAGCTCCCTCTACACTGGCCCCAACAAACACTCCCAGGTCAGGTACAGCACAGGGTTAGATACAGAGTAAATCTCCCTCTACACTGTCCCCATCAAAAACTCCCAGGACAGGTACAGCACGGGGTTAGATACAGAGTAAATCTCCCTCTACAATGTCCCCATCAAACACTCCAAGGACATGAACAGCACAGGGTTAGATACAGAGTAAAACTCGCTCTACAATGTCCCCATCAAACACTTCCAGGACAGGTAGAGCACGGGGTTAGATACAGAGTAAAGCTCCCCCTACACTGTCTCCATCAAACACTCGCAGGTCAGGTACAGCACGGGGTTAGATACAGAATAAAGCTCCCGCTACACTGGCCCCAACAAACACTCCCAGGTCAGGTACAGCACAGGGTTAGATGCAGAGTAAAGCTCCCTCTACACTGTCTCCATCAAACACTCCCAGGACATGTTATGCACAGGGTAAGATACAGAGTAAAGCTCCCTCTACACTGACCCATCAAAAACTCCCAGGACAGGAACAGCACGGGGTTAGATACAGAGTAAAGCTCCCTCTACACTGTCCCCAACAAACACTCCCAGGACAGGTCCAGCAGGGGGTTAGATACAGAGTAAAGCTCCCCGTACACTGTCTCCATCAAGCACTCCCAGGACAGGTACAGCACGGGGTTAGATACAGAGTAAAGCTCCCTCTACACTGTCTCCATCAAACAGTCCCAGGTCAGGTACAGCATGGGGTTAGATACAGAGTAAAGCTCCCTCTACCTTGTCCCCATCAAACACTCCCAGCACAGGTACAGCACGGGGTTAGATACAGAGTAAAGCTCCCTCTACACTGTCTCCAACAAACACTCCCAGGACAGGTACAGCACGGGGTTAGATACAGAGTAAAGCTCCCTCTACACTGTCCTCAACAAACAGTCCCAGGACAGGTACAGCATGGGGTTAGATACAGAGTAAGGCTGCCTCTACACTGTCCCCATCAAACACAGCCAGGACAGGTACAGCACGGGGTTAGATACAGATTAAAGTTCCCTCTAAACTCTCCCCATCAAAAAGTCCCAGGACAGGTACTGCACGGGGTTAGATACAGAGTAAAGCACCCTCTACACTGTCCCCATCAAACACTCCCAGGACAGGTACAGCACGGGGTTAGATACAGAGTAAAGCTCCCTCTACATTGTCCCCATCAAACACTCCCAGGACAGGTACAGCACGGGGTTAGATACAGAGTAAAGGTCCCTCTACACTGTCCCTATCAAACACTCCCAGGGCAGGTACAGCACGGGGTTAGTTACAGAGTAAAGCTACCCCTACACTGTCTCCATCAAACACTCCCAGGACAGGTACAGCACTGGGTTAGATACAGAGTAAAGCTCCCTCTACACTGTCTCCATCAAACACTCCCATGTCAGGAACAGCACAGGGTTAGATGCAGAGGAAAGCTCCCTCGACACTGTCTCCAGCAAACACTCCCAGGACAGGTACAGCACGGGGTTAGATACAGAGTAAAGCTCCCTCTACATTGTCCCCATCAAATACTCCCAGCACAGGTACGGCACGGTGTTCAATACAGAGTAAAGCTCCCTCTACACTGTCCCCAACAAACACTCCCAGGACAGATACAGCAAGGGGTTAGATACAGAATAAATCTCCCTCTTCACTGGCCCCAACAAACACTCCCAGGTCAGGTACAGCACAGGGTTAGATACAGAGTAAATCTCCATCTACACTGTCCCCTTCAAACACACCCAGGACAGGTACAGCACGGGGGTTAGATACAGAGTAAATCTCCCTCTACACTGTCCCCATCAAACACTCCCAGGACAGGTACAGCATGGGGTTAGATACAGAGTAAAGCTCCCGCTACGTTGTCCCCATCAAACAATCCCAGGACAGGTACAGCACGAGGTTAGATACAGAGTAAAGCTCCCTCTACATTGTCCCCATCAAACACTCCCAGCACAGGTACAACACGGGGTTAGATACAGAGTAAAGCCCCCCCTACAGTGTCCCCAACAAACACTCCCAGGACAGATACAGCACGGGTTTAGATACAGAATAAAGCTCCCTCTACACTGGCCCCAGCAAACACTCCCAGGTCAGGTACAGCACAGGGTTAGATACAGAGTAAAGCTCCATCTACACTATCCCCATCAAACACTCCCAGGACAGGTACAGCACGGGGTTAGATACAGAGTAAAGCTCACTCTACATTGTCCCCATCAAACACTCCCAGCACAGGTACAACACGGGGTTAGATACAGAGTAAAGCCCCCCCTACAGTGTACCCAACAAACACTCCCAGGACAGATACAGCACGGGGTTAGATACAGAATAAAGCTCCCTCTACACTGGCCCCAACAAACACTCCCAGGTCAGGTACAGCACACGGTTAGATACAGAGTAAATCTCCCTCTACACTGTCCCCATCAAAAACTCCCAGGACAGGTACAGCACGGGGTTAGATACAGAGTAAATCTCCCTCTACAATGTCCCCATCAAACACTCCAAGGACATGAACAGCACAGGGTTAGATACAGAGTAAAACTCGCTCTACAATGTCCCCATCAAACACTTCCAGGACAGGTAGAGCACGGGGTTAGATACAGAGTAAAGCTCCCCCTACACTGTCTCCATCAAACACTCGCAGGTCAGGTACAGCACGGGGTTAGATACAGAATAAAGCTCCCGCTACACTGGCCCCAACAAACACTCCCAGGTCAGGTACAGCACAGGGTTAGATGCAGAGTAAAGCTCCCTCTACACTGTCTCCATCAAACACTCCCAGGACATGTTATGCACAGGGTAAGATACAGAGTAAAGCTCCCTCTACACTGACCCATCAAAAACTCCCAGGACAGGAACAGCACGGGGTTAGATACAGAGTAAAGCTCCCTCTACACTGTCCCCAACAAACACTCCCAGGACAGGTCCAGCAGGGGGTTAGATACAGAGTAAAGCTCCCCGTACACTGTCTCCATCAAGCACTCCCAGGACAGGTACAGCACGGGGTTAGATACAGAGTAAAGCTCCCTCTACACTGTCTCCATCAAACAGTCCCAGGTCAGGTACAGCATGGGGTTAGATACAGAGTAAAGCTCCCTCTACCTTGTCCCCATCAAACACTCCCAGCACAGGTACAGCACGGTGTTAGATACAGAGTAAAGCTCCCTCTACACTGTCTCCAACAAACACTCCAAGGACAGATACAGCACGGGGTTAGATACAGAATAAAGCTCCCTCTACACTGGCCCCAACAAACACTCCCATGTCAGGTACAACACAGGGTTAGATACAGAGTAAAGCTCCCTCTACATTGTCCCCATCAAACACTCCCAGCACAGGTACAACACGGGGTTAGATACAGAGTAAAGCCCCCCCTACAGTGTCCCCAACAAACACTCCCAGGACAGATACATCACGGGTTTAGATACAGAATAAAGCTCCCTCTACACTGGCCCCAGCAAACACTCCCAGGTCAGGTACAGCACAGGGTTAGATACAGAGTAAAGCTCCATCTACACTATCCCCATCAAACACTCCCAGGACAGGTACAGCACGGGGTTAGATACAGAGTAAAGCTCACTCTACATTATCCCCATCAAACACTCCCAGCACAGGTACAACACGGGGTTAGATACAGAGTAAAGCCTCCCCTACAGTGTCCCCAACAAACACTCCCAGGACAGATACAGCACGGGGTTAGATACAGAATAAAGCTCCCTCTACACTGGCCCCAACAAACACTCCCAGGTCAGGTACAGCACACGGTTAGATACAGAGTAAATCTCCCTCTACACTGTCCCCATCAAAAACTCCCAGGACAGGTACAGCACGGGGTTAGATACAGAGTAAATCTCCCTCTACAATGTCCCCATCAAACACTCCAAGGACATGAACAGCACAGGGTTAGATACAGAGTAAAACTCGCTCTACAATGTCCCCATCAAACACTTCCAGGACAGGTAGAGCACGGGGTTAGATACAGAGTAAAGCTCCCCCTACACTGTCTCCATCAAACACTCGCAGGTCAGGTACAGCACCGGGTTAGATACAGAATAAAGCTCCCGCTACACTGGCCCCAACAAACACTCCCAGGTCAGGTACAGCACAGGGTTAGATGCAGAGTAAAGCTCCCTCTACACTGTCTCCATCAAACACTCCCAGGACATGTTATGCACAGGGTAAGATACAGAGTAAAGCTCCCTCTACACTGACCCATCAAAAACTCCCAGGACAGGAACAGCACGGGGTTAGATACAGAGTAAAGCTCCCTCTACACTGTCCCCAACAAACACTCCCAGGACAGGTCCAGCAGGGGGTTAGATACAGAGTAAAGCTCCCCGTACACTGTCTCCATCAAGCACTCCCAGGACAGGTACAGCACGGGGTTAGATACAGAGTAAAGCTCCCTCTACACTGTCTCCATCAAACAGTCCCAGGTCAGGTACAGCATGGGGTTAGATACAGAGTAAAGCTCCCTCTACCTTGTCCCCATCAAACACTCCCAGCACAGGTACAGCACGGTGTTAGATACAGAGTAAAGCTCCCTCTACACTGTCTCCAACAAACACTCCAAGGACAGATACAGCACGGGGTTAGATACAGAATAAAGCTCCCTCTACACTGGCCCCAACAAACACTCCCATGTCAGGTACAACACAGGGTTAGATACAGAGTAAAGCTCCCTCTACACTGTCCCCATCAAACACTCCCAGGACAGGGTATGCACAGGGTTAGATGCGGAGTAAATCTCCCTCTACACTGTCCCCTTCAAAAACTCCCAGGACAGGTACAGCACGGGGTTAGATACAGAGTAAATCTCCCTCTACACTGTCTCCATCAAATACTCCCAGGTCAGGTACAGCACAGGGTTAGATACAGAGTAAAGCTCCCTCTACACTGTCGCGAACAAACACTCCCAGGACAGGTACAGCACGGTGTTAGATACAGAGTAAAGCTCCCCCTACACAGTCTCCATCAAACACTCCCAGGACAGGTACAGCACGGGGTTAGATATAGAGTAAACCTCCCTCTACACTGTCTCCATCAAACACTCCCAGGACAGGTACAGCACTGGTTTAGATACAGAGTAAATCTCCCTCTACACTGTCCCCATCAAACAGTCCAAAGACAGGTACAGCACGCGGTAAGATACAGAGTAAAGCTCCCACTACACTGTTCCCATCAAACACTCACAGGGTAGGTACAGCACTGGGTTATATACAAAGTTAAGCTCCCTATACATTGTCCCCATCAAACACTCCCAGGACTGGTACAGCACGGGGTTAGATACAGACTAAATCTCCCTCTACACTGTCCCCATCAAAAACCCCCAGGATAGGTACAGCACGGGGTTAGATACAGAGTAAAGCTCCCTCTACACTGTCCCCATCAAACACTCCCAGGACAGGTACAGCATGGGGTTAGATACAGAGTAAAGCTCCCGCTACGTTGTCCCCATCAAACAATCCCAGGACAGGTACAGCACGAGGTTAGATACAGAGTAAAGCTCCCTCTACATTGTCCCCATCAAACACACCCAGCACAGGTACAACACGGGGTTAGATACAGAGTAAAGACCCCCCTACAGTGTCCCCAACAAACACTCCCAGGACAGATACAGCACGGGTTTAGATACAGAATAAAGCTCCCTCTACACTGGCCCCAGCAAACACTCCCAGGTCAGGTACAGCACAGGGTTAGATACAGAGTAAAGCTCCATCTACACTATCCCCATCAAACACTCCCAGGACAGGTACAGCACGGGGTTAGATACAGAGTAAAGCTCACTCTACATTGTCCCCATCAAACACTCCCAGCACAGGTACAACACGGGGTTAGATACAGAGTAAAGCCCCCCCTACAGTGTCCCCAACAAACACTCCCAGGACAGATACAGCACGGGGTTAGATACAGAATAAAGCTCCCTCTACACTGGCCCCAACAAACACTCCCAGGTCAGGTACAGCACAGGGTTAGATACAGAGTAAATCTCCCTCTACACTGTCCCCATCAAAAACTCCCAGGACAGGTACAGCACGGGGTTAGATACAGAGTAAATCTCCCTCTACAATGTCCCCATCAAACACTCCAAGGACATGAACAGCACAGGGTTAGATACAGAGTAAAACTCGCTCTACAATGTCCCCATCAAACACTTCCAGGACAGGTAGAGCACGGGGTTAGATACAGAGTAAATCTCCCCCTACACTGTCTCCATCAAACACTCGCAGGTCAGGTACAGCACGGGGTTAGATTCAGAATAAAGCTCCCGCTACACTGGCCCCAACAAACACTCCCAGGTCAGGTACAGCACAGGGTTAGATGCAGAGTAAAGCTCCCTCTACACTGTCTCCATCAAACACTCCCAGGACATGTTATGCACAGGGTAAGATACAGAGTAAAGCTCCCTCTACACTGACCCATCAAAAACTCCCAGGACAGGAACAGCACGGGGTTAGATACAGAGTAAAGCTCCCTCTACACTGTCCCCAACAAACACTCCCAGGACAGGTCCAGCAGGGGGTTAGATACAGATTAAAGCTCCCTCTACCTTGTCCCCATCAAACACTCCCAGCACAGGTACAGCACGGGGTTAGATACAGAGTAAAGCTCCCTCTACACTGTCCCCATCAAACACTCCCAGGACAGGTTATGCACAGGGTTAGATATAGAGTAAATCACCCTCTACAATGTCCCCATCAAAAACTCCCAGGACAGTTGCAGCACGGGGTTAGATACAGAGTAAATCTCCCTCTACAATGTCCCCATCAAACACTCAAAGGACAGGAACAGCACGGGGTTAGATACAGAGTAAAACTACCTCTATACTGTCCCCATCAAACACTCCCAGGACAGGTACAGCACGGGGTTAGATACAGAGGAAAGCTCCCTCTACATTGTCTCCATCAAACACTCCCAGGACAGGTACAGCACGGTGTTAGATACAGAGTAAAGCTCCCTCTACACTTTCCCCATCAAACACTCCCAGGACAGATACAGCACGGGGTTAGATACAGAGTAAATCTCCCTCTACACTGTCCCCATCAAACATCCAAGGACAGGTACAGCACGCGGTTAGATACAGAGTGAAGCTCCCACTACACTGTCCCCATCAAACACTCACAGGGTAGGTACAGCACGGGGTTATATACAGAGTAAAGCTCCCTCTACATTGTCTCCATCAAACACTCCCAGGTTAGGTACAGCACGGGGTTAGATACAGAGTAATGCTCCCTCTACACTGTCCCCATCAAACACTCCCAGGACAGGTTCAGCACGGGGCTAGATGCAGAGTAAATCTCCCTCTACACTGTCCCCATCAAACAGTCCATGGACAGGAACAGCACGGGGTTAGATACAGCGTAAAACTACCTCTAAACTTTCCCCATCAAACACTCGCAGGACTAGTACAGCACGGGGTTAGATACAGAGTAAAGCTCACCCTACACTGTCTCCATCAAACACTCCCAGGTCAGGTACAGCACGGGGTAAGATACAGAATAAAGCTCACTCTACACTGGCCCCAACAAACACTCCCAGGTCAGATACAGCACAGGGATAGATACAGAGTAAAGCTCCCTCTACACTGTCCCCATCCAACACTCCCTGGACAGGTTATGCACAGGGTTAGATACAGAGTAAATCTCCCTCTACACTGTCCCCATCAAAAACTCCCAGGACAGTTACAGCACGGGGTTAGATACAGAGTAAAGCTCCCTCCACATTGTCCCCATCAAACACTCCCAGCACAGGTACGGCACGGGGTTAGATACACAGTAAAGCACCCTCTACACTGTCCCCAACAAACACTCCCAGGACAAATACAGCAAAGGGTTAGATACAGAGTAAAGCTCCCCCTACACTGTCTCCATCAAACACTCCCAGGACAGGTACAGCACGGTGTTATACAAAGAGTAAAGCTCCCTCTACACTGTCCCCATCAAACACTCCTAGGATAGATACAGCACGGGGTTAGATACAGAGTAAATCTCCCTCTACACTGTCCCCATCAAACAGTCCAAGGACAGGTACAGCACGGCGTTAGATACAGAGTAAAGCTCCGCCTACACTGTCTCCATCAAACACTCCCAGGTCAGGTACAGCACGGGGTTAGATACAGAATAAAGCTCTTTCTACACTGGTCTCAACAAACGCTCCCAGGTCAGGTACAGCACAGAGTTAGATAGAGAGTAAAGCTCCCTCTACACTGTCCCCATCAAACACTCCCAGGACAGGTACAGAACGGGGTTAGATACAGAGTAAAGTTCCCTCTACACAGTCCCCATCAAACAGTCCCAGGACAAGTACAGCACGGGGTTAGATACAGAGTCAATCTCCCTCTACACTGTCCCCATCAAACACTCCCAGGACAGGTACAGCACGGGGTTAGATACAGAGTAAAGCCCCCTCTGCATTGTCCCCATGAAACACTCCCAGGACATGTACAGCACGGGGTTAGATACAGAGTAAAGCTCCCTCTTCCTTGTCCCCATCAAACACTCCCAGCACAGGTAAAGCACGGGGTTAGATAAAGAGTAAATTTCCCTTTACACTGTCTCCAACAAACACTCCAAGGAAAGATACAGAACGGGGTAAGATAAAGAATAAAGCTCCCTCTACACTGGCCCCAACAAACACTCCCTGGTCAGGTACAGCACAGGGTTAGATACAGAGTAAAGCTCCCTCTACACTGTCCCCATCAAACACTCCCAGGACTGGTTATGCACAGGGTTAGATACAGAGTAAAGCTCCCCCTACACTGTCTCCATCAAACACTCCCATGTCAGGTACAGCACAGGGTTAGATACAGAGTACAGCTCCCTCTACACTGCCCCCATCAAACAGTCCAAGGACAGGTACAGCACGCGGTACGATACAAAGTAAATCTCCCTCTACACTGTCCCCATCAAAAACTCCCAGGATAGGTACAGCATGGGGTTAGATACAGAGTAATGCTCCCTCTACACTGTCCCCATCAAACACTCCAAGGACAGGTACAGCACGGGTTTAGATACAGAGTTAAGCTCTCCCTACACTGTCTCCATCAAACACTCCCAGGATAGGAACAGCACGGGGTTAGATACAGAGTAAAGGTCCCTCTACACTGTCTCCATCAAACACTCCCAGGTCAGGTATAGCACGGGGTTAGATACAGAGTAAAGCTCCCTCTACACTGTCCCCATCAAACACTCCCAGGACAGGTACAGCACGGGCTTAGATACAGAGTAAATCTCCCTCTACACTGTCCCCATCCAACAGTCCAAGGACAGGTACAGCACGGGTTTAGATACAGAGGATATCTCCCTCTACACTGTCCCCATCAAACACTCCCAGGACAGGTACAGCACGGGGCTGGATACAGAGTAAAGCTCCCTCTACACTGTCCTCAACAAACACTCCCAGGACAGGTACAGCATGGGGTTAGATACAGCATAAAGCTGCCTCTACACTGTCCCCATCAAACACAGCCAGGACAGGTACAGCACGGGGATAGATACAGAGTAAAGTTCACTCTAGACTGTCCCCATCAAACACGCCCTGGACAGGTACAGCACGGCTTTGATACAGAGTAAAGCTCCCACTACACTGTCTCCATCAAAAAATCCTAGGACAGCTACAGCACGGGGTTAGATACAGAGTAAATCTCCCTCTACACTATCTCCATCAAACACTCCCAGGTCAGGTACAGCACGGGGTTAGATACAGAGTAAAGCTCCCTCTGCACTGTCCCCATCAAACACTCCCAGGACAGGTACAGCATGGGGTTAGATACAGAGTAAATCTCCCTCTACACTGTCACCATCAAACAGTCCATGGACAAGTACAGCACGGGGTTGGATACAGAGTAAAGCTTCCTCTACACTGTCCACAACAAACACTCCCAGTACAGGTACAGCATGGGGTTAGATACAGAGTAAAGATGCCTTTACAGTGTCCACAACAAACACTCCCAGGACAGGTACAGCACAGGGTTAGATACAGAGTAAATCTCCCTCTGCACTGTCCCCATCAAACATTCCCAACACAGGTACAGCACGGGGTTGGATACACATTAAACTCCCTCTACATTGTCCCCATCAAACACTCCCAGGACAGGTACAGCACGGGGTTAGATACAGACTAAAGCTCCCTCTACATTGTCCCCATCAAACACTCCCAGCACAGGTACAGCACGGGGTTAGATACAGAGTAAAGATCCCTATTCCCTGTCCACAACAAACACTCCCAGGACAGATACAGCAAGGGGTTAGATACAGAATAAAGCTCCCTCTACACAGGCCCCAACAAACACTCCCAGGTCAGGTACAGCACAGGGTTAGATACAGACGAAAGCTCCCTCTACACTGTCCCCATCAAACACTCCCAGGACAGGTTATGCACAGGGTTAGATATAGAGTGAATCACCCTCTACAATGTCCCCATCAAAAACTCCCAGGACAGTTGCAGCACGGGGTTAGATACAGAGTAAATCTCCCTCTACAATGTCCCCATCAAACACTCAAAGGACAGGAACAGCACGGGGTTAGATACAGAGTAAAGCTCCCTCTGCACTGTCCCCATCAAACACTCCCAGGACAGGTACAGCATGGGGTTAGATACAGAGTAAATCTCCCTCTACACTGTCACCATCAAACAGTCCATGGACAAGTACAGCACGGGGTTGGATACAGAGTAAAGCTTCCTCTACACTGTCCACAACAAACACTCCCAGTACAGGTACAGCATGGGGTTAGATACAGAGTAAAGATGCCTTTACAGTGTCCACAACAAACACTCCCAGGACAGGTACAGCACAGGGTTAGATACAGAGTAAATCTCCCTCTGCACTGTCCCCATCAAACATTCCCAACACAGGTACAGCACGGGGTTGGATACACATTAAACTCCCTCTACATTGTCCCCATCAAACACTCCCAGGACAGGTACAGCACGGGGTTAGATACAGACTAAAGCTCCCTCTACATTGTCCCCATCAAACACTCCCAGCACAGGTACAGCACGGGGTTAGATACAGAGTAAAGATCCCTATTCCCTGTCCACAACAAACACTCCCAGGACAGATACAGCAAGGGGTTAGATACAGAATAAAGCTCCCTCTACACAGGCCCCAACAAACACTCCCAGGTCAGGTACAGCACAGGGTTAGATACAGACTAAAGCTCCCTCTACACTGTCCCCATCAAACACTCCCAGGACAGGTTATGCACAGGGTTAGATATAGAGTGAATCACCCTCTACAATGTCCCCATCAAAAACTCCCAGGACAGTTGCAGCACGGGGTTAGATACAGAGTAAATCTCCCTCTACAATGTCCCCATCAAACACTCAAAGGACAGGAACAGCACGGGGTTAGATACAGAGTAAAACTACCTCTATACTGTCCCCATCAAACACTCCCAGGACAGGTACAGCACGGGGTTAGATACAGAGGAAAGCTCCCTCTACATTGTCTCCATCAAACACTCCCAGGACAGGTACAGCACGGTGTTAGATACAGAGTAAAGCTCCCTCTACACTTTCCCCATCAAACACTCCCAGGACAGATACAGCACGGGGTTAGATACAGAGTAAATCTCCCTCTACACTGTCCCCATCAAACATCCAAGGACAGGTACAGCACGCGGTTAGATACAGAGTGAAACTCCCACTACACTGTCCCCATCAAACACTCACAGGGTAGGTACAGCACGGGGTTATATACAGAGTAAAGCTCCCTCTACATTGTCTCCATCAAACACTCCCAGGTTAGGTACAGCACGGGGTTAGATACAGAGTAATGCTCCCTCTACACTGTCCCCATCAAACACTCCCAGGACAGGTTCAGCACGGGGCTAGATGCAGAGTAAATCTCCCTCTACACTGTCCCCATCAAACAGTCCATGGACGGGAACAGCACGGGGTTAGATACAGCGTAAAACTACCTCTAAACTGTCCCCATCAAACACTCGCAGGACTAGTACAGCACGGGGTTAGATACAGAGTAAAGCTCACCCTACACTGTCTCCATCAAACACTCCCAGGTCAGGTACAGCACGGGGTAAGATACAGAATAAAGCTCACTCTACACTGGCCCCAACAAACACTCCCAGGTCAGATACAGCACAGGGATAGATACAGAGTAAAGCTCCCTCTACACTGTCCCCATCCAACACTCCCTGGACAGGTTATGCACAGGGTTAGATACAGAGTAAATCTCCCTCTACACTGTGTCCATCAAACACTCCCAGGTCAGGTACAGCACGGGGTTAGATACAGAGTAAAGCTCCCTCCACATTGTCTCCATCAAACACTCCCAGGACAGGTACGGCACGGTGTTAGATAAAGAGTAAAGCTCCCTCTACACTGTCTCCATCAAACACTCCTAGGATAGATACAGCACGGGGATAGATACAGAGTAAAGCTCCCTCTACACTGTCCCCATCAAACAGTCCAAGGACAGGTACAGCACGGGGTTAGATACAGAGTAAAGCTCCCCCTACACTGTCTCCATCAAACACTCCCAGGTCAGGTACAGCACGGGGTTAGATACAGAATAAAGCTCCCTCTACACTGGCCTCAACAAACACTCCCAGGTCAGGTACAGCACAGAGTTAGATAGAGAGTAAAGCTCCCTCTACACTGTCCCCATCAAACACTCCCAGGACAGGTACAGCACGGGGTTAGATACAGAGTAAAATTCCCTCTACTCAGTCCCCATCAAACAGTCCCAGGACAAGTACAGCACGGGGTTAGATACAGAGTCAATCTCCCTCTACACTGTCCCCATCAAACACTCCCAGGACAGGTACAGCAAGGGGTTAGATACAGAGTAAAGCCCCCTCTGCATTGTCCCCATCAAACACTCCCAGGACATGTACAGCACGGGGTTAGATACAGTGTAAAGCTCCCTCTTCCTTGTCCGCATCAAACACTCCCAGGACAGGTACAGCACGGGGTTAGATACAGAGTAAAGCTCCCTTTACACTGTCTCCAACAAACACTCCAAGGACAGATACAGCACGGGGTAAGATAAAGAATAAAGCTCCCTCTACACTGGCCCCAACAAACACTCCCTGGTCAGGTACAGCACAGGGTTAGATACAGAGTAAAGCTCCCTCTACACTGTCCCCATCAATCACTCCCAGGACTGGTTATGCACAGGGTTAGATACAGAGTAAAGCTCCCCCTACACTGTCTCCATCAAACACTCCCATGTCAGGTACAGCACAGGGTTAGATACAGAGTACAGCTCCCTCTACACTCCCCCCATCAAACAGTCCAAGGACAGGTACAGCACGCGGTACGTTACAAAGTAAATCTCCCTCTACACTGTCCCCATCAAAAACTCCCAGGATAGGTACAGCATGGGGTTAGATACAGAGTAAAGCTCCCTCTACACTGTCCCCATCAAACACTCCAAGGACAGGTACAGCACGGGGTTAGATACAGAGTAAAGCTCTCCCTACACTGTCTCCATCAAACACTCCCAGGATAGGAACAGCACGGGGTTAGATACAGAGTAAAGGTCCCTCTACACTGTCTCCATCAAACACTCCCAGGTCAGGTACAGCACGGGGTTAGATACAGAGTAAAGCTCCCTCTACACTGTCCCCATCAAACACTCCCAGGACAGGTACAGCACGGGCTTAGATACAGAGTAAATCTCCCTCTACATTGTCCAGATCCAACAGTCCAAGGACAGGTACAGCACGGGGTTATATACAGAGGATATCTCCCTCTACACTGTCCCCATCAAACACTCCCAGGACAGGTACAGCACGGGCCTGGATACAGAGTAAAGCTCCCTCTACACTGTCCTCAACAAACACTCCCAGGACAGGTACAGCATGGGGTTAGATACAGCATAAAGCTGCCTCTACACTGTCCCCATCAAACACAGCCAGGACAGGTACAGCACGGGGTTAGATACAGAGTAAAGTTCACTCTAGACTGTCCCCATCAAACACGCCCTGGACAGGTACAGCACGGCTTTGATACAGAGTAAAGCTCCCCCTACACTGTCTCCATCAAACACTCCTAGGACAGCTACAGCACGGGGTTAGATACAGAGTAAATCTCCCTCTACACTATCTCCATCAAACACTCCCAGGTCAGGTACAGCACGGGGTTAGATACAGAGTATAGCTCCCTCTGCACTGTCCCCATCAAACACTCCCAGGACAGGTACAGCATGGGGTTAGATACAGAGTAAATCTCCCTCTACACTGTCACCATCAAACAGTCCAAGGACAAGTACAGCACGGGGTTGGATACAGAGTAAAGCTTCCTCTACACTGTCCACAACAAACACTCCCAGGACAGGTACAGCATGGGTTTAGATATAGAGTAAAGATCCCTTTACAGTGTCCACAACAAACACTCCCAGGACAGGTACAGCACGGGGTTAGATACAGAGTAAATCTCCCTCTGCACTGTCCCCATCAAACATTCCCAACACAGGTACAGCACGGGGTTGGATACAGATTAAACTCCCTCTACATTGTCCCCATCAAACACTCCCAGGACAGCTACAGCACGGGGTTAGATACAGAGTAAAGCTCCCTCTACATTGTCCCCATCAAACACTCCCAGCACAGGTACAGCACGGGGTTAGATACAGAGTAAAGCTCCCTCTACATTGTCCCCATCAAACACTCCAAGGACAGATACAGCACGGGTTTAGAAACAGAATAAAGTTCCCTCTACACTGGCCCCAACAAACACTCCCAGGTCAGGTACAGCACAGGGTTAGAAACAGACTGAAGCTCCCTCTGCACTTTCCCCATCAAACATTCCCAGGACAGGTACAGTACGGGGTTAGATACAGTGTAAAGCTCCCTCTACATTGTCCCCATCAAACACTCCCAGGACAGATACAGCAAGGGGTTAGATACAGAATAAAGCTCCCTCTACACAGGCCCCAACAAACACTCCCAGGTCAGGTACAGCACAGGGTTAGATACAGACCACAGCTCCCTCTACACTGTCCCCATCAAACACTC
The DNA here is from genome assembly GCA_026770705.1 of Isurus oxyrinchus. NCBI lineage: Eukaryota > Metazoa > Chordata > Chondrichthyes > Lamniformes > Lamnidae > Isurus > Isurus oxyrinchus. Next base: position 331,689 of record JANJGN010000181.1, read on the forward strand.
CCAGGACTGGTTATGCACAGGGTTAGATATAGAGTAAATCACCCTCTACAACGTCCCCATCAAAAACTCCCAGGACAGTTGCAGCACGGGGTTAGATACAGAGTAAATCTCCCTCTATACTGTCCCCATCAAACACTCCCAGGACAGGTACAGCACGGGGTTAGATACAGAGGAAAGCTCCCTCTACATTGTCTCCATCAAACACTCCCAGGACAGGTACAGCACGGTGTTAGATACAGAGTAAAGCTCCCTCTACACTTTCCCCATCAAACACTCCCAGGACAGATACAGCACGGGGTTAGATACAGAGTAAATCTCCCTCTACAATGTCCCCATCAAACATCCAAGGACAGGTACAGCACGCGGTTAGATACAGAGTGAAGCTCCCACTACACTGTCCCCATCAAACACTCACAGGGTAGGTACAGCACGGGGTTATATACAGAGTAAAGCTCCCTCTACATTGTCTCCATCAAACACTCCCAGGTTAGGTACAGCACGGGGTTAGATACAGAGTAATGCTCCCTCTACACTGTCCCGATCAAACACTCCCAGGACAGGTACAGCACGGGGCTAGATGCAGAGTAAATCTCCCTCTACACTGTCCCCATCAAACAGTCCATGGACAGGAACAGCACGGGGTTAGATACAGCGTAAAACTACCTCTACACTGTCCCCATTAAAAACTCCCAGGACTAGTACAGCACGGGGTTAGATACAGAGTAAAGCTCCCCCTACACTGTCTCCATCAAACACTCCCAGGTCAGGTACAGCACGGGGTAAGATACAGAATAAAGCTCACTCTACACTGGCCCCAACAAACACTCCCAGGTCAGATACAGCACAGGGATAGATACAGAGTAAAGCTCCCTCTACACTTCCCCATCCAACACTCCCTGGACAGGTTATGCACAGGGTTAGATACAGAGTAAATCTCCCTCTACACTGTCCCCATCAAAAACTCCTAGGACAGGTACAGCACGGGGTTAGATACAGAGTAAAGCTCCCTTCACATTGTCCCCATCAAACACTCCCAGCACAGGTACGGCACGGGGTCAGATACAGTTTAAAGCACCCTCTACACTGTCCCCAACAAACACTCCCAGGACAAATACAGCAAGGGGTTAGATACAGAATAAAGCTCCCTCTGCACTGGCCCCAACAAACACTCCCAGGTCAGGTTATGCACAGGGTTAGATACAGAGTAAATCTCCCTCTAAACTGTCCCCATCAAACACTCCAAGGACAGGAAATGCGCGGGGTTAGATACAGAGTAAAACTCCCTCTACACTGTCCCCATCAAACACTCCCAGGACAGGTACAGCACGGGGTTAGATACAGAGTAAAGCTCCCCCTACACTGTCTCCATCAAACACTCCCAGGTCAGGTACAGCACGGGGTTAGATACAGACTAAAGCTCCCTCTACATTGTCTCCATCAAACACTCCCAGGACAGGTACAGCACGGTGTTAGATAAAGAGTAAAGCTTCCTCTACACTGTCCCCATCAAACAGTCCAAGGACAGGTACAGCACGGGGTTAGATACAGAGTAAAGCTCCCCCTACACTGTCTCCATCAAACACTCCCAGGTCAGGTACAGCACGGGGTTAGATACAGAATAAAGCTCCCTCTACACTGGCCTCAACAAACAATCCCAGGTCAGGTACAGCACAGAGTTAGATAGAGAGTAAAGCTCCCTCTACACTGTCCCCATCAAACACTCCCAGGACAGGTACAGCACGGGGTTAGATACAGAGTAAAGTTCCCTCTACACAGTCCCCATCAAACAGTCCCAGGACAAGTACAGCATGGGGTTAGATACAGAGTCAATCTCCCTCTACACTGTCCCCATCAAACACTCCCAGGACAGGTACAGCACGGGGTAACATACAGAGTAAAGCCCCCTCTGCATTGTCCCCATCAAACACTCCCAGGACATGTACAGCACGGGGTTAGATACAGAGTAAAGCTCCCTCTTCCTTGTCCCCATCAAACACTCCAAGCACAGGTACAGCACGGGGTTAGATACAGAGTAAAGCTCCCTTTACACTGTCTCCAACAAACACTCCAAGGACAGATACAGCACGGGGTAAGATAAAGAATAAAGCTCCCTCTACACTGGCCCCAACAAACACTCCCTGGTCAGGTACAGCACAGGGTTAGATACAGAGTAAAGCTCCCTCTACACTGTCCCCATCAATCACTCCCAGGACTGGTTATGCACAGGGTTAGATACAGAGTAAAGCTCCCCCTACACTGTCTCCATCAAACACTCCCATGTCAGGTACAGCACAGGGTTAGATACAGAGTACAGCTCCCTCTACACTGCCCCCATCAAACAGTCCAAGGACAGGTACAGCACGCGGTACGTTACAAAGTAAATCTCCCTCTATACTGTCCCCATCAAAAACTCCCAGGATAGGTACAGCATGGGGTTAGATACAGAGTAAAGCTCCCTCTAAACTGTCCCCATCAAACACTCCAAGGACAGATACAGCACGGGGTTAGATACAGAGTAAAGCTCTCCCTACACTGTCTCCATCAAACACTCCCAGGATAGGAACAGCACGGGGTTAGATACAGAGTAAAGCTCCCTCTACACTGTCTCCATCAAACACTCCCAGGTCAGGTACAGCACGGGGTCAGATACAGAGTAAAGCTCCCTCTACACTGTCCCCATCAAACACTCCCAGGACAGGTACAGCACGGGCTTAGATACAGAGTAAATCTCCCTCTACACTGTTCCCATCCAACAGTCCAAGGACAGGTACAGCACGGGGTTAGATAGAGAGGATATCTCCCTCTACACTGTACCCATCAAACACTCCCAGTACTGGTACAGCACGGGGCTGGATACAGAGTAAAGCTCCCTCTACACTGTCCTCAACAAGCACTCCCAGGACAGGTAGAGCATGGGGATAGATACAGCATAAAGCTGCCTCTACACTGTCCCCATCAAACACAGCCAGGACAGGTACAGCACGGGTTTAGATACAGAGTAAAGTTCACTCTACACTCTCCCCATCAAAAAGTCCCAGGACAGGTACAGCACGGGGTTAGATACAGAGTAAAACTCCCTCTACACTGTCCCCATCAAACACTCCCAGGAAAGGTACAGCACGGGGTTAGATACAGTGTAAATATCCCTCTACAATGTCCCGATCAAACACACCCAGAACAGGTACAGCACGGGGGTTTGATACAGAGTAAATCTCCATCTTCACTGTCCCTTTCAAAAACTCCCAGGACAGGTACAGCACGGGGTTAGATAAAGAGTAAAGCTCCCTCTACATTGTCCCCATCAAACAATCCCCGGACAGGTACAGCACGGGGTTAGATACAGAGTAAAGCTCCCTCTACATTTCCCCATCAAACACTCCCAGCACAGGTACGGCACGGGGTTAGATACAGAGTAAAGCTACCTATACCCTGTCCACAACAAACACTCCCAGGACAGATACAGCAAGGGGTTAGATACAGAATAAAGCTACCTCTACACTGGCCCCAACAAACCCTCCCAGGTCAGGTACAGCACAGGGTTAGATACAGAGTAAAGCTCCCTCTACACTGTCCCCATCAAACACTCCCAGGACAGGTTATGCACAGGGTTAGATAAAGAGTAAAGCACCCTCTACAATGTCTGCATCAAACACTCCCAGGTTAGGTACAGCACGGGGTTAGATACAGAGTAATGCTCCCTCTTCACTGTCCCCATCAAACACTCCCAGGACAGGTACAGCACTGGGTTAGATACAGAGTAAATCTCCCTCTACACTTTCCCCATCAAACAGTCCATGGACAGGAACAGCACGGGGTTAGATACAGCGTAAAACTACCTCTACACTGTCCCCATCAAACACTCCCAGGACAGGTACAGCACGGGGTTAGATACAGAGTAAAGCTCCCCCTACACTGTCTCCATCAAACACTCCCAGGTCAGGTACAGCACGGGGTTAGATACAGAAAAAAGCTCACTCTACACTGGCCCCAACAAACACTCCCAGGTCAGGTACAGCACAGGGTTAGATACAGAGTAATGCTCCCTCTACACTGTCCCCATCCAACACTCCCTGGACAGGTAATGCACAGGGTTAGATACAGAGTAAATCTCCCTCTACACTGTCCCCATCAAAAACTCCCAGGACAGGTACAGCACGGGGTTAGATACAGAGTAAAGCTCCCTCTACATTGTACCCATCATACACTCCCAGCACAGGTACGGCAAGGGGTTAGATACAGAGTAAATCTCCGTCTACACTGTCCCCAACAAACACACCCAGGACAAATACAGCAAGGGGTTAGATACAGAATAAAGCTCCCTCTACACTGGCCCCAACAAACACTCCCAGGTCAGGTACAGCACAGGGTTAGATACAGAGTAAAGCTCCCTCTACACTGTCCCCATCAAACACTCCTAGGATAGATGCAGCACGGGGTTAGATACAGAGTAAATCTCACTCTACACTGTCCCCATCAAACAGTCGAAGGACAGGTACAGCACGCGGTAAGATACAGAGTAAAGCTCCCTCTACACTGTCCCCATCAAACACTCACAGGGTAGGTACAACAGGGGTTATATACAGAGTAAAGCTCCCTCTACATTGTCTCCATCAAACACTCCCAGGTCAGGTACAGCACGGGGTTAGATACAGAGTAAAGCTCCCCCTACACTGTCTCCATCAAACACTCCCAGGTCAGGTACAGCACGGGGTTAGATACAGAATAAAGCTCCCTCTACACTGGCCCCAACAAATACTTCCAGGTCAGGTACAGCACAGAGTTAGATACAGAGTAAAGCTCCCTCTACACTGTCCCCATCAAACACTCCCAGGACAGGATATGCGCAGGGTTCGATACAGAGTAAATCTCCCTCTACACAGTCCCCATCAAAAACTCCCAGGACAGGTACAGCACGGGGTTAGATACAGAGTAATGCTCCCTCTATAGTTCCCCATCAATCACTCCCAGGACAGGTACAGCACGTGGTTATTTACAGGGTAAATCTCCTTTATACTGTACTCATCAAACACTCCCAGGACAGGTACAGCATGAGGTTAGATACAGAGTAAAGCTTTCTCTACACTGTCCCGATCAAACACAGCCAGGACAGGTACAGCACGGGGTTAGATACAGAGTAAAGCTCCCTCTACACTGTCCCCATCAGCACTCCCAGGACAGGTACAGCACGGGGTTAGATACAGAGTAAATCTCCCTCTACATTGTCCCCATCAAACACACCCAGGACAGGTACAGCACGGGGGTTAGATACAGAGTACATCTCCCTCTACACAGTCCCCATCAAACACTCCCAGGACACGTACAGCACGGGGTTAGATACAGAGTAAAGTTCCCTCTACATTGTCCCCATCAAACACTCCCAACACAGGTACAGCACGGGGTTAGATACAGAGTAAAGCTCCCTCTACATTGTCCCCATCAAACACTCCCAGCACAGGGACAACACGGGGTTATATACAGAGTAAAGCTCCCCCTACACTGTCCCCAACAAACACTCCCAGGACAGATACAGCACGGGGTTAGATAAAGAATAAAGCTCCCTCTACACTGGCCCCAACAAACACTCCCAGGTCAGGTACAGCACTGGGTTAGATACAGAGTAAAGCTCCCTCTACACTGTCCCCATCAAACACTCCCAGGACAGGTTATGCACACGGTAAGATACAGAGTAAATCTCCCTGAACACTGTGCCCATCAAAAACTCCCAGGACAGGTACAGCACGGGGTAAGATACAGAGTAAAGCTCCCTCTAGACTGTCCCCATCAAACACGCCCAGGACAGGTACAGCACGGGGTTAGATACAGAGTAAAGATCCCCCTACACTGTCTCCATCAAACACTCCCAGGACGGCTACAGCACGGGGTTAGATACAGAGTAAATCTCACTCTACACTGTCTCCATCAAACACTCCCAGGTCAGGTACAGCACGGGGTTAGATAGAGAGTAAAGCTCCCTCTACACTGTCCCCATCAAACACTCCCAGGACAGGGATAGCATGGGGTTAGATAGAGAGTAAATCTCCCTCTACACTGTCACCATCAAACAGTCCAAGGACAAGTACAGCACCGGGTTGGATACAGAGTAAAGCTACCTCTACACTGTCCACAACAAACACTCCCAGGACCGGTACAGCATGGGGTTAGATACAGAGTAAAGCTCCCTCAACAGTGTCCAATACAAACACTCCCAGGACAAGTACAGCACGGGGTTGGATACAGATTAAACTCCCTCTACATTGTCCCCATCAAACACTCCCAGGACAGGTACAGCACAGGATTAGATACAGAGTAAAGCTCCCTCTACATTGTCCCCATCAAACTCTCCCAGCACAGGTACAGCACGGGGTTAGATACAGAGTAAAGCTCCCTCTACACTGTGCCCAATCACACTCCAAGGACAGATACAGCACGGGTTTAGAAACAGAATAAAGTTCCCTCTACACTGGCCCCAACAAACACTCCCAGGTCAGGTACAGCACAGGGTTAGATACAGACTAAACCTCCCTCTGCTCTTTCCCCATCAAACCCTCCCAGGACAGGTACAGTACGGGGTTAGATACAGAGTAAATCTCCCTCTGCACTGTCCCCATCAAACACTCCCAACACAGGTACAGCACGGGGTTAGATACAGAGTAAATCTCCCTCTACATTGTCCCCATCAAACACTCCCAGGACAGGTACAGCACGGGGTTAGATACAGAGTATAGCTCCCTCTACATTGTCCCCATCAAACACTCCCAGCACAGATACAGCACGGGGTTAGATACAGAGTAAAGCTCCCTCTACACTGTGCCCAACAAACACTCCAAGGACAGATACAGCACGGGTTTAGATACAGAATAAAGCTCCCTCTACACTGGCCCCAACAAACACTCCCAGGTCAGCTACAGCACAGGGTTAGATACAGAGTAAAGCTCCCTCTACACTGTGCCCATCAAACACTCCCAGGACAGGTACAGCACGGGGTTAGATACAGAGAAAATCTCCCCCTACACTATCTCCATCAAACACTCCCAGGTCAGGTACAGCACGGGGTTAGATACAGAGTAAAGCTCCCTCTACACTGTCCCTATCAAACACTCCCAGGACAGGTACAGCAAGGGGTTAGATACAGAGTAAAGCTCCCCCTACTTTGTCTCCATCAAACACAACCAGGACAGGCACAGCACGGGGTTAGATACAGAATAAAGCTCCCTCTACACTGCCTCCATCAAACACACCCATGTCAGGTACAGCACAGGGTTAGATACAGAGTAAAGCTCCCTCTACACTCTCTCCATCAAACACTCCCAGGACAGGTACAGCGCGGTTTTAGATACAGAGTAAATCTCCCTCTACACTACCCCCATCAAACAGTCCAAAGACAGGTACAGCACGCGGTTAGATACAGAGTAAAGCTCCCTCTACAATGTCCCCATCAAACACTCACAGGGTAGGTACAGCCCGGGGTTATATACAGAGTAAAACTCCCTGTACATTGTCCCCGTCAAACACTCACAGGACAGGTACAGCACGGAGTTAGATACAGAGTAAATCTCCCTCTACAATTTCCCCATCAAAAACTCCCAGGACAGGTACAGCAAGGGGTTAGAAACAGAGGAAAGCTCCCTTTAACTGTCCCCATCAAACACTCCAAGCACAGGTACAGCACGAGGTTAGATACAGAGTAAAGCTCTCCCTACACTGTCTCCATCAAACACTCCCAGGATAGGTACAGCACGGGGTTAGATACAGAGTAAAGCTCCTTCTACACTGTCCCCATCAAAAACTCCCAGGACAGGTATAGCACGGGGTTAGATACAGAGTAAATCTCCCTCTACACTGTCCCCATCAAACACTCCCAGGACAGGTATAGCACGGGGTTAGATACAGACTAAATCTCCCTCTACACTGTCCCCATCAACAGTCCAAGGACAGGGACAGCACGCGGTTAGATACAGAGGAAAGCTCCCTCTACACTGTCCCCATCAAACACTCCAGGACAGGTACAGCTTGGGGTTAGATACAGAATAAAGCTGCCTCTGCACTGTCCCCATCAAACACAGACAGGACAGGTACAGCACGGGGTAAGATACAGAGTAAAGTTCCCTCTACACTCTCCCCATCAAAAAGTCCGAGGACAGGTACAGCACGGGGTAAGATACAGAGTCAAGCTCCCTCTACACTGTCCCCATCTAACACACCCAGGACAGGTACAGCACGGGGGTTAGATACAGAGTAAATCTCCATCTACACTGTCCCCATCAAACACTCCCAGGACAGGTACAGCACGGTGTTAGATAAAGAGTAAAGCTCCCTCTACATTGTCCCCATCTAACACTCCCCGGACAGGTACAGCACGGGGTTAGATACAGAGTAAAGCTCCCTCTACATTGTCCCCATCAATCACTCCTAGCACAGGTACGGCACGGGGTTAGATACAGAGTAAAGCTCCCTCTACACTATCCCCAACATACACTCCCAGGACAGATACAGCACGGGGTTAGATACAGAGCAATGCTCCACCTAGACTGTCTCCATCAAACACTCCAAGGACAGGTACAGCACGGGGTAAGATACAGAGTAAAACTCCCTCTACACTGTCTCCATCAAACACTCCCAGGTCAGGTACAGCACGGGGTTAGTTACAGAGTAATGCTCCCTCTACACTGTCCCCGTCAAAAACTCACAGGACAGGTACAGCACGGGGTTAGATACAGAGTAAAGCTGCCTCTACATTGTCCACAACAAACACACCCAGGACAGGTACAGCACGGTTTTAGATACAGAGTAAAGCTCCCTCTACACTCTCCCCATTAAACATTCCCAGGACAGGTACAGCACGGGGTTAGATACAGACTAAATCTTCCTCTACACTGTCCCCTTCAAACACTCCCTGGACAGGTTGAGCATGGGGTAAGATACAGAGTTAAGCTCCCTCTACATTGTCCCCATCAAACACTCGCAGGACAGGTACAGCACAGGGTTAGATACAGAGTAAATCTCCCTCTACACTGTCACCATCAAACACTCCCAGGAAAGGTACAGCCCGAAGTCAGATACAGAGTAAAGCTCCCTCTACACTGTCCCCATCAAAAAATCCCAGGACATGTACAGCACGGTGTTAAATACTGAGTAAAGCCCGCTCCACACCGTCCACATCAAACACTCCCAGGAGAGGTACAGCACGGTGTCAGATACAGAGTAAATCTCCCTCTACACTGTCCCCATCAAACACTCCCAGGACAGGTACAGCACGGGGTTATTTACAGGGTAAATCTCCTTTATACTGTCCTCATCAAACACTCCCAGGACAGGTACAGCATGGGGTTAGATTCAGAGTAGAGCTACCTCTACACTGTCCCCATCAAACACAACCAAGACAGGTACAGCACGGGGTTAGATACAGAGTAAAGTTCCCTCTACACTCTCCCCATCAAAAAGTCACAGGACAGGTACAGCACAGGGTTAGATACAAAGTAAATCTCCCTCTACACTCTCCCCATCAACAGTCCAAGGACAGGGACAGCACGCGGTTAGATACAGAGGAAAGCTCCCTCTACACTGTCCCCATCAAACACTCCAGGACAGGTACAGAACGGGGTTAGATACAGAGTAAAGCTCCCTCTACACTGTCCCCAACAAACACTCCCAGGACAGGTACAGCTTGGGGTTAGATACAGAATAAAGCTGCCTCTGCACTGTCCCCATCAAACACAGACAGGACAGGTACAGCACGGGGTAAGATACAGAGTAAAGTTCCCTCTACACTCTCCCCATCAAAAAGTCCGAGGACAGGTACAGCACGGGGTAAGATACAGAGTCAAGCTCCCTCTACACTGTCCCCATCTAACACACACAGGACAGGTACAGCACGGGGTTAGATAAAGAGTAAAGCTCCCTCTACATTGTCCCCATCAAACACTCCCTGGACAGGTACAGCACGGGGTTAGATACAGAGTAAAGCTCCCTCTACATTGTCCCCATCAAACACTCCCAGCACAGGTACGGCACGGGGTTAGATACAGAGTAAAGCTCCCTCTACACTATCCCCAACAAACACTCCCAGGACAGATACAGCACGGGGTTAGATACAGAGCAATGCTCCACCTACACTGTCTCCATCAAACACTCCAAGGACAGGTACAGCACGGGGTAAGATACAGAGTAAAACTCCCTCTACACTGTCTCCATCAAACACTCCCAGGTCAGGTACAGCACGGGGTTAGTTACAGAGTAATGCTCCCTCTACACTGTCCCCGTCAAAAACTCAAAGGACAGGTACAGCACGGGGTTAGATACAGAGTAAAGCTGCCTCTACAGTGTCCACAACAAACACACCCAGGACAGGTACAGCACGGTTTTAGATACAGAGTAAAGCTCCCTCTACACTCTCCCCATCAAACATTCCCAGGACAGGTACAGCACGGGGTTAGATACAGACTAAATCTCCCTCTACACTGTCCCCTTCAAACACTCCCTGGACAGGTAGAGCATGGGGTAAGATACAGAGTTAAGCTCCCTCTACATTGTCCCCATCAAACACTCCCAGGACAGGTTCAGCACAGGGTTAGATACAGAGTAAATCTCCCTCTACACTGTCACCATCAAACACTCCCAGGAAAGGTACAGCCCGGGGTCAGATACAGAGTAAAGCTCCCTCTACACTGTCCCCATCAAAAAATCCCAGGACATGTACAGCACGGTGTTACATACTGAGTAAAGCCCGCTCCACACCGTCCACATCAAACACTCCCAGGAGAGGTACAGCACGGTGTTAGATACAGAGTAAATCTCCCTCTACACTGTCCCCATCAAACACAACCAAGACAGGTACAGCACGGGGTTAGATACAGAGTAAAGTTCCCTCTACAATCTCCCCATCAAAAAGTCACAGGAAAGGTACAGCACAGGGTTAGATACAAAGTAAAGCTCCCTCTACACTGTCCCCATCAAACACTCCCAGGACAGGTACAGCACCGGGTTAGACACAGAGGAAATCTCCCTCTACACTGTCCCAATCAAACACACCCAAGACAGGTACAGCGCGGGGTTAGATACAGAGTAAATCTCCCTCTACACTGTCCCCACCAAACACTCCAAGGACAGGAACAGCACGGGGTTAGATACAGAGTAAAGCTCCCTCTACACTGTCCCCAACAAACACTCCCAGGACAGAAACAGCATGGGGTTAGATACAGAATAAAGCTCCCTCTACTCTGGCCCCAACAAACACTCCCAGGTCAGGTACAGCACAGGGTTAGATACAGAGTAAAGCTCCCTCTACACAGTCCCCATCAAACACTCCAGGAAAGGTACAGCACGGGGTTAGATACAGAGTAAATCTCCCTCTACACTGTCCCCATCAAAAACTCCCAGGACAGGTACAGCACGGGGTTAGATACAGAGTAAATCTCCCTCTACACCGTCCCAATCAAACACTCCCAGGGCAGGTACAGCACGGGGTTAGATACAGAGTAAAGGCCCTCTACACTGTCTCCATCAAACACTCCCATGTCAGGTACAGCACAGGGTTAGATACAGAGTAAAGCTGCCTCTTCACTGTCCCCATCAAACAATCCCAGGAAGGTACAGCACGGGTTTAGATACAGTGTAAATCTCCCTCTACACTGCCCCCATCAAACAGTCCAAGGACAGGTACAGCACGCGGTTAGATACAGAGTAAAGCTCCCTCTACACTGTCCCAATCAGACACTGACAGGGTAGGTACAGCACAGGGTTATATACAGAGTAAAGCTCCCTCTACATTGTCCCCATCAAACACTCCCAGGACAGGTACAACACGGGGTTAGATACAGAGTAATCCTCCCTCTGCATTGTCCCCATCAAACACTCCCAGGACAGGTACAGCACGGGGTTAGATACAGAGTAAAGCTCCCTCTACACTGTCCCCATCAAACACTCCCAGGACAGGTTATGCACAGAGTTAGATACAGAGTAAATCTCCATCTACACTGCCCCCATCAAAAACTCCCAGGACAGGTACAGCACGAGGTTAGATACAGAGTAAATCTCCCTCTACACTGTCCCCATCAAACACTCCCAGGACAGGATATGCGCAGGGTTAGATACAGAGTAAATCTCCCTCTACACAGTCCCCATCAAATACTCACAGGACAGGTACAGCACGGGGTTAGATACAGAGTAATGCTCCCTCTACACTTCCCCATCAAACACTCCCAGGACAGGTACAGCACGGGGTTAGATACAGAGTAAAGCTCCCTCTACAGTGCCCACAACAAACACTCCCAGGACAGGTACAGCACGGGGTGAGATACAGAGTAAAGCTCCCTCTACACTCTCCCCATCAAACACTCCCAGGACAGGTAAAGCACGGGGTTAGATACAGAGTAAATCTCCCTCTGCACTGTCCCCTTCAAACACTCCCAGGACAGGTAGAGCACGGGGTTAGATACAGAGTAAAGCTCCCTCTACATTGTCCCCATCAAACAGTCCCAGGCCAGGTACAGCACAGGGTTAGATACAGAGTAAAGCTCCCTCTACACTGTCACCATCAAACACTCCCAGGAAAGGTACAGCCCGGGGTCAGAGACAGAGTAGAGCTCCCTCTACACGGTCCCCATCAAAAAATCCCAGGACATGTACAGCACGGGGTGACATACTGAGTAAAGCCCGCTCCACACCGTCAACATCAAACACTCCCAGAAGAGGTACAGCACGGGCTTAGATACAGAGTAAAGCTCCCTCTACACTGCCCCCATCAAACACTCCCTGGACAGGTACAGCACGGGGTTATTTACAGGGTAAATCTCCTTTATACTGTACTCATCAAACACTCCCAGGAGAGGTAAGCAAAGGGGTTAGATACAGAGTAAAGCTGTCTCTACACTGTCCCCATCAAACACAGCCAGGACAGGTACAGCACGGGGTTCGATACAGAGTAAAGCTCCCTCTACACTGTCCCCATTATCACTCCCAGGACAGGTACAGCACGGGGTTAGATACAGAGTAAATCTCCCTCTACACTGTCCCCATCAAACACACCCAGGACAGGTACAGCACGGGGGTTAGATACAGAGTAAATCTCCGTCTACACAGTCCCCATCAAACACTCCCAGGACAGGTACAGCACGGGGTTAGATACAGAGTAAAGTTCCCTCTCCATTGTCCCCATCAAACACTCCCAACACAGGTACAGCACGGGGTTAGATACAGATTAAAGCTCCCACTACACTGTCCCCATCAAACACTCCCAGCACAGGGACAACACAGGGTTAGATACAGAGTAAATCTCCCCCTACCCTGTCCCCAACAAACAGTCCCAGGACAGATACAGCACGGGGTTAGATAAAGAATAAAGCTCCCTCTACACTGGCCCCAACAAACACTCCCAGGTCAGGTACAGCACTGGGTTAGATACAGAGTAAAGCTCCCTCTACACTGTCCCCATCAAACACTCCCAGGACAGGTTATGCACAGGGTAAGATACAGAGTACAGCTCCCTCAACACTGTCCCCATCAAAAACTCCCAGGACAGGTACAGCACGGTGTTGGATACAGATTAAACTCCATCTACATTGTCCCCATCAAACACTCCCAGGACAGGTACAGCACGGGGTTAGATACAGAGTAAAGCTCCCTCTACATTGTCCCCATCAAACACTCCCAGCACAGGTACAGCACGGGGTTAGATAAAGAGTAAAGCTCCCTCTACACTGTGTCCAACAACACTCCAAGGACAGATACAGCACGGGTTTAGAAACAGAATAAAGTTCCCTCTACACTGGCCCCAACAAACACTCCCAGGTCAGGTACAGCACAGGGTTATATACAGACTAAAGCTCCCTCTGCACTTTCCCCATCAAACACTCCCAGGACAGGTACAGTACGGGGTTAGATACAGAGTAAATCTCCCTCTGCACTGTCCCCATCAAACACTCCCAACACAGGTACAGCACGGGGTTAGATACAGAGTAAATCTCCCTCTACATTGTCCCCATCAAACACTCCCAGGACAGGTACAGCACGGGGTTAGATACAGAGTATAGCTCCCTCTACATTGTCCCCATCAAACACTCCCAGCACAGATACAGCACGGGGTTAGATACAGAGTAAAGCTCCCTCTACACTGTGCCCAACAAACACTCCAAGGACAGATACAGCACGGGTTTAGATACAGAATAAAGCTCCCTCTACACTGGCCCCAACAAACACTCCCATGTCAGGTACAGCAAAGGGTTAGATACAGAGTAAAGCTCCCTCTACACTGTCCCCATCAAACACTCCCAGGTCAGGTACAGCACGGGGTTAGATACAGAGTAAAGCTCCCTCTACACTGTCCCTATCAAACACTCCCAGGACAGGTACAGCAAGGGGTTAGATACAGAGTAAAGCTCCCCCTACACTGTCTCCATCAAACACACCCAGGACAGGTACAGCACAGGGTTAGATACAGAATAAAGCTCCCTCTACTCTGTCTCCATCAAACACTCACAGGGTAGGTACAGCCCGGGGTTATATACAGAGTATAGCTCCCTGTACATTGTCCCCATCAAACACTCCCAGGACAGGTACAGCACGGAGTTAGATACAGAGTAAATCTCCCTCTACACTGTCCCCATCAAAAACTCCCAGGACAGGTACAGCACGGGGTTAGATACAGAGTAAAGCTCCCTCTACACTGTCTCCATCAAACACTCCAAGGACAGGTACAGCACGGGGTTAGATACAGAGTAAAGCTCTCCCTACACTGTCTCCATCAAACACTCCCAGGTCAGGTCCAGCACCGGGTTAGATACAGAGTAAATCTCCCTCTACACTGTCCCCATCAAAAACTCCCAGGACAGGTACAGCACGGGTTTAGATACAGACTAAATCTCCCTCTACACTGTCCCCATCAACAGTCCAAGGACAGGGACAGCACGCGGTTAGATACAGAGGAAAGCTCCCTCTACACTGTCCCCATCAAACACTCCCAGGACAGGTACAGCTTGGGGTTAGATACAGAGTAAAGCTGCCTCTACACTGTCCCCATCAAACATAGCCAGGACAGGTACAGCACGGGGTAAGATACAGAGTAAAGTTCCCTCTACACACACCCCATCAAAAAGTCCGAGGACAGGTACAGCACGGGGTAAGATACAGATCAAGCTCCCTCTACTCTGTCACCATCAAACACTCCCAGGACAGGTACAGCACGGGGTTAGATACAGTGTAAATCTCCCTCTACACTGTCCCCATCTAACACACCCAGGACAGGTACAGCACGGGTGTTAGATACAGAGTAAATCACCATCTACACTGTCCCCATCAAACACTCCCAGGACAGGTATAGCACGGGGTTAGATAAAGAGTAAAGCTCCCTCTACATTGTCCCCATCAAACACTCCCCGGACAGGTACAGCACGGGGTTAGATACAGAGTAAAGCTCCCTCTACATTGTCCCCATCAAACACTCCCAGCACAGGTACGGCACGGGGTTAGATACAGAGTAAAGCTCCCTCTGCACTATCCCCAACAAACACTCCCAGGACAGATACAGCACTGGGTTAGATACAGAGCAATGCTCCACCTACACTGTCTCCATCAAACACTCCAAGGACAGGTACAGCACGGGGTAAGATACAGAGTAAAACTCCCTCTACACTGTCTCCATCAAACACTCCCAGGTCAGGTACAGCACGGGGTTAGTTACAGAGTAATGCTCCCTCTACACTGTCCCCATCAAAAAATTCCAGGACATGTACAGCACGGGGTTAGATACAGAGTAAAGCTCCCTCTACATTGTCCCCATCAAACACTCCCAGCACAGGTACAGCACGGGGTTAGATAAAGAGTAAAGCTCCCTCTACACTGTGTCCAACAACACTCCAAGGACAGATACAGCACGGGTTTAGAAACAGAATAAAGTTCCCTCTGCACTGGCCCCAACAAACACTCCCAGGTCAGGTACAGCATGGGGTTATATACAGACTAAAGCTCCCTCTGAACTTTCCCCATCAAACACTCCCAGGACAGGTACAGTACGGGGTTAGATACAGAGTAAATCTCCCTCTGCACTTTCCCCATCAAACACTCCCAACACAGGTACAGCACGGGGTAAGATACAGACTAATTCTCCCTCTACATTGTCCCCATCAAACACTCCCAGGACAGGTACAGCACGGGGTTAGATACAGAGTATAGCTCCCTCTACATTGTCCCCATCAAACACTCCCAGCACAGATACAGCACGGGGTTAGATACAGAGTAAAGCTCCCTCTACACTGCGCCCAACAAACACTCCAAGGACAGATACAGCACGGGTTTAGATACAGAGTAAAGCTCCCCCTACACTGTCTCCATCAAACACACCCAGGACAGGTACAGCACGGGGTTAGATACAGAATAAAGCTCCCTCTACACTGTCTCCATCAAACACACCAATGTCAGGTACAGCGCAGGGTTAGATACAGAGTAAAGCTCCCTCTACACTGTCCCCATCAAACACTCCCAGGACAGGTTATGCACAGGGTAAGATACAGAGTAAATCTCCCTCAACACTGTCCCCATCAAAAACTCCCAGGACAGGTACAGCACGGTGTTGGATACAGATTAAACTCCATCTACATTGTCCCCATCAAACACTCCCAGGACAGGTACAGCACGGGGTTAGATACAGAGTAAAGCTCCATCTACATTGTCCCCATCAAACACTCCCAGCACAGGTACAGCACGGGGTTAGATAAAGAGTAAAGCTCCCTCTACACTGTGTCCAACAACACTCCAAGGACAGATACAGCACGGGTTTAGAAACAGAATAAAGTTCCCTCTGCACAGGCCCCAACAAACACTCCCAGGTCAGGTACAGCATGGGGTTATATACAGACTAAAGCTCCCTCTGCACTTTCCCCATCAAACACTCCCAGGACAGGTACAGTACGGGGTTAGATACAGAGTAAATCTCCCTCTGCACTGTCCTCATCAAACACTCCCAACACAGTTACAGCACGGGGTTAGATACAGAGTAAATCTCCCTCTACATTTTCCCCATCAAACACTCCCAGGACAGGTACAGCACGGGGTTAGATACAGAGTAGAGCTCCCTCTACATTGTCCCCATCAAACACTCCCAGCACAGATACAGCACGGGGTTAGATACAGAGTAAAGCTCCCCCTACACTGTCTCCATCAAACACACCCAGGACAGGTACAGCACGGGGTTAGATACAGAATAAAGCTCCCTCTACACTGTCTCCATCAAACACACCCATGTCAGGTACAGCGCAGGGTTAGATACAGAGTAAATCTCCCTCTACAATGTCCCCATCAAACACTCACAGGGTAGGTACAGCCCGGGGTTATATACAGAATAAAGCTCCCTGTACATTGTCCCCTTCAAACACTCCCAGGACAGGTACAGCACGGAGATAGATACAGAGTAAATCTCCCTCTACACTGACCCCATCAAAAACTCCCAGGACAGGTACAGCACGGGGTTAGATACAGAGTAAAGCTCCCTCTACACTGTCCCCATCAAACACTCCAAGGACAGGTACAGCACGGGGTAAGATACAGAGTAAAGCTCTCCCTACACTGCCTCCATCAAACACTCCCAGGATAGGTACAGCACGGGGTTAGATACAGAGTAAAGCTCCTTCTACACTGTCTCCAGCAAACACTCCCAGGTCAGGTACAGCACGGGGTTAGATACAGAATAAATCTCCCTCTACACTGTCCCCATCAAACACTCCCAGGACAGGTACAGCACGGGGTTAGATACAGACTAAATCTCCCTCTACACTGTCCCCATCAACAGTCCAAGGACAGGGACAGCACGCGGTTAGATACAGAGGAAAGCTCCCTCTACACTGTCCCCATCAAACACTCCCAGGACAGGTACAGCACGGGGTTAGATACAGAGTAAAGCTCCCTCTACACTGTCCCCAACAAACACTCCCAGGACAGGTACAGCTTGGAGTTAGATACAGAGTAAAGCTGACTCTACACTGTCCCCATCAAACATAGCCAGGACAGGTACAGCACGGGGTAAGATACAGAGTAAAGTTCCCTCTACACTCTCCCCATCAAAAAGTCCGAGGACAGGTACAGCACGGGGTAAGATACAGATCAAGCTCCCTCTACTCTGTCCCCATCAAACACACCCAGGACAGGTACAGCACGGGGGTTAGATACAGAGTAAATCACCATCTACACTGTCCCCATCAAACACTCCCAGGACAGGTACAGCACGGGGTTAGATAAAGAGTAAAGCTCCCTCTACATTGTCCCCATGAAACACTCCCCGGACAGGAACAGCACGGGGTTAGATACAGAGTAAAGCTGCTTCTACACTCTCCCCATCAAACACAGCCAGGACAGGTAAAGCACTGGGTTAGATACAGAGAAAAGTTCCTTGTACACTCTCCACAACAAAAAGTCCCAGGACAGGTAAAGCACGGGGTTATATACAGAGTAAAGCTCCCTCTTCACTGTCCCCATCAAACACTCCCAGGACAGGTACCGCACGGGGTTAGTTACAGAGTAAATCTCCCTCTACACTGTCCCCAACAAACACTCCCAGGACAGGTTCAGCACGGGGCTAGATACAGAGTAAATCTCCCTCTACATTGTCCCCATCAAACACTCCCGGGAGAGTACAGCACGGGGTTAGATAGAGAGTAAAGCTCCCTCGACATTGTCCCCATCAAACACTCCCAGCACAGGTACAGCACGGGGTTAGATACTAAGTAAAGCTCCCTCTACACTGTCCCCAACAAACACTCCCAGGACAGATACAGCACGGGGTTAGATGCAGAATAAAGCTCCCTCTACACTGGCACAACAAACAATCTCAGGTCAGGAACAGCACCGGGTTAGATACAGAGTAAAGCTCCATCTACACTGTCCCCATCAAACACTCCCAGGACAGGTTATGCACAGGGTTAGATACAGAGTAAATCTCCCTCTACACTGTCCCCATAAAAATTCCCAGGACAGGTACAGCAAGGGGTTAGATACAGAGTAAATCTCACTGTACAATACCCCATCAAACACTCCAAGGACAGGAACAGCACGGGGTTACATACAGAGTAAAACTCCCTCTACATTGTCCGCATCAAACACTCCCAGGACAGGTACAGCACGGGGTAAGACACAGAGTAAAGCTCCCTCTACACTGTCCCCATCTAACACTCCCAGGACAGGTACAGCACGGGGTTAGATACAGAGTAAAGCTCCCCCTACACTGTCTCCATCAAACACTCACAGGGTAGGTACAGCACGGGGTTAGATACAGAGTAAAGCTCCCTCTACACTGTCCCCAACAAACACTCCCAGGACAGGTACAGCATGGGGTTAGATACAGAGTAAATCTCCCTCTGCACTGTCCGCATCAAACACTCCCAGGACAGGTACAGCACGGGGTAAGATACAGAGTAAATCTCCCTTGCACTGTCCCCATCAAACACTCCCAGGACAGGTAGAGCACGGGGTTAGATACAGAGTAAAGCTCCCTCTACGTTGTCCCCATCAAACACACCCAGGACAGGTACAGCACAGGGTTAGATACAGAGTAAAGCTCCCTCTACACTGTCCCCATCAAACACTCCCAGGACAGGTACAGCCCGGGGTCAGATACAGAGTAAAGCTCCCTCTACAGTGTCCCCATCAAAAACTCCCAGGACATGTACAGCATGGGGTGACATACTGAGTAAAGCCCGCTCCACACCTTCCACATCAAACACTCCCAGGACATGTACAGCACGGGGTTAGATACAGAGTACAGCTCCCTCTACACTGTCCCCATCAAACACTCCCAGGACAGGTACAGCACGGGGTTATTTACAGGGAAAATCTCCTTTATACTGTCCCCATCAAACACTCCCAGGACAGGTTCAGCATGGGGTTAGATACAGAGTAAATCTCCCTCTACACTGTCTCCATCAAACACAGCCAGGACAAGTACAGCACGGGGTTAGATACAGAGTAAAGCTGCCTCGACACTGTCCCCATCAAACACTCCCAGGGCAGGTACAGCACGGGGTTAGATACAGAGTAAATCTCCCTCTACACTGTCCCCATCAAACACACCCAGGACAGGTACAGCACGGGGTAAGAAACAGAGTAAAGCTGCCTCCACACTCTCCCCATCAAACACTCCCAGAACAGGTACAGCACGGGCTTATTTACAGGGCAAATCTCCTTTATACTGTCCCCTTCAAACAAATCCAAGGACAGGTACGGCACGGGGTTAGATACCGAGTAAAACCCCCTCTACACTGTCTCCATCAAACACAGCCAGGACAGGTACCGCACGGGGTTAGATACAGAGTAAAGCTCCCTCTACACTGTCTCCATCAAACACTCCCAGGACAGCTGCAGCACGGGGTTAGATACAGAGTAAAGCTCCGTCTACACTGTCCCACTCAGGCACTCCCAGGACAGGTACAGCACGGGGTTAGATACAGAGTAAAGCTCCCTCTACACTGTCCCCATCAAAAACTCCCAGGACAGGTACAGCACGGGGTTAGATACAGACTAAATCTCCCTCTACACTGTCCCCATCAACAGTCCAAGGACAGGGACAGCACGCGGTTAGATACAGAGGAAAGCTCCCTCTACACTGTCCCCATACAACACTCCCAGGACAGGTACAGCACGGGGTTAGATACAGAGTAAAGCTCCCTCTACACTGTCCCCAACAAACACTCCCAGGACAGGTACAGCTTGGAGTTAGATACAGAGTAAAGCTGCCTCTACACTGTCCCCATCAAACATAGCCAGGACAGGTACAGCACGGTGTAAGATACAGAGTAAAGTTCCCTCTACACTCTCCCCATCAAAAAGTCCGAGGACAGGTACAGCACGGGGTAAGATACAGATCAAGCTCCCTCTACTCTGTCCCCATCAAACACACCCAGGACAGGTACAGCACGGGGGTTAGATACAGAGTAAATCACCATCTACACTGTCCGCATCAAACACTCCCAGGACAGGTACAGCACGCGGTTAGATAAAGAGTAAAGCTCCCTCTACATTGTCCCCATGAAACACTCCCCGGACAGGAACAGCACGGGGTTAGATACAGAGTAAAGCTGCCTCTACACTCTCCCCATCAAACACAGCCAGGACAGGTAAAGCACTGGGTTAGATACAGAGAAAAGTTCCTTGTACACTCTCCACAACAAAAAGTCCCAGGACAGGTAAAAAACGGGGTTATATACAGAGTAAAGCTCCCTCTTCACTGTCCCCATCAAACACTCCCAGGACAGGTACCGCACGGGGTTAGTTACAGAGTAAAGCTCCCTCTACACTGTCTCCATCAAACACTCCCAGGACAGCTGCAGCACGGGGTTAGATACAGAGTAAAGCTCCGTCTACACTGTCCCACTCAGGCACTCCCAGGACAGGTACAGCACGGGGTTAGATACAGAGTAAAGCTCCCTCTACACTGTCCCCATCAAAAACTCCCAGGACAGGTACAGCACGGGGTTAGATACAGAGTAAAGCTCCCTCTACACTGTCCCCATCAAACACTCCAAGGACAGGTACAGCACGGGTTTAGATACAGAGTAAAGCTCCTTCTACACTGTCTCCATCAAACACTCCCAGGTCAGGTACAGCACGGGGTTAGTTACAGAGTAAATCTCCCTCTACACTGTCCCCATCAAACACACCCAGGACATGTACAGCACGGGGGATAGATACAGAGTAAATCTCCCTCTACACTGTCCCCAACAAACACTCCCAGGACAGGTACAGCAAGAGGCTAGATACAGAGTATATCTCCCTCTACATTGTCCCCATCAAACACTCCCAGGACAGGTACAGCACGGGGTTAGATAGAGAGTAAAGGTCCCTCTACATTGTCCCCATCAAACACTCCCAGCACATATACAGCACGGGGTTAGATACTAAGTAAAGCTCCCTCTACACTGTCCCCAACAAACACTTCCAGGACAGATACAGCACGGGGTTAGATACAGAATAAAGCTCCCTCTACACTGGCCCCAACAAACACTCCCAGGTGAGGTACAGCACAGGGTTAGATACAGAGTAAAGCTCCATCTACACTGTCCCCATCAAACACTACCAGGACAGGTTATGCACAGGGTTAGATACAGAGTAAATCTCCCTCTACACTGTCCCCATCAAAAACTCCCAGGACAGGTACAGCAAGGGGTTAGATACAGAGCAAATCTCCCTCTACAATGCCCCATCAAACACTCCAAGGACAGGAACAGCACGTGGTTAGATACAGAGTAAAACTCCCTCTACATTGTCCACATCAAACACTCCCAGGACAGGTACAGCACGGGGTTAGATACAGAGTAAAGCTCCCCCTACACTGTCTCCATCAAACACTCACAGGGTAGGTACAGCACGGGGTTAGATACAGAGTAAAGCTCCGTCTACACTGTCCCCAACAAACACTCCCAGGACAGGTACAGCATGGGGTTAGATACAGAGTAAATCTCCCTCTGCACGGTCCCCATCAAACACTCCCAGGACAGGTACAGCACGGGCTGAGATGCAGAGTAAATCTCCCTTGCACTGTCCCCATCAAACACTCCCAGGACAGTTAGAGCACGGGGTTAGATAGAGAGTAAAGCTCCCTCTACGTTGTCCCCATCAAACACTCCCAGGACAGGTACAGCACAGGGTTAGATACAGAGTAAAGCTCCCTCTACACTGTCCCCATCAAACACTCCCAGGACAGGTACAGCCCGGGGTCAGATACAGAGTAAAGCTCCCTCTACACTGTCCCCATCAAACACTCCCAGGTCAGGTACAGCACGGGGTTATTTACAGGGAAAATCTCCTTTATACTGTCCCCATCAAACACTCCCAGGACAGGTACAGCATGGGGTTAGATACAGAGTAAATCTCCCTCTACACTTTCCCCATCTAACACTCCCAGGCCAGGTACAGCACGGGGTTCGATACAGAGTAAAGCTCCCTCTACATTGTCCCCATCAAACACTCCCAGCACAGATACAGCACGGGGTTAGATACAGAGTAAAGCTCCCTCTACACTGTGCCCAACAAACACTCCAAGGGAAGATACAGCACGGGTTTAGATACAGAATAAAGCTCCCTCTACATTGGCCCCAACAAACACTCCCAGGTCAGGTACAGCACAGGGTTAGATACAGAGTAAAGCTCCCTCGACACTTTCCCTATTAAACACTCCCAGGACAGGTACAGCAAGGGGTTAGATACAGAGTAAAGCTCCCCCTACACTGTCTCCATCAAACACACCCAGGACAGGTACAGAACGGGGTTAGATACAGAATAAAGCTCCCTCTACACTTTCTCCATCAAACACACCCATGTCAGGTACAGCACAGGGTTAGATACAGACTATTGCTCCCTCTACACTCTCTCTATCAAACACTCCCAGGACAGATACAGCGCGGGTTTAGATACAGAGTTAATCTCCCTCTACACTACACCCATCAAACAGTCCAAAGACAGGTACAGCACGCGGTTAGATAAAGAGTAAAGCTCCCTCTACAATGTCCCCATCAAACACTCACAGGGTAGGTACAGCCCGGGGTTATATATAGAGTAAAGCTCCCTGTACATTGTCCCCATCAAACACTCCCAGGACAGGTACAGCACGGAGTTAGATACAGAGTAAATCTCCCTCTACACTCTCCCCATCAAAAACTCCCAGGACAGGTACAGCACGGGGTTAGGTACAGAGTAAAGCTCTCCCTACACTGTCTCCATCAAACACTCCCAGGATAGGTACAGCACGGGGTTAGATACAATGTAATGCTCCTTCTACACTGTCTCCATCAAACACTCCCAGGTCAGGTACAGCACGGGGTTAGTTACAGAGTAAATCTCCCTCTACACTGTCCCCATCAAACACACCCAGGACAGGTAAAGCACGGGGGTTAGATACAGAGTAAATCTCCCTCTACACTGTCCGCAACAAACACTCCCAGGACAGGTACAGCACGGGGCTAGATACAGAGTAAATCTCCCTCGACACTTTCCCCATCAAACACTCCTAGGACAGGTACAGCACAGGGTTCGATACAGAGTAAAGCTCCCTCTACACTGTCCCCATCAAACACTCCCAGGACAGGTACAGCACGGGCGTTCGATACAGAGTAAAGCTCCCTCTACATTGTCCCAATCAAATACTCCCAGGACAGGTACAGCACGGGGTTAGATACAGAGTAAAGCTCCATCTACACTGTCTCCATCAAAAACTCGCAGGACAGGTACAGCACGGGGTTCGATACAGAGTAAATCTCCCTCTACACTGTCTCCATCTAAGACTCCCAGGACCGTTACAGTACGGGGTTCGATACAGAGTAAGGCTCCCTCTACACTGTCGCCATCAAACACTACCAGGACAGGTACAGCACGGGGTTAGATACCAAGTAAAGCCCACTCTACACTGTCCCCATCAAACACTCCCAGGACAGCTACAGCACGGGGTTAGATACAGAGTAAAGCTCCCTCTACACTGTCCTACTCTGGCACTCCCAGGACAGGTACAGCACGGGGTTAGATACAGAGTAAAGCTCCCTCTACACTGTCCCCATCAAACACTCCCAGGACAGGTACAGCACGAGGTTAGGTACAGAGTAAATCTCCCTCTACACTGTCCCCATCAAACACTCCCAGGACAGGTACAGCACGCGGTTAGATACAGTGTAAAGCTCCCTCTACCCTGTCCCCATCAAACACTCCCAGGACAGGTACAGCACGTGGTTAGATACAGAGTAAATCTGCCTCTACACTGTCACCATCCAACAGTCCAAGGACAAGTACAGCACGGGGTTGGATACAGAGTAAAGCTTCCTCTACACTGTCCACAACAAACACTCCCAGGACAGGTACAGCACGGGGTTAGATACAGAGTAAAGCTCCATCTACACTGTCTCCATCAAAATTCCCAGGACAGGTACAGCACGGGGTTCGATACAGAGTAAATCTCCCTCTACACTGTCTCCATCTAACACTCCCAGGACCGTTACAGCACGGGGTTCGATACAGAGTAAGGCTCCCTCTACACTGTCGCCATCAAACACTACCAGGACAGGTACAGCACGGGGTTAGATACCGAGTAAAGCCCACTCTACACTGTCCCCATCAAACACTCCCAGGACAGCTACAGCACGGGGTTAGATACAGAGTAAAGCTCCCTCTACACTGTCCCAATCTGGCACTCCCAGGACAGGTACAGCACGGGGTTAGATACAGAGTAAATCTCCCTCTACACTGTCCGCATCAAACACTCCCAGGACAGGTACAGCACGGGGTTAGATACAGAGTAAATCTCCCTCTACACTGTCCCCATCAAACACTCCCAGGACAGGTACAGCACGTGGTTAGATACAGAGTAAATCTCCCTCTACACTGTCACCATCAAACAGTCCAAGGACATGTACAGCACGGGGTTGGATACAGAGTAAAGCTTCCTCTACACTGTCCACAACAAACACTCCCAGGACAGGTACAGCATCGGGTTAGATACAGAGAAAAGCACCCTCTACAGTGTCCACAACAAACACTCCCAGGACAGGTACAGCACGGGGTTAGATACAGAGTAAATCTCCCTCTGCACTGTCCCCATCAAACATTCCCAACACAGGTACAGCACGGGGTTGAATACACATTAAACTCCCTCTACATTGTCCCCATCAAACACTCCCAGGACAGTTACAGCACAGGGTTAGATAGAGAGTAAAGCTCCCTCTACATTGTCCCCATCAAACACTCCCAGCACAGGTACTGCACGGGGTTAGATACAGAGTAAAGCTCCATCTACACTGTGCCCAAAAACACTCCCAGGACAGATACAGCACGGGTTCATATACAGAATAAAGTTCCCTCTTCACCGGCCCCAACAAACACTCCCAGGTCAGGTACAGCACAGGGTTAGATACAGACTAAAGCTCCCTCTGCACTGTTCCCATCAAACACTCCCAGGACAGGTACAGTACGGGGTTAGATACAGATTAAATCTCCCTCTGCGCTGTCCCCATCAAACACTCCCAACACAGGTACAGCATGGGGTTAGATACTGAGTAAATCTCCCTCTACATTGTCCCCATCAAACACTCCCAGGACAGGTACAGCACGGGGTTAGATAAAGAGTATAGCTCCCTCTACATTGTCCCCATCAAACAGTCACAGCACAGATACATCACGGGGTTAGATACAGAGTAAAGCTCCCTCTACACTGTGCCCAACAAACACTCCAAAGACAGATACAGCACGGGTTTAGAAACAGAGTAAAGCAACCTCTACATTGTCCCCAACAAACACTCCCAGGTTAGGTACAGCACGGGGTTAGATACAGAGTAAATCTCCCTCTACACTGTCCCCATCAAACACTCCCAGCACAGATACAGCACGGGGTTAGATACAGAGTAAAGCTCCCTCTACACTGTGCCCAACAAACACTCCAAGGAGAGATACAGCACGGGTTTAGATACAGAATAAAGCTCCCTCTACATTGGCCCCAACAAACACTCCCAGGTCAGGTACAGCACAGGGTTAGATACAGAGTAAAGCTCCCTCTACAATGTCCCCATCAAACACTCCCAAGACAGGTACAGCACGGGGTTAGATACAGAGTAAAGCTCCCTCTACACTGTCCCCAACAAACACTCCCAGGACAGGTACAGCACGGGGTTAGATACTGAGAAAATCTCCCACTACACTGTCTCCATCAAACACTCCCAGGTCAGCTACAGCACGGGGTTAGATACAGAGTAAAGCTCCTTCGACACTTTCCCTATTAAACACTCCCAGGACAGGTACAGCACGGGGTTAGATACAGAGTAAAGCTCCTTCGACACTTTCCCTATTAAACACTCCCAGGACAGGTACAGCAAGGGGTTAGATACAGAGTAAAGCTCCCCCTACACTGTCTCCATCAAACACACCCAGGACAGGTACAGAACGGGGTTAGATACAGAATAAAGCTCCCTCTACACTTTCTCCATCAAACACACCCATGTCAGGTACAGCACAGGGTTAGATACAGACTATTGCTCCCTCTACACTCTCTCTATCAAACACTCCCAGGACAGATACAGCGCGGGTTTAGATACAGAGTTAATCTCCCTCTACACTACACCCATCAAACAGTCCAAAGACAGGTACAGCACGCGGTTAGATAAAGAGTAAAGCTCCCTCTACAATGTCCCCATCAAACACTCACAGGGTAGGTACAGCCCGGGGTTATATATAGAGTAAAGCTCCCTGTACATTGTCCCCATCAAACACTCCCAGGACAGGTACAGCACGGAGTTAGATACAGAGAAATTCTCTCCCTACACTGTCTCCATCAAACATTCCCAGGTCAGCAACAGCACGGGGTTAGATACAGAGTAAAGCTCCCTCTACACTGTCCCTATTAAACACTCCCAGGACAGGTACAGCAAGGGGTTAGATACTGAGTAAAGCTCCCCCTACACTGTCTCCATCAAACACACCCAGGACAGGTACAGAACGGGGTTAGATACAGAATAAAGCTCCCTCTACACTGTCTCCATCAAACACACCCATGTCAGGTACAGCACAGGGTTAGATACAGAGTAAAGCTCACTCTACACTCTCTCTATCAAACACTCCCAGGACCGGTACAGCGCGGGTTTAGATAAAGAGTAAATCTCCCTCTACACTACCCCCATCAAACACTCCAAAGACAGGTACAGCACACGGTTAGATACAGAGTAAAGCTCCCTCTACACTGTCCCCATCAAACACTCCAAGGACAGGTACAGCACGGGTTTAGATAAAGAGTAAAGCTCCTTCTACACTGTTTCCATCAAACACTCCCAGGTCAGGTACAGCACGGGGTAGGTTACAGAGTAAATCTCCCTCTACACTGTCCCCATCAAACACACCCAGGACAGGAACAGCACGGGGTTAGATACAGAGTAAAGCTCCCTCTACACTGTCCCCAACAAACTCTCCCAGGACAGGTACAGCACGGGGCTAGATACAGAGTAAATCTCCCTCTACATTGTCCCCATCAAACACTCCCAGGACAGGTACAGCACGGGGTTAGATAGAGAGTAAAGGTCCCTCTACATTGTCCCCATCAAACACTCCCAGCACAGGTACAGCACGGGGTTAGATACTAAGTAAAGCTCCCTCTACACTGTCCCCAACAAACACTTCCAGGACAGATACAGCACGGGGTTAGATACAGGATAAAGCTCCCTCTACACTGTCCCCAACAAACACTCCCAGGTCAGGTACAGCACAGGGTGAGATACAGAGTAAAGCTCCATCTACACTGTCCCCATCAAACACTACCAGGACAGGTTATGCACAGGGTAAGATACAGAGTAAATCTCCCTCTACACTGTCCCCATCAAAAACTCCCAGGACAGGTACAGCAAGGGGTTAGATACAGAGCCAATCTCCCTCTACAATGCCCCATCAAACACTCCAAGGACAGGAACAGCACGTGGTTAGATACAGAGTAAAACTCCCTCTACATTGTCCGCATCAAACACTCCGAGGACAGGTACAGCATGGGGTTAGATACAGAGTAAATCTCCCTCTACACTGTCCCCATCTAACACTCCCAGGACAGGTACAGCAGGGGGTTAGATACAGAGTAAAGCTCCCCCTACACTGTCTCCATCAAACACTCACAGGGTAGGTACAGCACGGGGTTAGATACAGAGTAAAGCTCCCTCTACACTGTCCCCAACAAACACTCCCAGGACAGGTACAGCATGGGGTTCGATACAGAGTAAATCTCCCTTGCACTGTACCCATCAAACACAACCAGGACAGGTAGAGCACGGGGTTAGATAGAGAGTAAAGCTCCCTCTACATTGTCCCCATCAAACACTCCCAGGACAGGTACAGCACAGGGTTAGATACAGAGTAAAGCTCCCTCTACACTGTCCCCATCAAACACTCCCAGGACAGGTACAGCCCGGGGTCAGATACAGAGTAAAGCTCCCTCTACACTGTCCCCATCAAACACTCCCAGGTCAGGTACAGCACGGGGTTATTTACAGGGAAAATCTCCTTTATACTGTCCCCATCAAACACTCCCAGGACAGGTACAGCATGGGGTTAGATACAGAGTAAATCTCCCTCTACACTTTCCCCATCTAACATTCCCAGGCCAGGTACAGCACAGGGTTCGATACAGAGTAAAGCTCCCTCTACATTGTCCCCATCAAACACTCCCAGCGCAGATACAGCACGGGGTTAGATACAGAGTAAATCTCCCTCTACACTGTGCCCAACAAACACTCCAAGGACAGATACAGCACTGGTTTAGATACAGAATAAAACTCCCTCTACATTGGACCCAACAAACACTCCCATGTCAGGTACAGCACAGGGTTAGATACAGAGTAAAGCTCCCTCTACACTGTCCCCATCAAACACTCCCAGGACAGGTACAGCACGGGGTTAGATACTGAGAAAATCTCCCACTACACTGTCTCCATCAAACACTCCCAGGTCAGCTACAGCACGGGGTTAGATACAGAGTAAAGCTCCCTCTACACTGTCCCTATCAAACACTCCCAGGACAGGTACAGCAAGGGGTTAGATACAGAGTAAAGCTCCCCCTACACTGTCTCCATCAAACACACCCAGGACAGGTACAGAACAAGGTTAGATACAGAATAAAGCTCCCTCTACACTGTCTCCATCAAACACACCCATGTCAGGTACAGCACAGGGTTAGATACAGAGTAAAGCTCCCTCTACACTCTCCCTATCAAACACTCCCAGGACAGGTACAGCGCGGGTTTAGATACAGAGTAAATCTCCCTCTACACTACCCCCATCAAACAGTCCAAAGACAGGTACAGCACGCGGTTAGATAAAGATTAAAGCTCCCTCTACAATGTCCCCATCAAACACTCACAGGGTAGGTACAGCCCGGGGTTATATACAGAGTAAAGCTCCCTGTACATTGTCCCCATCAAACACTCCCAGGACAGGTACAGCACGGAGTTAGATACAGAGTAAATCTCCCTCTACACTCTCCCCATCAAAAACTCCCAGGACAGGTACAGCACGGGGTTAGATACAGAGTAAAGCTCCCTCTACAGTGTCCCCATCAAACACTCCAAGGACAGGTACAGCACGGGGTAAGATACAGAGTAAAGCTCTCCCTACACTGTCTCCATCAAACACTCCCAGGATAGGTACAGCACGGGGTTAGATACAATGTAAAGCTCCTTCTACACTGTCCCCATCAAACACTCCCAGGACAGGTACAGCACGTGGTTAGATACAGAGTAAATCTCCCTCTACACTGTCAACATCAAACAGTCCAAGGACAAGTACAGCACGGGGTTGGATACAGAGTAAAGCTTCCTCTACACTGTCCACAACAAACACTCCCAGGACAGGTACAGCATCGGGTTAGATACAGAGAAAAGCACCCTCTACAGTGTCCACAACAAACACTCCCAGGACAGGTACAGCACGGGGTTAGATACAGAGTAAATCTCCCTCTGCACTGTCCCCATCAAACATTCCCAACACAGGTACAGCACGGGGTTGAATACAGATTAAACTCCCTCTACATTGTCCCCATCAAACACTCCCAGGACAGGTACAGCACAGGGTTAGATAGAGAGTAAAGCTCCCTCTACATTGTCCCCATCAAACACTCCCAGCACAGGTACTGCACGGGGTTAGATACAGAGTAAAGCTCCATCTACACTGTGCCCAAAAACACTCCCAGGACAGATACAGCACGGGTTCATATACAGAATAAAGTTCCCTCTTCACCGGCCCCAACAAACACTCCCAGGTCAGGTACAGCACAGGGTTAGATACAGACTAAAGCTCCCTCTGCACTGTTCCCATCAAACACTCCCAGGACAGGTACAGTACGGGGTTAGATACAGATTAAATCTCCCTCTGCACTGTCCCCATCAAACACTCCCAACACAGGTACAGCATGGGGTTAGATACTGAGTAAATCTCCATCTACATTGTCCCCATCAAACACTCCCAGGACAGGTACAGCACGGGGTTAGATAAAGAGTATAGCTCCCTCTACATTGTCCACATCAAACAGTCACAGCACAGATACATCACGGGGTTAGATACAGAGTAAAGCTCCCTCTACACTGTGCCCAACAAACACTCCAAAGACAGATACAGCACGGGTTTAGAAACAGAGTAAAGCTCCCTCTACATTGTCCCCAACAAACACTCCCAGGTTAGGTACAGCACAGGGTTAGATATAGAGTAAAGCTCCCTCTGCACTGTCCCCATCAAACACTCCCAGGAAAGGTACAGCACGGGTTTAGATACAGAGAAATTCTCTCCCTACACTGTCTCCATCAAACATTCCCAGGTCAGCAACAGCACGGGGTTAGATACAGAGTAAAGCTCCCTCTACACTGTCCCTATTAAACACTCCCAGGACAGGTACAGCAAGGGGTTAGATACTGAGTAAAGCTCCCCCTACACTGTCTCCATCAAACACACCCAGGACAGGTACAGAACGGGGTTAGATACAGAATAAAGCTCCCTCTAAACTGTCTCCATCAAACACACCCATGTCACGTACAGCACAGGGTTAGATACAGAGTAAAGCTCCCTCTACACTCTCTCTATCAAACACTCCCAGGACCGGTACAGCGCGGGTTTAGATACAGAGTAAATCTCCCTCTACACTACCCCCATCAAACAGTCCAAAGACAGGTACAGCACACGGTAAGATACAGAGTAAAGCTCCCAATACACTGTCCCCATCAAACACTCCAAGGACAGGTACAGCACGGGTTTAGATAAAGAGTAAAGCTCCTTCTACACTGTTTCCATCAAAAACTCCCAGGTCAGGTACAGCACGGGGTTAGTTACAGAGTAAATCTCCCTCTACACTGTCCCCATCAAACACACCCAGGACAGGAACAGCACGGGGTTAGATACAGAGTAAAGCTCCCTCTACACTGTCCCCAACAAACACTCCCAGGACAGGTACAGCACGGGGCTAGATACAGAGTAAATCTCCCTCTACATTGTCCCCATCAAACACTCCCAGGACAGGTACAGCACGGGGTTAGATAGAGAGTAAAGGTCCCTCTACATTGTCCCCATCAAACACTCCCAGCACAGGTACAGCACGGGGTTAGATACTAAGTAAAGCTCCCTCTACACTGTCCCCAACAAACACTTCCAGGACAGATACAGCACGGGGTTAGATACAGGATAAAGCTCCCTCTACACTGTCCCCAACAAACTCTCCCAGGTCAGGTACAGCACAGGGTGAGATACAGAGTAAAGCTCCATCTAAACTGTCCCCATCAAACACTACCAGGACAGGTTATGCACAGGGTAAGATACAGAGTAAATCTCCCTCTACACTGTCCCCATCAAAAACTCCCAGGACAGGTACAGCAAGGGGTTAGATACAGAGCAAATCTCCCTCTACAATGCCCCATCAAACACTCCAAGGACAGGAACAGCACGTGGTTAGATACAGAGTAAAACTCCCTCTACATTGTCCGCATCAAACACTCCGAGGACAGGTACAGCATGGGGTTAGATGCAGAGTAAATCTCCCTCTACACTGTCCCCATCTAACACTCCCAGGACAGGTACAGCACGGGGTTAGATACAGAGTAAAGCTCCCTCTACACTGTCCCCAACAAACACTCCCAGGACAGGTACAGCATGGGGTTCGATACAGAGTAAATCTCCCTTGCACTGTCCCCATCAAACACAACCAGGACAGGTAGAGCACGGGGTTAGATAGAGAGTAAAGCTCCCTCTACGTTGTCCCCATCAAACACTCTCAGGACAGGTACAGCACAGGGTTAGATACAGAGTAAAGCTCCCTCTACACTGTCCCCATCAAACACTCCCAGGACAGGTACAGCCCGGGGTCAGATACAGAGTAAAGCTCCCTCTACACTGTCCCCATCAAACACTCCCAGGTCAGGTACAGCACGGGGTTATTTACAGGGAAAATCTCCTTTATACTGTCCCCATCAAACACTCCCAGGACAGGTACAGCATGGGGTTAGATACAGAGTAAATCTCCCTCTACACTTTCCCCATCTAACACTCCCAGGCCAGGTACAGCACGGGGTTCGATACAGAGTAAAGCTCCCTCTACATTGTCCCCATCAAACACTCCCAGCGCAGATACAGCACGGGGTTAGATACAGAGTAAATCTCCCTCTACACTGTGCCCAACAAACACTCCAAGGACAGATACAGCACTGGTTTAGATACAGAATAAAACTCCCTCTACATTGGACCCAACAAACACTCCCATGTCAGGTACAGCACAGGGTTAGATACAGAGTAATGCTCCCTCTACACTGTCCCCATCAAACACTCCCAGGACAGGTACAGCACGGGGTTAGATACTGAGAAAATCTCCCACTACACTGTCTCCATCAAACACTCCCAGGTCAGCTACAGCACGGGGTTAGATACAGAGTAAAGCTCCCTCTACACTGTCCCTATCAAACACTCCCAGGACAGGTACAGCAAGGGGTTAGATACAGAGTAAAGCTCCCCCTACACTGTCTCCATCAAACACACCCAGGACAGGTACAGAACGGGGTTAGATACAGAATAAAGCTCCCTCTACACTGTCTCCATCAAACACACCCATGTCAGGTACAGCACAGGGTTAGATACAGAGTAAAGCTCCCTCTACACTCTCTCTATCAAACACTCCCAGGACAGGTACAGCGCGGGTTTAGATACAGAGTAAATCTCCCTCTACACTACCCCCATCAAACAGT
The DNA here is from genome assembly GCA_026770705.1 of Isurus oxyrinchus. Taxonomy (NCBI): domain Eukaryota; kingdom Metazoa; phylum Chordata; class Chondrichthyes; order Lamniformes; family Lamnidae; genus Isurus; species Isurus oxyrinchus. The sequence goes on from JANJGN010000181.1 coordinate 365,387, forward strand.
CCAAAGACAGGTACAGCTCGCGGTTAGATAAAGAGTAAAGCTCCCTCTACAATGTCCCCATCAAACACTCACAGGGTAGGTACAGCCCGGGGTTATATACAGAGTAAAGCTTTCTGTACATTGTCCCCATCAAACACTCCCAGGACAGGTACAGCACGGAGTTAGATATAGAGTAAATCTCCCTCTACTCTCTCCCCATCAAAAACTCCCAGGACAGGTACAGCACGGGGTTAGATACAGAGTAAAGCTCCCTCTACACTGTCCCCATCAAACACTCCAAGGACAGGTACAGCACGGGGTAAGATACAGAGTAAAGCTCTCCCTACACTGTCTCCATCAAACACTCCCAGGATAGGTACAGCACGGGGTTAGATACAATGTAAAGCTCCTTCTACACTGTCTCCATCAAACACTCCCAGGTCAGGTACAGCACGGGGTAAGTTACAGAGTAAATCTCCCTCTACACTGTCCCCATCAAACACACCCAGGACAGGTACAGCACGGGGGTTAGATACAGAGTAAATCTCCCTCTACATTGTCCCCATCAAACACTCCCAGGACAGGTACAGCACGGGGTTAGATAGAGAGTAAAGCTCCCTCTACATTGTCCCCATCAAACACTCCCAGCACAGGTACAGCACGGGGTAAGATACTAAGTAAAGCTCCCTCTACACTGTCCCCAACAAACACTCCCAGGACAGATACAGCACGGTGTTAGATACAGAATAAAGTTCCCTCTACACTGGCCCCAACAAACACTCCCAGGTCAGGTACAGCACAGGGTTAGATACAGAGTAAAGCTCCATCTACACTGTCCCCATCAAACACAACCAGGACAGGTTATGCACAGGGTAAGATACAGAGTAAATCTCCCTCTACACTGTCGCCATCAAAAACTCCCAGGACAGGTACAGCAAGGGGTTAGATCATGAGTAAATCTCCCTCTACAATGCCCCATCAAACACTCCAAGGACAGGAACAGCACGGGGTTAGATACAGAGTAAAACTCCCTCTACATTGTCCGCATCAAACACTCCCAGGACAGGTACAGCACGGGGTTAGATACAGATTAAAGCTCCCTATTCACTGTCCCGATCTAACACTCTCAGAACAGGTACAGCACGGGGTTAGATACAGAGTAAAGCTCCCTCTACACTGTCTCCATCAAACACTCCCACGACAGCTACAGCACGGGGTTAGATACAGAGTAAAGATCCCTCTACACTGTCCCACTCAGGCACTCCCAGGACAGGTACAGCACGGGGTTAGATACAGAGTAAAGCTCCCTCTACACTGTCCCCATCAAACACTCCCAGGACAGGTACAGCACGGGGTTAGATACAGAGTAAAGCTCCCTCTACACTGTCCCCATCAAAAACTCCCAGGACAGGTACAGCACGGGGTTAGATACAGAGTAATGCTCCCTCGACACTGTCCCCATCAAACACTCCCAGGACAGGTACAGCACAGGGTTCGATACAGAGTAAAGCTCCCTCTACACTGTCCCCATCAAACACTCCCAGGATAGGTACAGCACGGGCGTTCGATACAGAGTAAAGCTCCCTCTACATTGTCCCCATCAAACACTCCCAGGACAGGTACAGCACGGGGTTAGATGCAGAGTAAAGCTCCATCTACACTGTCTCCATCAACACTCCCAGGACAGGTACAGCACGGGGTTCGATACAGAGTAAAGCTCCCTCTACACTGTCTCCATCAAACACTCCCAGGACCATTACAGCACGGGGTTCGATACAGAGTAAGGCTCCTTCTACACTGTCGCCATCAAACACTACCAGGACAGGTACAGCACGGGGTTAGATACCGAGTAAAGCCCCCTCTACACTGTCCCCATCAAACACTCCCAGGACAGCTACAGCACGGGGTTAGATACAGAGTAAAGCTCCCTCTACACTGTCCCCATCAAACACTCCCAGGACAGGTACAGCATGCGGTTAGATACCGAGTAAAGCTCCCTCTACACTGTCTCCATCAAACACTCCCACGACAGCTACAGCACGGGGTTAGATACAGAGTAAAGATCCATCTACACTGTCCCACTCAGGCACTCCCAGGACAGGTACAGCACGGGGTTAGATACAGAGTAAAGCTCCCTCTACACTGTCCCCATCAAACACTCCCAGGACAGGTACAGCACGGGGTTAGATACAGAGTAAAGCTCCCTCTACACTGTCCCCATCAAAAACTCCCAGGACAGGTACAGCACGGGGTTAGATACAGAGTAATGCTCCCTCGACACTGTCCCCATCAAACACTCCCAGGACAGGTACAGCACAGGGTTCGATACAGAGTAAAGCTCCCTCTACACTGTCCCCATCAAACACTCCCAGGATAGGTACAGCAAGGGCGTTCGATACAGAGTAAAGCTCCCTCTACATTGTCCCCATCAAACACTCCCAGGACAGGTACAGCACGGGGTTAGATACAGAGTAAAGCTCCATCTACACTGTCTCCATCAACACTCCCAGGACAGGTACAGCACGGGGTTCGATACAGAGTAAAGCTCCCTCTACACTGTCTCCATCAAACACTCCCAGGACCATTACAGCACGGGGTTCGATACAGAGTAAGGCTCCTTCTACACTGTCGCCATCAAACACTACCAGGACAGGTACAGCACGGGGTTAGATACCGAGTAAAGCCCCCTCTACACTGTCCCCATCAAACACTCCCAGGACAGCTACAGCACGGGGTTAGATACAGAGTAAAGCTCCCTCTACACTGTCCCCATCAAACACTCCCAGGACAGGTACAGCATGCGGTTAGATACCGAGTAAAGCCCCCTCTACACTGTCCCCATCAAACACTCCCAGGACAGCTACAGCACGGGGTTAGATACAGAGTAAAGCTCCCTCTACACTGTCCCACTCTGGCACTCCCAGGACAGGTACAGCACGGGGTTAGATACAGAGTAGATCTCCCTCTACACTGTCCCCATCAAACACTCCCAGGACAGGTACAGCACGGGGTTAGATACAGAGCAAAGCTCCCTCTACACTGTCCCCATCAAACACTCCCAGGACAGGTACAGCACGCGGTTAGATAGAGAGTAAAGCTCCCTCTACACTGTCCCCATCAAACACACCCAGGACAGGTACAGCATGGGGTTAGATAAAGAGTAAATCTCCCTCTACACTGTCACCATCAAACAGTCCCAGGACAAGTACAGCACGGGGTTGGATACAGAGTAAAGCTTCCTCTACACTGTCCACAACAAACACTCCCAGGACATGTACAGCATGGGGTTAGATACAGAGTAAAGCTCCCTCTACAGTGTCCACAACAAACACTCCCAGGACAGGTACAGCACGGGGTTAGATACAGAGTAAATCTCCCTCTGCACTGTCCCAATCAAACATTCCCAACACAGGTACAGCACGGGGTTGGATACAGATTAAACTCCCTCTACATTGTCCCCATCAAACACTCCCAGGATAGGTACAGCACGGGGTTAGATACAGAGTAAAGCTCCCTCTACATTGTCCCCATCAAACACTCCCAGCACAGGTACAGCACGGGGTTAGATACAGAGTAAAGCTCCATCTACACTGTGCCCAACAACACTCCAAGGACAGATACAGCACGGGTTTAGATACAGATAAAGTTCCCTCTACACTGGCCCAAACAAACACTCCCAGGTCAGGTACAGCACAGGGTTAGATACAGACTAAAGCTCCCTCTGCACTGTCCCCATCAAACACTCCCAGGACAGGTACAGTACGGGGTTAGATACAGAGTAAATCTCCCTCTGCACTGTCCCCATCAAACACTCCCAACACAGGTACAGCACGGGGTTAGATACAGAGTAAATCTCCCTCTACATTCTCCCCATCAAACACTCCCAGGACAGGTACAGCACGGGGTTAGATACAGAGTATAGCTCCCACTACATTGTCCCCATCAAACACTCCCAGCACAGACACAGCACGGGGTTAGATACAGAGTAAAGCTCCCTCTACACTGTGCCCAACAAACACTCCAAGGACAGGTACAGCACGGGTTAAATACAGAATAAAGCTCCCTCTAAATTGGCCCCAACAAACACTCCCAGGTCAGGTACAGCACAGGGTTAGATACAGAGTAAAGCTCCCTCTACACTGTCCCCATCCAACACACCCAGGACAGGTACAGCACGGGGGTTAGATTCAGAGTAAATCTCCCTCTACATTGTCCCCATCAAACACTCCCAGGACAGGTACAGCACGGGGTTAGATAGAGAGTAAAGCTCCCTCTACATTGTCCCCATCAAACACTCCCAGCACAGGTACAGCACGGGGTAAGATACTAAGTAAAGCTCCCTCTACACTGTCCCCAACAAACACTCCCAGGACAGATACAGCACGGTGTTAGATACAGAATAAAGTTCCCTCTACACTGGCCCCAACAAACACTCCCACGTCAGGTACAGCACAGGGTTAGATACAGAGTAAAGCTCCATCTACACTGTCCCCATCAAACACAACCAGGACAGGTTATGCACAGGGTTAGATACAGAGTAAATCTCCCTCTACACTGTCGCCATCAAAAACTCCCAGGACAGGTACAGCAAGGGGTTAGATCCAGAGTAAATCTCCCTCTACAATGCCCCATCAAACACTCCAAGGACAGGAACAGCACGGGGTTAGATACAGAGTAAAACTGCCTCTACATTGTCCGCATCAAACACTCCCAGGACAGGTACAGCACGGGGTTAGATACAGAGTAAAGCTGCCTATTCACTGTCCCCATCTAACACTCCCAGGACAGGTACAGCACGGGGTTAGATACAGAGTAAAGCTCCCCCTACACTGTCTCCATCAAACACTCACAGGGTAGGTACAGCACGGGGTTAGATACAGAGTAAAGCTCCCTCTACACTGTCCCCAACAAACACTCCCAGGACACTACAGCATGGGGTTAGATACAGAGTTAATCTCCCTCTGCACTGTCCCCATCAAACACTCCCAGGACAGGTACAGCACGGGCTTAGATACAGAGTAAATCTCCCTTGCACTGTCCCCATCAAACACTCCCAGGACAGGTAGAGCACGGGGTTATTTACAGGGAAAATCTCCTTTATAGTGTCCCCATCAAACACTCCCAGGACAGGTACAGCATGGGGTTAGATACCGAGTAAATCTCCCTCTACACTGTCTCCATGAAACACAGCCAGGACAGGTACAGCACGGGGTTAGATACAGAGTAAAGCTGCCTCTACACGTTCCCCACCAAACACTCCCAGGGCAGGTACAGCACGGGGTTAGATACAGAGAAAATCTCCCTCTACACTGTCCCCATCAAACACTCCCAGGACAGGTACAGCACGGGGTTAGATACAGAGTAAAGCTGCCTCTACACTCTCCCCATCAAACACTCCCAGAACAGGTACAGCACGGGCTTATTTACAGGGCAAATCTCCTTTATACTGTCCCCTTCAAACAATTCCAAGGACAGGTACGGCACGGGGTTAGATACCGAGTAAAACCCCCTCTACACTGTCTCCATCAAACACAGCCAGGACAGGTACAGCACGGGGTTAGATACAGAGAAAAGCTCCCTCTACACTGTCTCCATCAAACACTCCCAGGACAGCTACAGCACGGGGTTAGATACAGAGTAAAGATCCCTCTACACTGTCCCACTCAGCACTCCCAGGACAGGTACAGCACGGGGTTAGATACAGAGTAAAGCTCCCTCTACACTGTCCCCATCAAAAACTCCCAGGACAGGTACAGCACGGGGTTAGATACAGAGTAAAGCTCCCACTACACTGTCGCAATCAAACACTCCCAGGACAGGTACAGCACGGGGTTAGATACAGAGTAAGGCTCCCTCGACACTGTCCCCATCAAACACTCCCAGGACAGGTACAGCACAGGGTTCGATACAGAGTAAAGCTCCCTCTACACTGTCCCCATCAAACACTCCCAGGATAGGTACAGCACGGGCGTTCGATACAGAGTAAAGCTCCCTCAACATTGTCCCCATCAAACACTCCCAGGACAGGTACAGCACGGGGTTAGATACAGTGTAAAGCTCCATCTACACTGTCTCCATCAACACTCGCAGGACAGGTACAGCACGGGGTTCGATACAGAGTAAAGCTCCCTCTACACTGTCTCCATCAAACACTCCCAGGACCATTACAGCACGGGGTTCGATACAGAGTAAGGCTCCCTCTACACTGTCGCCATCAAACACTACCAGGACAGGAACAGCACGGGGTTAGATACCGAGTAAAGCCCCCTCTACACTGTCCCCATCAAACACTCCCAGGACAGCTACAGCACGGGGTTAGATAAAGAGTAAAGCTCCCTCTACACTGTCCCCATCAAACACTCCCAGGACAGGTACAGCACGCGGTTAGATACCGAGTAAAGCCCCCTCTACACTGTCCCCATCAAACACTCCCAGGACAGCTACAGCACGGGGTTAGATACAGAGTAAAGCTCCCTCTACACTGTCCCACTCTGGCACTCCCAGGACAGGTACAGCACGGGGTTAGATACAGAGTAGATCTCCCTCTACACTGTCCCCATCAAACACTCCCAGGACAGGTACAGCACGGGGTTAGATACAGAATAAAGTTCCCTCTTCACTGGCCCAAACACTCCCAGGTCAGGTACAGCACAGGGTTAGATTCAGACTAAAGCTCCCTCTGCACTGTCCCCATCAAACACTCCCAGGACAGGTACAGTACGGGGTTAGATACAGAGTAAATCTCCCTCTGCACTGTCCCCATCAAACACTCCCAACACAGGTACAGCACGGGGTTAGATACAGAGTAAATCTCCCTCTACATTGTCCCCATCAAACACTCCCAGGACAGGTACAGCACGGGGTTAGATACAGAGTATAGCTCCCACTACATTGTCCCCATCAAACACTCCCAGCACAGACACAGCACGGGGTTAGATACAGAGTAAAGCTCCCTCTACACTGAGCCCAACAAACACTCCAAGGACAGGTACAGCACGGGTTAAATACAGAATAAAGCTCCCTCTAAATTGGCCCCAACAAACACTCCCAGGTCAGGTACAGCACAGGGTTAGATACAGAGTAAAGCTCCCTCTACACTGTCCCCATCAAACACTCCCAGGACAGGTACAGCTCGGGGTTAGTTACAGAGAAAATCTCCCCCTACACTGTCTCCATCAAACACTCCCAGGTCAGGTACAGCACGGGGTTAGATACAGAGTAAAGCTCCCTCTACACTGTCCCTATCAAACACTCCCAGGACAGGTACAGCAAGGGGTTAGATACAGAGTAAAGCTCCCCCTACACTGTCCCCAACAAACACTTCCAGGACAGATACAGCACGGGGTTAGATACAGAATAAAGCTCCCTCTACACTGGCCCCAACAAACACTCCCAGGTCAGGTACAGCACAGGGTTAGATACAGAGTAACGCTCCATCTACACTGTCCCCATCAAAAACTACCAGGACAGGTTATGCACAGGGTTAGATACAGAGTAAATCTCCCTCTACACTTTTCCCATCAAAAACTCCCAGGACAGGTACAGCAAGGGGTTAGATACAGAGCAAATCTCCATCTACAATGCCCCATCAAACACTCCAAGGACAGGAACAGCACGTGGTTAGATACAGAGTAAAACTCCCTCTACATTGTCCGCATCAAACACTCCCAGGACAGGTACAGCACGGGGTTAGATACAGAGTAAAGCTCCCTCTACACTGTCCCCATCTAACACTCCCAGGACAGGTACAGCACGGGGTTAGATACAGAGTAAAGCTCCCCCTACACTGTCTCCATCAAACTCTCACAGGGGAGGTACAGCACGGGGTTAGATTCAGAGTAAAGCTCCCTCTACACTGTCCCCAACAAACACTCCCAGGACAGGTACAGCATGGGGTTAGATACAGAGTAAATCTCCCTCTGCACTGTCCCCATCAAACACTCCCAGGACAGGTACAGCACGGGCTGAGATACAGAGTAAATCTCCCTTGCACTGTCCCCATCAAACACTCCCAGGACAGGTAGAGCACGGGGTTAGATAGAGAGTAAAGCTCCCTCTACGTTGTCCCCATCAAACACTCCCAGGACAGGTACAGCACGGGGTTAGATACAGAGTAAAGCTCCCTCTACACTGTCCCCATCAAACACTCCCAGGACAGGTACAGCCCGGGGTCAGATACAGAGTAAAGCTCCCTCTACACTGTCCCCATCAAACACTCCCAGGTCAGGTACAGCACGGAGTTATTTACTGGGAAAATCTCCTTTATACTGTCCCCATCAAACACTCCCAGGACAGGTACAGCATGGGGTTAGATACAGAGTAAATCTCCCTCTACACTTTCCCCATCTAACACTCCCAGGCCAGGTACAGCACGGGGTTAGATACAGAGTAAAGCTCCCTCTACACTGTGCCCAACAAACACTCCAAGGACAGATACAGCACGGGTTTAGATACAGAATAAAGCTCCCTCTACATTGGCCCCAACAAACACTCCCAGGTCAGGTACAGCACAGGGTTAGATACAGAGTAAAGCTCCCTCTACACTGTCCCCATCAAACACTCCCAGGACAGGTACAGCACGGGGTTAGATACAGAGTAAATCTCCATCTGCACTGTCCCAATCAAACATTCCCAACACAGGTACAGCACGGGGTTGGATACAGATTAAACTCCCTCTACATTGTCCCCATCAAACACTCCCAGGACAGGTACAGCACGGGGTTAGATACAGAGTAAAGCTCCCTCTACATTGTCCCCATCAAACACTCCCAGCACAGGTACAGCACGGGGTTAGATACAGAGTAAATCTCCATCTACACTGTGCCCAACAACTCTCCAAGGACAGATACAGCACGGGTTTAGATACAGAATAAAGTTCCCTCTTCACTGGCCCAAACAAACACTCCCAGGTCAGGTACAGCACAGGGTTAGATACAGACTAAAGCTCCCTCTGCACTGTCCCCATCAAACACTCCCAGGACAGGTACAGTACGGAGTTAGATACAGAGTAAATCTCCCTCTGCACTGTCCCCATCAAACACTCCCAACACAGGTACAGCACGGGGTTAGATACAGAGTAAATCTCCCTCTACATTGTCCCCATCAAACACTCCCAGGACAGGTACAGCACGGGGTTAGATACAGAGTATAGCTCCCACTACATTGTCCCCATCAAACACACCCAGCACAGACACAGCACGGGGTTAGATACAGAGTAAAGCTCCCTCTACACTGAGCCCAACAAACACTCCAAGGACAGGTACAGCACGGGTTAAATACAGAATAAAGCTCCCTCTAAATTGGCCCCAACAAACACTCCCAGGTCAGGTACAGCACAGGGTTAGATACAGAGTAAAGCTCCCTCTACACTGTCCCCATCAAACACTCCCAGGACAGGTACAGCTCGGGGTTAGTTACAGAGAAAATCTCCCCCTACACTGTCTCCATCAAACACTCCCAGGTCAGGTACAGCACGGGGTTAGATACAGAGTAAAGCTCCCTCTACACTGTCCCTATCAAACACTCCCAGGACAGGTACAGCAAGGGGTTAGATACAGAGTAAAGCTCCCCCTACACTGTCCCCAACAAACACTTCCAGGACAGATACAGCACGGGGTTAGATACAGAATAAAGCTCCCTCTACACTGGCCCCAACAAACACTCCCAGGTCAGGTACAGCACAGGGTTAGATACAGAGTAACGCTCCATCTACACTGTCCCCATCAAAAACTACCAGGGCAGGTTATGCACAGGGTTAGATACAGAGTAAATCTCCCTCTACACTGTCCCCATCAAAAACTCCCAGGACAGGTACAGCAAGGGGTTAGATACAGAGCAAATCTCCCTCTACAATGCCCCATCAAACACTCCAAGGACAGGAACAGCACGTGGTTAGATACAGAGTAAAACTCCCTCCACATTGTCCGCATCAAACACTCCCCGGACAGGTACAGCACGGGGTTAGATACAGAGTAAAGCTCCCTCTACACTGTCCCCATCTAACACTCCCAGGACAGGTACAGCACTGGGTTAGATACAGATTAAAGCTCCCCCTACACTGTCTCCATCAAACACTCACAGGGGAGGTACAGCACGGGGTTAGATTCAGAGTAAAGCTCCCTCTACACTGTCCCCAACAAACACTCCCAGGACAGGTACAGCATGGGGTTAGATACAGAGTAAATCTCCCTCTGCACTGTCCCCATCAAACACTCCCAGGACAGGTACAGCACGGGCTGAGATACAGAGTAAATCTCCCTTGCACTGTCCCCATCAAACACTCCCAGGACAGGTAGAGCACGGGGTTAGATAGAGAGTAAAGCTCCCTCTACGTTGTCCCCATCAAACACTCCCAGGACAGGTACAGCACGGGTTTAGATACAGAGTAAAGCTCCCTCTACACTGTCCCCATCAAACACTCCCAGGACAGGTACAGCCCGGGGTCAGATACAGAGTAAAGCTCCCTCTACACTGTCCCCATCAAACACTCCCAGGTCAGGTACAGCACGGGGTTATTTACAGGGAAAATCTCCTTTATACTGTCCCCATCAAACACTCCCAGGACAGGTACAGCATGGGGTTAGATACAGAGTAAATCTCCCTCTACACTTTCCCCATCTAACACTCCCAGGCCAGGTACAGCACGGGGTGAGATACAGAGTAAAGCTCCCTCTACACTGTGCCCAACAAACACTCCAAGGACAGATACAGCACGGGTTTAGATACAGAATAAAGCTCCCTCTTCATTGGCCGCAACAAACACTCCCAGGTCAGGTACAGCACAGGGTTAGATACAGAGTAAAGCTCCCTCTACACTGTCCCCATCAAACACTCCCAGGACAGGTACAGCACGGGGTTAGATACTGAGAAAATCTCCCACTACTCTGTCTCCATCAAACACTCCCAGGTCAGCTACAGCACGGGGTTAGATACAGAGTAAAGCTCCCTCTACACTGTCCCTATTAAACACTCCCAGGACAGGTACAGCAAGGGGTTAGATACAGAGTAAAGCTCCCCCTACACTGTCTCCATCAAACACACCCAGGACAGGTACAGAACGGGGTTAGATACAGAATAAAGCTCCCTCTACACTGTCTCCATCAAACACACCCATGTCAGGTACAGCACAGGGTTAGATACAGAGTAAAGCTCCCTCTACACTCTCTCTATCAAACAGTCCCAGGACAGTTACAGCGCGGGTTTAGATACAGAGTAAATCTCCCTCTACACTACCCCCATCAAACAGTCCAAAGACAGGTACAGAACGCGGTTAGATAAAGAGTAAAGCTCCCTCTACAATGTCCCCATCAAACACTCACAGGGTAGGTACAGCCCGGTGTTATATACAGAGTAAAGCTCCCTAGACATTGTCCCCATCAAACACTCCCAGGACAGGTACAGCACGGAGTTAGATACAGAGTAAACCTCCCTCTACACTCTCCCCATCAAAAACTCCCAGGACAGGTACAGCACGGGGTTAGATACAGAGTAAAGCTCCCTCTACACTGTCCCCATCAAACACTCCAAGGACAGGTACAGCACGGTGTAAGATACAGAGTAAAGCTCTCCCTACACTGTCTCCATCAAACACTCCCAGGATAGGTACAGCACGGGGTTAGATAAAATGTACAGCTCATTCTACACTGTCTCCATCAAACACTCCCAGGTCAGGTACAGCACGGGGTTAGTTACAGAGTAAATCTCCCTCTACACTGTCCCCATCAAACACACCCAGCACAGGTACAGCACGGGGGTTAGATACAGAGTAAATCTCCCTCTACACTGTCCCCATCAACAGTCCCAGGACAGGTACAGCACGGGGCTAGATACAGAGTAAATCTCCCTCTACATTGTCCCCATCAAACACTCCCAGGACAGGTACAGCACGGGGTTAGATAGAGAGTAAAGCTCACTCTACATTGACCCCATCAAACACTCCCAGCACAGGTACAGCACGGGGTAAGATACTAAGTAAAGCTCCCTCTACACTGTCCCCAACAAACACTCCCAGGACAGATACAGCACGGTGTTAGATACAGAATAAAGCTCCCTCTACACTGGCCCCAACAAACACTCCCAGGTCAGGTACAGCACAGGGTTAGATACAGAGTAAAGCTCCATCTACACTGTCCCCATCAAACACAACCAGGACAGGTTATGCACAGGGTTAGCTACAGAGTAAATCTCCCTCTACAATGCCCCATCAAACACTCCAAGGACAGGAACAGCACGGGGTTAGATACAGAGTAAAACTCCCTCTACATTGTCCGCATCAAACACTCCCAGGACAGGTACAGCACGGGGTTAGATAAAGAGTAAAGCTCCCTCTACACTGTCCCCATCTAACACTCCCAGGACAGGTACAGCACGGGGTTAGATACAGAGTAAAGCTCCCCCTACACTGTCTCCATCAAACTCTCACAGGGGAGGTACAGCACGGTGTTAGATTCAGAGTAAAGCTCCCTCTACACTGTCCCCAACAAACACTCCCAGGACAGGTACAGCATGGGGTTAGATACAGAGTAAATCTCCCTCTGCACTGTCCCCATCAAACACTCCCAGGACAGGTACAGCACGGGCTGAGATACAGAGTAAATCTCCCTTGCACTGTCCCCATCAAACACTCCCAGGACAGGTAGAGCACGGGGTTAGATAGAGAGTACAGCTCCCTCTACGTTGTCCCCATCAAACACTCCCAGGACAGGTACAGCACGGGTTTAGATACAGAGTAAAGCTCCCTCTACACTGTCCCCATCAAACACTCCCAGGACAGGTACAGCCCGGGGTCAGATACAGAGTAAAGCTCCCTCTACACTGTCCCCATCAAACACTCCCAGGTCAGGTACAGCACGGGGTTATTTACAGGGAAAATCTCCTTTATACTGTCCCCATCTAACACTCCCAGGCCAGGTACAGCACGGGGTTAGATACAGAGTAAAGCTCCCTCTACACTGTGCCCAACAAACACTCCAAGGACAGATACAGCACGGGTTTAGATACAGAATAAAGCTCCCTCTACATTGGCCCCAACAAACACTCCCAGGTCAGGTACAGCACAGGGTTAGATACAGAGTAAAGCTCCCTCTACACTGTCCCCATCAAACACTCCCAGGACAGGTACAGCACGGGGTTAGATACAGAGTAAATCTCCATCTGCACTGTCCCAATCAAACATTCCCAACACAGGTACAGCACGGGGTTGGATACAGATTAAACTCCCTCTACATTGTCCCCATCAAACACTCCCAGGACAGGTACAGCACGGGGTTAGATACAGAGTAAAGCTCCCTCTACATTGTCCCCATCAAACACTCCCAGCACAGGTACAGCACGGGGTTAGATACAGAGTAAATCTCCATCTACACTGTGCCCAACAACACTCCAAGGACAGATACAGCACGGGTTTAGATACAGAATAAAGTTCCCTCTTCACTGGCCCAAACAAACACTCCCAGGTCAGGTACAGCACAGGGTTAGATACAGACTAAAGCTCCCTCTGCACTGTCCCCATCAAACACTCCCAGGACAGGTACAGTACGGGGTTAGATAAAGAGTAAATCTCCCTCTGCACTGTCCCCATCAAACACTCCCAACACAGGTACAGCACGGGGTTAGATACAGAGTAAATCTCCCTCTACATTGTCCCCATCAAACACTCCCAGGACAGGTACAGCACGGGGTTAGATACAGAGTATAGCTCCCACTACATCTTCCCCATCAAACACTCCCAGCACAGACACAGCACGGGGTTAGATACAGAGTAAAGCTCCCTCTACACTGAGCCCAACAAACACTCCAAGGACAGGTACAGCACGGGTTAAATACAGAATAAAGCTCCCTCTAAATTGGCCCCAACAAACACTCCCAGGTCAGGTACAGCACAGGGTTAGATACAGAGTAAAGCTCCCTCTACGCTGTCCCCATCAAACACTCCCAGGACAGGTACAGCTCGGGGTTAGTTACAGAGAAAATCTCCCCCTACACTGTCTCCATCAAACACTCCCAGGTCAGGTACAGCACGGGGTTAGATACAGAGTAAAGCTCCCTCTACACTGTCCCTATCAAACACTCCCAGGACAGGAACAGCAAGGGGTTAGATACAGAGTAAAGCTCCCCCTACACTGTCCCCAACAAACACTTCCAGGACAGATACAGCACGGGGTTAGATACAGAATAAATCTCCCTCTACACTGGCCCCAACAAACACTCCCAGGTCAGGTACAGCACAGGGTGAGATACAGAGTAACGCTCCATCTACACTGTCCCCATCAAAAACTACCAGGACAGGTTATGCACAGGGTTAGATACAGAGTAAATCTCCCTCTACACTGTCCCCATCAAAAACTCCCAGGACAGGTACAGCAAGGGGTTAGATACAGAGCAAATCTCCCTCTACAATGCCCCATCAAACACTCCAAGGACAGGAACAGCACGTGGTTAGATACAGAGTAAAACTCACTCCACATTGTCCGCATCAAACACTCCCCGGACAGGTACAGCACGGGGTTAGATACAGAGTAAAGCTCCCTCTACATTGTCCCCATCTAACACTCCCAGGACAGGTACAGCACGGGGTTAGATACAGATTAAAGCTCCCCCTACACTGTCTCCATCAAACACTCACAGGGGAGGTACAGCACGGGGTTAGATTCAGAGTAAAGCTCCCTCTACACTGTCCCCAACAAACACTCCCAGGACAGGTACAGCATGGGGTTAGATACAGAGTAAATCTCCCTCTGCACTGTCCCCATCAAACACTCCCAGGACAGGTACAGCACGGGCTGAGATACAGAGTAAATCTCCCTTGCACTGTCCCCATCAAACACTCCCAGGACAGGTAGAGCACGGGGTTAGATAGAGAGTAAAGCTCCCTCTACGTTGTCCCCATCAAACACTCCCAGGACAGGTTATGCACGGGTTTAGATACAGAGTAAAGCTCCCTCTACACTGTCCCCATCAAACACTCCCAGGACAGGTACAGCCCGGGGTCAGATACAGAGTAAAGCTCCCTCTACACTGTCCCCATCAAACACTCCCAGGTCAGGTACAGCACGGGGTTATTTACAGGGAAAATCTCCTTTATACTGTCCCCATCAAACACTCCCAGGACAGGTACAGCATGGGGTTAGATACAGAGTAAATCTCCCTCTACACTTTCCCCATCTAACACTCCCAGGCCAGGTACAGCACGGGGTTAGATACAGAGTAAAGCTCCCTCTACACTGTGCCCAACAAACACTCCAAGGACAGATACAGCACGGGTTTAGATACAGAATAAAGCTCCCTCTACATTGGCCGCAACAAACACTCCCAGGTCAGGTACAGCACAGGGTTAGATACAGAGTAAAGCTCCCTCTACACTGTCCCCATCAAACACTCCCAGGACAGGTACAGCACGGGGTTAGATACTGAGAAAATCTCCCACTACTCTGTCTCCATCAAACACTCCCAGGTCAGCTACAGCACGGGGTTAGATACAGAGTAAAGCTCCCTCTACACTGTCCCTATTAAACACTCCCAGGACAGGTACAGCAAGGGGTTAGATACAGAGTAAAGCTCCCCCTACACTGTCTCCATCAAACACACCCAGGACAGGTACAGAACGGGGTTAGATACAGAATAAAGCTCCCTCTACACTGTCTCCTTCAAACAAACCCATGTCAGGTACAGCACAGGGTTAGATACAGAGTAAAGCTCCCTCTACACTCTCTCTATCAAACACTCCCAGGACAGTTACAGCGCGGGTTTAGATAAAGAGTAAATCTCCCTCTACACTACCCCCATCAAACAGTCCAAAGACAGGTACAGAACGCGGTTAGATAAAGAGTAAAGCTCCCTCTACAATGTCCCCATCAAACACTCACAGGGTAGGTACAGCCCGGTGTTATATACAGAGTAAAGCTCCCTAGACATTGTCCCCATCAAACACTCCCAGGACAGGTACAGCACGGAGTTAGATACAGAGTAAATCTCCCTCTACACTCTCCCCATCAAAAACTCCCAGGACAGGTACAGCACGGGGTTAGATACAGAGTAAAGCTCCCTCTACACTGTCCCCATCAAACACTCCAAGGACAGGTACAGCACGGTGTAAGATACAGAGTAAAGCTCTCCCTACACTGTCTCCATCAAACACTCCCAGGATAGGTACAGCACGGGGTTAGATAAAATGTACAGCTCCTTCTACACTGTCTCCATCAAACACTCCCAGGTCAGGTACAGCACGGGGTTAGTTACAGAGTAAATCTCCCTCTACACTGTCCCCATCAAACACACCCAGCACAGGTACAGCACGGGGGTTAGATACAGAGTAAATCTCCCTCTACACTGTCCCCATCAACAGTCCCAGGACAGGTACAGCACGGGGCTAGATACAGAGTAAATCTCCCTCTACATTGTCCCCATCAAACACTCCCAGGACAGGTACAGCACGGGGTTAGATAGAGAGTAAAGCTCCCTCTACATTGTCCCCATCAAACACTCCCAGCACAGGTACAGCACGGGGTAAGATACTAAGTAAAGCTCCCTCTACACTGTCCCCAACAAACACTCCCAGGGCAGATACAGCGCGGTGTTAGATACAGAATAAAGCTCCCTCTACACTGGCCCCAACAAACACTCCCAATTCAGGTACAGCACAGGGTTAGATGCAGAGTAAAGCTCCATCTACACTGTCCCCATCAAACACAACCAGGACAGGTTATGCACAGGGTTAGCTACAGAGTAAATCTCCCTCTACACTGTCCCCATCAAAAACTCCAGGACAGGTACAGCAAGGGGTTAGATCCAGAGTAAATCTCCCTCTACAATGCCCCATCAAACACTCCAAGGACAGGAACAGCACGGGGTTAGATACAGAGTAAAACTCCCTCTACATTGTCCGCATCAAACACTCCCAGGACAGGTACAGCACGGGGTTAGATACAGAGTAAAGCTCCCCCTACACTGTCTCCATCAAACACTCACAGGGTAGGTACAGCACGGGGTTAGATACAGAGTAAAGCTCCCTCTACACTGTCCCCAACAAACACTCCCAGGACACTACAGCATGGGGTTAGATACAGAGTTAATCTCCCTCTGCACTGTCCCCATCAAACACTCCCAGGACAGGTACAGCACGGGCTTAGATACAGAGTAAATCTCCCTTGCACTGTCCCCATCAAACACTCCCAGGACAGGTAGAGCACGGGGTTATTTACAGGGAAAATCTCCTTTATACTGTCCCCATCAAACACTCCCAGGACAGGTACAGCATGGGGTTAGATACAGAGTAAATCTCCCTCTACACTGTCTCCATGAAACACAGCCAGGACAGGTACAGCACGGGGTTAGATACAGAGTAAAGCTGCCTCTACACTGTCCCCACCAAACACTCCCAGGGCAGGTACAGCATGGGGTTAGATACAGAGAAAATCTCCCTCTACACTGTCCCCATCAAACACTCCCAGGACAGGTACAGCACGGGGTTAGATACAGAGTAAAGCTGCCTCTACACTCTCCCCTTCAAACACTCCCAGAACAGGTACAGCACGGGGTTATTTACAGGGCAAATCTCCTTTATACTGTCCCCTTCAAACAATTCCAAGGACAGGTACGGCACGGGGTTAGATACCGAGTAAAACCCCCTCTACACTGTCTCCATCAAACACAGCCAGGACAGGTACAGCACGGGGTTAGATACAGTGTAAAGCTCCCTCTACACTGTCTCCATCAAACACTCCCAGGACAGCAACAGCACGGGGTTAGATACAGAGTAAAGATCCCTCTACACTGTCCCACTCAGGCACTCCCAGGACAGGTACAGCACGGGGTTAGATACAGAGTAAAGCTCCCTCTACACTGTCCCCATCAAACACTCCCAGGACAGGTATAGCACGGCGTTAGATACAGAGTAAGGCTCCCTCGACACTGTCCCCATCAAACACTCCCAGGATAGATACAGCACAGGGTACGATACAGAGTAAAGCTCCCTCTACATTGTCCCCATCAAACACTCCCAGGACAGGTACAGCACAGGGTTAGATACAGAGTAAAGCTCCATCTACACTGTCTCCATCAACACTCCCAGGACAGGTACAGCACGGGGTTCGATACAGAGTAAAGCTCCCTCTACACTGTCTCCATCAAACACTCCCAGGACCATTACAGCACGGGGTTCGATACAGAGTAAGGCTCCCTCTACACTGTCGCCATCAAACACTACCAGGACCGGTACAGCACGGGGTTAGATACAGAGTAAAGCTCCCTCTACACTGTCCCCATCAAACACTCCCAGGACAGGTACAGCACGCGGTTAGATACCGAGTAAAGCCCCCTCTACACTGTCCCCATCAAACACTCCCAGGACAGCTACAGCACGGGGTTAGATACAGAGTAAAGCTCCCTCTACACTGTCCCACTCTGGCACTCCCAGGACAGGTACAGCACTGGGTTAGATACAGAGTAGAGCTCCCTCTATACTGTCCCCATCAAACACTCCCAGGACAGGTACAGCACGGGGTTAGATACAGAGTAAAGCTCCCTCTACACTGTCCCCATCAAACACTCCCAGGACAGGTACAGCACGCGGTTAGATACAGAGTAAAGCTCCCTCTACACTGTCCCCATCCAACACTCCCAGGACAGGTACAGCATGGGGTTAGATACAGAGTAAATCTCCCTCTACACTGTCACCATCAAACAGTCCAAGGACAAGTACAGCACGGGGTTGGATACAGAGTAAAGCTTCCTCTACACTGTCCACAACAAACATTCCCAGGACAGGTACAGCATGGGGTTAGATACAGAGTAAAGCTCCCTCTACAGTGTCCACAACAAACACTCCCACGACAGGTACAGCACGGGGTTAGATACAGAGTAAATCTCCCTCTGCACTGTCCCCATCAAACATTCCCAACACAGGTACAGCACGGGGTTGGATACAGATTAAACTCCCTCTACATTGTCCCCATCAAACACTCCCAGGACAGGTACAGCACGGGGTTAGATACAGAGTAAAGCTCCCTCTACACTGTCTCTATCATACACTCCCAGGACAGGTACAGCTCGGGGTTCGATACAGAGTAAAGCTCCCTCTACACTGTCTCCATGAAACACTCCCAGGACAGGTACAGCACGGGGTTCGATACAGAGTATGGC
Source organism: Isurus oxyrinchus (assembly GCA_026770705.1). Classification (NCBI taxonomy): domain Eukaryota; kingdom Metazoa; phylum Chordata; class Chondrichthyes; order Lamniformes; family Lamnidae; genus Isurus; species Isurus oxyrinchus. The sequence goes on from JANJGN010000181.1 coordinate 384,503, forward strand.
TCCCTCTAAACTGTCTCCATCAAACACTCCCAGGACAGGTACAGCACGGGGTTAGATACAGAGTAGAGCTCCCTCTACACTGTCTCCATCAAACACTCCCAGGACAGGTACAGCACGGGGTTAGATACCGAGTAATTCTCCCTCTACACTGTCCCCATCAAACACTCCCAGGTCAGGTACTGCACGGGGTTAGATACAGAGTAAAGCTCCCTCTACACTGTCCCCATCAAACACTCCCAGGACAGGTACAGCACCGGGTTAGATACAGAGTAAGTCTCCCTCTACACTGTCCCCATCAAACACTCCCAGGACAGGTACAGCACGGGGTAAGATACCGAGTAAGGCTCCCTGTACACTGTCCCCATCCAACACTCCAAGGACAGGTACTGCACGGGGATAGATACAGAGTAAAGCTCCCTCTACACTGTCCCCATCAAACACTCCCAGGACAGGTACAGCACCGGGTTAGATACAGAGTAAGGCTCCCTCTACACTGTCCCCATCAAACACTCCCAGGACAGGTACAGCACGGGGTTCGATACAGAGTAGATCTCCCTCTACACTGTCTCCATCAAACACTCCCAGGACAGGTACAGCACGGGGTTAGATACAGAGTAAAGCGCCCTCTACACTGTCCCCATCAAACATTCCCAGGACAGGTACAGCACGGGCTTAGATACAGAGTAATGCTCCCTCTACACTGTCCCCATCAAACATTCCCAGGACAGGTACAGCACGGGCTTAGATACAGAGTAATGCTCCCTCTACACTGTCCCCATCAAACACTCCCAGGACAGGTACAGCACGGGGTTAGATACAGAGTAAAGCTCCCTCCACACTGTCCCCATCAAGCACTCCCAGGACAGGTACTGCATGGGGTTAGATACAGAGTAAAGCTCCCTCTACACTGTCCCCATCAAGCACTCCCAGGACAGGTACAGCACGTGGTTAGATACAGAGTAATGCTCCCTCTACACTGTCCCCATCAAACACTCCCAGGACTGGTACAGCACGGGGTTAGTTACAGAGTAAATCTCCCTCTACACTGTCCCCATCAAACACTCCCAGGACAGGTACAGCACGGGGTTAGATACACAGTAAAGCTCCCTCTACACTGTCCCCATCAAACACTCTCAGGACAGGTACAGCACGGGGTTAGATACAGAGTAAAGCTCCCTCTACACTGTCCCCATCAAACACTCCCAGGACAGGTACAGCACGGGGTTAGATACAGACTAAATCTCCCTCTACACTGTCCCCATCAAACACTCCCAGGACAGGTCCAGCACGGGGTTAGATACACAGTAAAGCTCCCTCTACACTGTCCCCATCAAACACTCCCAGGACAGGTACAGCACGGGGTTAGATACACAGTAAAGCTCCCTCTACACTGTCCCCATCAAACACTCCCAGGACAGGTACAGCACGGGGTTAGATACAGAGTAAATCTCCCTCTTCACTGTCCCCATCAAACACTCCCAGGACAGGTACAGCACGGGGTTAGATACAGAGTAAATCTCCCTCTGCACTGTCCCCATCAAACACTCCCAGGACAGGTACAGCACGGGGTTAGATACAGAGTGAGGCTCCCCATTGCAATTTTCCAGACACACTCTGACCCTGGCCTGCAGTACAATCTGACAGGTTTGTGTCACATTTCCTGCGTGGCCGGTGTGCTGCCAGCAGGGAGCAGCAGCAGCCTTCAGGATGGGTGTGCTCTGCCACCAACCCCTAAAAGGGGAAGGGCAGCAGGTCCCCATTAAAGGGGAGGTGACTGCTGGCTGCTTCTCCCATTATTTTGTTTTCTTCACTGCACCCTCTGGCTCCAGTCCCATCCAGCTGCTGTGGTTCTCCTGGCAGCTGGCTTCCTTTCGATAAGTCAAAAGTTGAACTCGGTTTCTCCCTCCACACTAGCTGCCAGACCTACTGAGTTTGTCCAGAGTTTTCACTGTTTATTTCCTATTTCCAAAATTTAGCTTTTATTCTTCCATCCTTCATCACGGGGGTTGGATCAGATGCCTTTGTGGGAGGGGGTGAAGTGGGAAAAGTGTTCACACTGGTGGGAAGTAAGCTCTGGCAGAGCACTTAGCGTCTGAAGCTGACTGAGAGGGTTCCCAGTTCTCTCACCCTGATAACACTTCAGCAGCAACAATAATCCTTTGCCAGGAACCAGCGAAGATACCTCCCCGACAGGATGATGGTGCTCCACAGACCATGGTGTGAGTGCCACAACACAGCCCACAATCAGAGTACACCAGCCCGAGTGCCCCAGTCGATCTCACCAAGTGTGTACCAGCAACAATGTCCCCATCGAACACACCGTGTGTACCAGCGCAAGTGCCCCCATCGATCACACCGAGTGTGTACCAGCCCGAGTGTCCCAATCGATCACACCGAGTGTGTACCAGCACCAATGTCCGCATCGATCACACTAAGTGTGTACAAGCACCAATGTGCCCATCGATCACACCGAATGTGTACCAGCCCGAGTGCCCCTATCGATCACACAGAGTGTGTACCAGCCCGAGTGCCCCCATCGAACAAACCGAGTGTGTACCAGCACCAACGTCCGCATCGATCACACCGAGTGTGTACCAGCCCGAGTGTCTCCATCGATCACACCGAGTGTGTACCAGCATCAATGTCTCCATCGATCACACAGAGTGTGTACCAGCCCGAGTGTCCCCATCAATCACACCGAGTGTGTACCAGCCCGAGTGTCCCCATCGATCACACCGAGTGTGTACCAGCCCGACTGCCCCAATTGATCACACCGAGTGTGTACCAGCCCGAGTGCCCCCATCGATCACACTGAGTGTGTACCAGCCCGAGTACCCCCATCGATCACACAGAGGGTGTACCAGCCAGAGTGACCCTATCGATCACACCGTACGTGTACCAGCACCAATGTCCTCATCGATCACACCGAGTGTGTACCAGCCCGAGTGCCCCCATCAATCACACCGAGTGTGTACCAGCACCAATGTCCCAATCGATCACAGCGAGTGTGTACCAGCCCGAGTGCCCCCATCGATCACACAGAGTGTGTACCAGCACCAAAGTACCCATGGATCGCACCGAATGTGTACCAGCCCGAGTGCCCCCAACGATCACACTGAGTGTGTACCAGCCCGACTGCCCACATCAATCACACCAAGTGTGTACCAGCACCAATGTCCGCATCGATCTCACCAAGTGTGTACCAGCGCGAGTGCCCCCATCAATCACACCGAGTGTGTACCAGCCCGAATGTCCCCATCGATCACACCGAGTGTGTACCAGCACCAATGTCCGCATCGATCACAAGAAGTGTGTACAAGCACCAATGTCCCCATCGATCACACGAGTGTGTACCAGCCCGAGCATCACCATCGATCACACCGAGTGTGTACCAGCCGAGTGTCCCCATCGATCACACCGATTCTGTACCAGCACCAATGTCCCCATCGATCACACCGAGTGTGTACCAGCACCAATGACCCCATCGATCACACCGAGTGTGTACCAGCCCGAGTGTCCCCATCGATGACACCAAGTGTGTACCAGCCCAAGCGCCCCCATCGATCACACCGAGTGTGTACCAGACCGAATGCCCTCATCGATCACACCGAGTGTGTACCAGCACCAATGTCCCCATCGATCACACCGAGTGTGTACCAGCCCGAGTGTCCCCATCGATCACACCAAGTGTGTACCAGCACCAATGTCCCCATCGATCACACCGAGTGTGTACCAGCCCGAGTAACCCCATCGATCACACCGAGTGTGTACCAGCACCAATGTCCCCATCGATCACACCGAGTGTGTACCAGCCCGAGTGACCCCATCGATCAAACCGAGTGTGTACCAGCCCAAGTGTCCCCATCGATCACACCGAGTGTGTACCAGCACCGATGTCCCCATCGATCACAGAGAGTGTGTACCAGCCCAAGTGCCCCCATCGATCACACCGAGTGTGTACCAGCACCAATGTCCCCATCGATCACACCGAGTGTGTACCAGCACCGAGGTCCCCATCGATCACAGAGAGTGTGTACCAGCCCAAGTGCCCCCATCGATCACACTGAGTGTGTACCAGCCCGACTGCCCCAATTGATCACACCGAGTGTGTACCCGCCCGAGTGTCCCCATCGATCACACCGAGTGTGTACCAGCCCGACTGCCCCAATTGATCACACCGAGTGTGCACCAGCCTGAGTGCCCCATCGATCACACCGATTGTGTACCAGCCTGAGTGTCCCCAGCGATCACACCGAGTGTGTACCAGCCCGACTGCACCAATTGATCACACCGAGTTTGTACCAGCCCGAGTGCCCCCATCGATCACACTGAGTGTGTACCAACACCAATGTCCCCATCGATCACACCGAGTGTGGACCAGCCTGACAGCCCCAATTGAGCACACCGAGGGTGTACCAGCCCGAGCGTCTCCATCGATCACACCGAGTGTGTACCAGCACCAATGTCCCCATCGATCACACCGAGTGTGTACCAGCCCGAGTGTCCCCAGCGATCACACCGACTGTGTACCAGCCCGAGTGCCCCCATCGATCACACTGTGTGTGTACCAGCCCGAGTGCCGCCATCGATCACACAGAGGGCGTACCAGCCTGCGTGAGCCCATCGATCAGACCGAATGTGTAACAGCCTGAGTGCCCCATCGCTCACACAGAGTGCGTACCAGCCCGAGTGCCCCCATCGATCACACCGAGTGTGTACCAGCCCGAGTGCCCCCATCGATCACACCGAGTGTGTACCAGCCCGAGTACCCCCATCGATCACAACGAGTTTGTACCAGCACCAATGTCCCCATCGATCACACCGAGTGTGTACCAGCACCAATGTCGCCATCAATCACAGCGAGTGTGTATCAGCCCGAGTGCCCCCATCGATCATACCAAGTGTGTACCAGCATCAATGTCCCCATCAATCTCACCAAGTGTGTACCAGCACCAATGTCCCCATCGATCACACCGTGTGTACCAGCGCGAGTGCCCCCATCGATCACACCGAGTGTGTACGAGCCCGAGTGTCCCAATCGATCACACTGAGTGTGTACCAGCACCAATGTCCGCATCGATCACACTAAGTGTGTACAAGCACCAATGTGCCCATCGATCACACCGAGTGTGTACCAGCCCGAGTGCCCCTATCGATCACACAGAGAGTGTACCAGCCCGAGTGCCCCCATCGAACAAACCGAGTGTGTACCAGCACCAACGTCCGCATCGATCACACCGAGTGTGTACCAGCCCGAGTGTCTCCATCGATCACACCGAGTGTGTACCAGCACCAATGTCTACATCGATCACACAGAGTGTGTACCAGCCCGAGTGTCCCCATCAATCACACCGAGTGTGTACCAGCCCGAGTGTCCCCATCGATCACACCGAGTGTGTACCAGCCCGACTGCCCCAATTGATCACACCGAGTGTGTACCAGCCCGAGTGCCCACATCGATCACACCGATTGTGTACCAGCCCGAGCGCCCCCATCGATCACACTGAGTGTGTACCAGCCCGAGTACCCCCATCGATCACACAGAGGGTGTACCAGCCAGAGTGACCCCATCGATCACACCGTACGTGTACCAGCACCAATGTCCTCATCGATCACACCGAGTGTGTACCAGCCCGAGTGCCCACATCAATCACACCGAGTGTGTACCAGCACCAATGTCCCAATCGATCACAGCGAGTGTGTACCAGCCCGAGTGCCCCCATCGATCACACAGAGTGTGTACCAGCACCAAAGTACCCATGGATCGCACCGAATGTGTACCAGCCCGAGTGCCCCCAACGATCACACTGAGTGTGTACCAGCCCGACTGCCCACATCAATCACGCCAAGTGTGTAACAGCACCAATGTCCGCATAGATCTCACCAAGTGTGTACCAGCGCGAGTGCCCCCATCAATCACACCGAGTGTGTACCAGCCCGAATGTCCCCATCGATCACACCGATTGTGTACCAGCACCAATGTGCGCATCGATCACACGAAGTGTGTACAAGCACCAATGTCCCCATCGATCACACCGAGTGTGTACCAGCCCGAGCATCACCATCGATCACACCGAGTGTGTACCTGCCGAGTGTCCCCATCGATCACACCAATTCTGTACCAGCACCAATGTCCCCATCGATCACACCGAGTGTGTACCAGCACCAATGACCCCATCGATCACACCGAGTGTGCACCAGCCCGAGTGTCCCCATCGATCACACCAAGTGTGTACCAGCCCAAGCGCCCCCATCGATCACACCGAGTGTGTACCAGACCGAATGCCCTCATCGATCACACCGAGTGTGTACCAGCACCGATGTCCCCATCGATCACACCGAGTGTGTACCAGCCCGAATGTCCCCATCGATCACACCAAGTGTGTACCAGCACCAATGTCCCCATCGATCACACCGAATGTGTACCAGCCCGAGTAACCCCATCGATCACACCGAGTGTGTACCAGCACCAATGTCCCCATCGATCACACCGAGTGTGTACCAGCCCGAGCGACCCCATCGATCACACCGAGTGTGTACCAGCCCAAGTGTCCCCAACGATCACACCGTTTGTACCAGCACCGATGTCCCCATCGATCACAGAGAGTGTGTACCAGCCCAAGTGCCCCCATCGATCACACCGAGTGTGTACCAGCACCAATGTCCCCATCGATCACACCGTGTGTGTACCAGCACCGATGTCCCCATCGATCACAGAGAGTGTGTACCAGCCCAAGTGCCCCCATCGATCACACCGAGTGTGTACCAGCCCGACTGCCCCAATTGATCACACCGAGTGTGTACCCGCCCGAGTGTCCCCATCGATCACACCGAGTGTGTACCAGCCCAACTGCCCCTATTGATCACACCGAGTGTGCACCAGCCTGAGTGCCCCATTGATCACACCGAGTGTGTACCAGCCCGAGTGTCCCCATCGAACACACCGAGTCTGTACCAGCCCGAGTGTCCCCATCGATCACACCAAGTGTGTACCAGACCGAATGCCCTCATCGATTACACCGAGTGTGTACCAGCACCAATGTCCCCATCGATCACACCGAGTGTGTACCAGCCCGAGTGTCCCCATCGATCACACCAAGTGTGTACCAGCACCAATGTCCCCATCGATCACACCAAGTGTGTACCAGCCCGAGTGACCCCATCGATCACACCGAGTGTGTACCAGCCCAAGTGTCCCCATCGATCACACCGAGTGTGTACCAGCACCGATGTCCCAATCGATCACACCGAGTGTGTACCAGCCCGAGTGCCCACATCAATCACACCGAGTGTGTACCAGCACCAATGTCCCAATCGATCACAGCGAGTGTGTACCAGCCCGAGTGCCCCCATCGATCACACAGAGTGTGTACCAGCACCAAAGTACCCATGGATCGCACCGAATGTGTACCAGCCCGAGTGCCCCCAACGATCACACTGAGTGTGTACCAGCCCGACTGCCCACATCAATCACGCCAAGTGTGTAACAGCACCAATGTCCGCATAGATCTCACCAAGTGTGTACCAGTGCGATTGCCCCCATCAATCACACCGAGTGTGTACCAGCCCGAATGTCCCCATCGATCACACCGATTGTGTACCAGCACCAATGTCCGCATCGATCACACGAAGTGTGTACAAGCACCAATGTCCCCATCGATCACACCGAGTGTGTACCAGCCCGAGCATCACCATCGATCAAACCGAGTGTGTACCTGCCGAGTGTCCCCATCGATCACACCAATTCTGTACCAGCACCAATGTCCCCATCGATCACACCGAGTGTGTACCAGCACCAATGACCCCATCGATCACACCGAGTGTGCACCAGCCCGAGTGTCCCCATCGATCACACCAAGTGTGTACCAGCCCAAGCGCCCCCATCGATCACACCGAGTGTGTACCAGACCGAATGCCCTCATCGATCACACCGAGTGTGTACCAGCACCGATGTCCCCATCGATCACACCGAGTGTGTACCAGCCCGAATGTCCCCATCGATCACACCAAGTGTGTACCAGCACCAATGTCCCCATCGATCACACCGAGTGTGTACCAGCCCGAGTAACCCCATCGATCACACCGAGTGTGTACCAGCACCAATGTCCCCATCGATCACACCGAGTGTGTACCAGCCCGAGTGACCCAATCGATCACACCGAGTGTGTACCAGCCCAAGTGTCCCCAACGATCACACCGTGTGTACCAGCACCGATGTCCCCATCGATCACAGAGAGTGTGTACCAGCCCAAGTGCCCCCATCGATCACACCGTGTGTGTACCAGCACCGATGTCCCCATCGATCACAGAGAGTGTGTACCAGCCCAAGTGCCCCCATCGATCACACCGAGTGTGTACCAGCCCGACTGCCCCAATTGATCACACCGAGTGTGTACCCGCCCGAGTGTCCCCATCGATCACACCAAGTGTGTACCAGCCCAACTGCCCCTATTGATCACACCGAGTGTGCACCAGCCTGAGTGCCCCATCGATCACACCGAGTGTGTACCAGCCCGAGTGTCCCCATCGAACACACCGAGTCTGTACCAGCCCGAGTGTCCCCATCGATCACACCAAGTGTGTACCAGACCGAATGCCCTCATCGATCACACCGACTGCGTACCAGCACCAATGTCCCCATCGATCACACCGAGTGTGTACCAGCCCGAGTGTCCCCATCGATCACACCAAGTCTGTACCAGCACCAATGTCCCCATCGATCACACCGAGTGTGTACCAGCCCGAGTAACCCCATCGATCACACCGAGTGTGTACCAGCACCAATGTCCCCATCGATCACACCGAGTGTGTACCAGCCCGAGTGACCCCCATCGATCACACCGAGTGTGTACCAGCACCGATGTCCCAATCGATCACAGAGAGTGTGTACCAGCCCAAGTGCCCCCATCGATCACACCGAGTGTGTACCAGCCCGACTGCCCCAATTGATCACACCGAGTGTGTACCAGCCCGAGTGTCCCCATCGATCACACCGAGTGCGTACCAGCCCGACTGCCCCAATTGATCACACCGAGTGTGTACCAGCACCAATGTCCCCATCGATCACACCGAGTGTGTACCAGCCCGAGTGACCCCATCGATCACACCGAGTGTGTACCAGCCCAAGTGTCCCCATCGATCACACCGAGTGTGTACCAGCACCGATGTCCCCATCGATCACAGAGAGTGTGTACCAGCCCAAGTGCCCCCATCGATCACACCGAGTGTGTACCAGCCCGACTGCCCCAATTGATCACACCGAGTGTGTACCAGCCCGAGTGTCCCCATCGATCACACCGAGTGCGTACCAGCCCGACTGCCCCAATTGATCACACCGAGTGTGTACCAGCCCGAGTGTCCCCATCGAACACACCGAGTGTGTACCAGCACCAATGTCCCCATCGATCACACTGAGTGTGTACCAGCCTGACTGCCCCAATTGAGCACACCGATAGTCCACCAGCCCGAGCGTCCCCATCGATCACACCGAGTTTGTACAAGCACCAATGACCCCATTGATCACACCGAGTGTGTCCCAGCCCGAGTGTCCCCATCCATCACAACGAGTGTGTACCAGCACCAATGTACCCATCGATCACACCGAGTGTGTACCAGCACCAATGTCGCCATCAATCACACCGAGTGTGTACCAGCACCAATGTCCCCAACGATCACACCGAGTGTGTACCAGCCCGAGTGTCCCCATCGATCACACCGAGTGTGTACCAGCAGCAATGTCGCCATCGATCACAGCGAGTGTGTACCTGCCCGAGTGCCCCCATCGATCATACCAAGTGTGTACCAGCATCAATGTCCCCATCAATCTCACCAAGTGTGTACCAGCACCAATGTCCCCATCGATCACACCGTGTGTACCAGCGCGAGTGTCCCCATCGATCACACCGAGTGTGTACGAGCCCGAGTGTCCCAATCGGTCACACCGAGTGTGTACCAGCACCAATGTCCGCATCGATCACACTAAGTGTGTACAAGCACCAATGTGCCCATCGATCACACCGAGTGTGTACCAGCCCGAGTGCCCCTATCGATCACACAGAGTGTGTACCAGCCCGAGTGCCCCCATCGAACAAACCGAGTGTGTACCAGCACCAACGTCCGCATCGATCACACCGAGTGTGTACCAGCCCGAGTGTCTCCATCGATCACACCGAGTGTGTACCAGCACCAATGTCTCCATCGATCACACAGAGTGTGTACCAGCCCGAGTGTCCCCATCAATCACACCGAGTGTGTACCAGCCCGAGTGTCCCCATCGATCACACTGAGTGTGTACCAGCCCGACTGCCCCAATTGATCACACCGAGTGTGTACCAGCCCGAGTGCCCCCATCGATCACACCGAGTGTGTACCAGCCCGAGAGCCCCCATCGATCACACTGAGTGTGTACCAGCTCGAGAACCCCCATCGATCACACAGAGGGTTTACCAGCCAGAGTGACCCTATCGATCACACCGTACGTGTACCAGCACCAATGTCTTCATCGATCACACCGAGTGTGTACCAGCCCGAGTGCCCCCATCAATCACACCGAGTGTGTACCAGCACCAATGTCCCAATCGATCACAGCGAGTGTGTACCAGCCCGAGTGTCCCCTTCGATCACACAGAGTGTGTACCAGCACCAAAGTACCCATGGATCGCACCGAATGTGTACCAGCCCGAGTGCCCCCAATGATCACACTGAGTGTTTACCAGCCCGACTGCCCACATCAATCACACCAAGTGTGTACCAGCACCAATGTCCGCATCGATCTCACCAAGTGTGTACCAGCGCGAGTGCCCCCATCAATCACACCGAGTGTGTACCAGCCCGAATGTCCCCATCGATCACACCGAGTGTGTACCAGCACCAATGTCCGCATCGATCACAAGAAGTGTGTACAAGCACCAATGTCCCCATCGATCACACCGAGTGTGTACCAGCCCGAGCATCACCATCGATCACACCGAGTGTGTACCAGCCGAGTGTCCCCATCGATCACACCGATTCTGTACCAGCACCAATGTCCCCATCGATCACACCGAGTGTGTACCAGCACCAATGACCCCATCGATCACACCGAGTGTGTACCAGCCCGAGTGTCCCCATCGATCACACCGTGTGTACCAGCCCAAGCGCCCCCATCGATCACACCGAGTGTGTACCAGACCGAATGCCCTCATCGATCACACCGAGTGTGTACCAGCACCAATGTCCCCATCGATCACACCGAGTGTGTACCAGCCCGAGTGTCCCCATCGATCACACCAAGTGTGTACCAGCACCAATGTCCCCATCGATCACACCGAGTGTGTACCAGCCCGAGTAACCCCATCGATCACACCGAGTGTGTACCAGCACCAATGTCCCCATCGATCACACCGAGTGTGTACCAGCCCGAGTGACCCCATCGAACACACCGAGTCTGTACCAGCCCGAGTGTCCCCATCGATCACACCAAGTGTGTACCAGACCGAATGCCCTCATCGATTACACCGAGTGTGTACCAGCACCAATGTCCCCATCGATCACACCGAGTGTGTACCAGCCCGAGTGTCCCCATCGATCACACCAAGTGTGTACCAGCACCAATGTCCCCATCGATCACACCAAGTGTGTACCAGCCCGAGTGACCCCATCGATCACACCGAGTGTGTACCAGCCCAAGTGTCCCCATCGATCACACCGAGTGTGTACCAGCACCGATGTCCCAATCGATCACACCGAGTGTGTACCAGCCCGAGTGCCCACATCAATCACACCGAGTGTGTACCAGCACCAATGTCCCAATCGATCACAGCGAGTGTGTACCAGCCCGAGTGCCCCCATCGATCACACAGAGTGTGTACCAGCACCAAAGTACCCATGGATCGCACCGAATGTGTACCAGCCCGAGTGCCCCCAACGATCACACTGAGTGTGTACCAGCCCGACTGCCCACATCAATCACGCCAAGTGTGTAACAGCACCAATGTCCGCATAGATCTCACCAAGTGTGTACCAGTGCGATTGCCCCCATCAATCACACCGAGTGTGTACCAGCCCGAATGTCCCCATCGATCACACCGATTGTGTACCAGCACCAATGTCCGCATCGATCACACGAAGTGTGTACAAGCACCAATGTCCCCATCGATCACACCGAGTGTGTACCAGCCCGAGCATCACCATCGATCAAACCGAGTGTGTACCTGCCGAGTGTCCCCATCGATCACACCAATTCTGTACCAGCACCAATGTCCCCATCGATCACACCGAGTGTGTACCAGCACCAATGAGCCCATCGATCACACCGAGTGTGCACCAGCCCGAGTGTCCCCATCGATCACACCAAGTGTGTACCAGCCCAAGCGCCCCCATCGATCACACCGAGTGTGTACCAGACCGAATGCCCTCATCGATCACACCGAGTGTGTACCAGCACCGATGTCCCCATCGATCACACCGAGTGTGTACCAGCCCGAATGTCCCCATCGATCACACCAAGTGTGTACCAGCACCAATGTCCCCATCGATCACACCGAGTGTGTACCAGCCCGAGTAACCCCATCGATCACACCGAGTGTGTACCAGCACCAATGTCCCCATCGATCACACCGAGTGTGTACCAGCCCGAGTGACCCAATCGATCACACCGAGTGTGTACCAGCCCAAGTGTCCCCAACGATCACACCGTGTGTACCAGCACCGATGTCCCCATCGATCACAGAGAGTGTGTACCAGCCCAAGTGCCCCCATCGATCACACCGTGTGTGTACCAGCACCGATGTCCCCATCGATCACAGAGAGTGTGTACCAGCCCAAGTGCCCCCATCGATCACACCGAGTGTGTACCAGCCCGACTGCCCCAATTGATCACACCGAGTGTGTACCCGCCCGAGTGTCCCCATCGATCACACCAAGTGTGTACCAGCCCAACTGCCCCTATTGATCACACCGAGTGTGCACCAGCCTGAGTGCCCCATCGATCACACCGAGTGTGTACCAGCCCGAGTGTCCCCATCGAACACACCGAGTCTGTACCAGCCCGAGTGTCCCCATCGATCACACCAAGTGTGTACCAGACCGAATGCCCTCATCGATCACACCGACTGCGTACCAGCACCAATGTCCCCATCGATCACACCGAGTGTGTACCAGCCCGAGTGTCCCCATCGATCACACCAAGTCTGTACCAGCACCAATGTCCCCATCGATCACACCGAGTGTGTACCAGCCCGAGTAACCCCATCGATCACACCGAGTGTGTACCAGCACCAATGTCCCCATCGATCACACCGAGTGTGTACCAGCCCGAGTGACCCCCATCGATCACACCGAGTGTGTACCAGCACCGATGTCCCAATCGATCACAGAGAGTGTGTACCAGCCCAAGTGCCCCCATCGATCACACCGAGTGTGTACCAGCCCGACTGCCCCAATTGATCACACCGAGTGTGTACCAGCCCGAGTGTCCCCATCGATCACACCGAGTGCGTACCAGCCCGACTGCCCCAATTGATCACACCGAGTGTGTACCAGCACCAATGTCCCCATCGATCACACCGAGTGTGTACCAGCCCGAGTGACCCCATCGATCACACCGAGTGTGTACCAGCCCAAGTGTCCCCATCGATCACACCGAGTGTGTACCAGCACCGATGTCCCCATCGATCACAGAGAGTGTGTACCAGCCCAAGTGCCCCCATCGATCACACCGAGTGTGTACCAGCCCGACTGCCCCAATTGATCACACCGAGTGTGTACCAGCCCGAGTGTCCCCATCGATCACACCGAGTGCGTACCAGCCCGACTGCCCCAATTGATCACACCGAGTGTGTACCAGCCCGAGTGTCCCCATCGAACACACCGAGTGTGTACCAGCACCAATGTCCCCATCGATCACACTGAGTGTGTACCAGCCTGACTGCCCCAATTGAGCACACCGATAGTCCACCAGCCCGAGCGTCCCCATCGATCACACCGAGTTTGTACAAGCACCAATGACCCCATTGATCACACCGAGTGTGTCCCCGCCCGAGTGTCCCCATCCATCACAACGAGTGTGTACCAGCACCAATGTACCCATCGATCACACCGAGTGTGTACCAGCACCAATGTCGCCATCAATCACACCGAGTGTGTACCAGCACCAATGTCCCCAACGATCACACCGAGTGTGTACCAGCCCGAGTGTCCCCATCGATCACACCGAGTGTGTACCAGCAGCAATGTCGCCATCGATCACAGCGAGTGTGTACCTGCCCGAGTGCCCCCATCGATCATACCAAGTGTGTACCAGCATCAATGTCCCCATCAATCTCACCAAGTGTGTACCAGCACCAATGTCCCCATCGATCACACCGTGTGTACCAGCGCGAGTGTCCCCATCGATCACACCGAGTGTGTACGAGCCCGAGTGTCCCAATCGGTCACACCGAGTGTGTACCAGCACCAATGTCCGCATCGATCACACTAAGTGTGTACAAGCACCAATGTGCCCATCGATCACACCGAGTGTGTACCAGCCCGAGTGCCCCTATCGATCACACAGAGTGTGTACCAGCCCGAGTGCCCCCATCGAACAAACCGAGTGTGTACCAGCACCAACGTCCGCATCGATCACACCGAGTGTGTACCAGCCCGAGTGTCTCCATCGATCACACCGAGTGTGTACCAGCACCAATGTCTCCATCGATCACACAGAGTGTGTACCAGCCCGAGTGTCCCCATCAATCACACCGAGTGTGTACCAGCCCGAGTGTCCCCATCGATCACACCGAGTGTGTACCAGCCCGACTGCCCCAATTGATCACACCGAGTGTGTACCAGCCCGAGTGCCCCCATCGATCACACCGAGTGTGTACCAGCCCGAGAGCCCCCATCGATCACACTGAGTGTGTACCAGCTCGAGAACCCCCATCGATCACACAGAGGGTTTACCAGCCAGAGTGACCCTATCGATCACACCGTACGTGTACCAGCACCAATGTCTTCATCGATCACACCGAGTGTGTACCAGCCCGAGTGCCCCCATCAATCACACCGAGTGTGTACCAGCACCAATGTCCCAATCGATCACAGCGAGTGTGTACCAGCCCGAGTGTCCCCTTCGATCACACAGAGTGTGTACCAGCACCAAAGTACCCATGGATCGCACCGAATGTGTACCAGCCCGAGTGCCCCCAATGATCACACTGAGTGTTTACCAGCCCGACTGCCCACATCAATCACACCAAGTGTGTACCAGCACCAATGTCCGCATCGATCTCACCAAGTGTGTACCAGCGCGAGTGCCCCCATCAATCACACCGAGTGTGTACCAGCCCGAATGTCCCCATCGATCACACCGAGTGTGTACCAGCACCAATGTCCGCATCGATCACAAGAAGTGTGTACAAGCACCAATGTCCCCATCGATCACACCGAGTGTGTACCAGCCCGAGCATCACCATCGATCACACCGAGTGTGTACCAGCCGAGTGTCCCCATCGATCACACCGATTCTGTACCAGCACCAATGTCCCCATCGATCACACCGAGTGTGTACCAGCACCAATGACCCCATCGATCACACCGAGTGTGTACCAGCCCGAGTGTCCCCATCGATCACACCGTGTGTACCAGCCCAAGCGCCCCCATCGATCACACCGAGTGTGTACCAGACCGAATGCCCTCATCGATCACACCGAGTGTGTACCAGCACCAATGTCCCCATCGATCACACCGAGTGTGTACCAGCCCGAGTGTCCCCATCGATCACACCAAGTGTGTACCAGCACCAATGTCCCCATCGATCACACCGAGTGTGTACCAGCCCGAGTAACCCCATCGATCACACCGAGTGTGTACCAGCACCAATGTCCCCATCGATCACACCGAGTGTGTACCAGCCCGAGTGACCCCATCGATCACACCGAGTGTGTACCAGCCCAAGTGTCCCCATCAATCACACCGTGTGTGTACCAGCACCGATGTCCCCATCGATCACAGAGTGTGTGTACCAGCCCAAGTGCCCCCATCAATCACACCGAGTGTGTACCAGCACCAATGTCCCCATCGATCACACCGAGTGTGTACCAGCACCGATGTCCCCATCGATCACAGAGAGTGTGTACCAGCCCAAGTGCCCCCATCGATCACACCGAGTGTGTACCAGCCCGACTGCCCCAATTGATCACACCGAGTGTGTACCAGCCCGAGTGTCCCCATCGATCACACCGAGTGTGTACCAGCCCGACTGCCCCAATTGATCACACCGAGTGTGCACCAGCCTGAGTGCCCCATCGATCACACCGATTGTGTACCAGCCTGAGTGTCCCCAGCGATCACACCGAGTGTGTACCAGCCCGACTGCACCAATTGATCACACCGAGTTTGTACCAGCCCGAGTGCCCCCATCGATCACACTGAGTGTGTACCAACACCAATGTCCCCATCGATCACACCGAGTGTGGACCAGCCTGACAGCCCCAATTGAGCACACCGAGGGTGTACCAACCCGAGCGTCTCCATCGATCACACCGAGTGTGTACCAGCACCAATGTCCCCATCGATCACACCGAGTGTGTACCAGCCCGAGTGTCCCCAGCGATCACACCGACTGTGTACCAGCCCGAGTGCCCCCATCGATCACACTGTGTGTGTACCAGCCCGAGTGCCGCCATCGATCACACAGAGGGCGTACCAGCCTGAGTGAGCCCATCGATCACACCGAATGTGTACCAGTCTGAGTGCCCCATCGCTCACACAGAGTGCGTACCAGCCCGAGTGCCCCCATCGATCACACCGAGTGTGTACCAGCCCGAGTGCCCCCATCGATCACACCGAGTGTGTACCAGCCCGAGTACCCCCATTGATCACACCGAGTTTGTACCAGCACCAATGTCCCCATCGATCACACCGAGTGTGTACCAGCACCAATGTCGCCATCGATCACAGCGAGTGTGTACCAGCCCGAGTGCCCCCATCGATCATACCAAGTGTGTACCAGCATCAATGTCCCCATCAATCTCACCAAGTGTGTACCAGCACCAATGTCCCCATCGATCACACCGTGTGTACCAGCGCGAGTGTCCCCATCGATCACACGGAGTGTGTACGAGCCCGAGTGCCCCAATCAATCACACCGAGTGTGTACCAGCACCAATGTCCGCATCAATCACACTAAGTGTGTACAAGCACCAATGTGCCCATCGATCACACCGAGTGCGTACCAGCCCGAGAGCCCCTATCGATCACACAGAGAGTTTACCAGCCCGAGTGCCCCCATCGAACAAACCGAGTGTGTACCAGCACCAACGTCCGCATCGATCACACCGAGTGTGTACCAGCCCGAGTGTCTCCATCGATCACACCGAGTGTGTACCAGCACCAATGTCTCCATCGATCACACAGAGTGTGTACCAGCCCGAGTGTCCCCATCAATCACACCGAGTGTGTACCAGCCCGAGTGTCCCCATCGATCACACCGAGTGTGTACCAGCCCGACTGCCCCAATTGATCACTCCGAGTGTATACCAGCCCGAGTGCCCCCGTCGATCACACCGATTGTGTACCAGCCCGAGAGCCCCCATCGATCACACTGAGTGTGTACCAGCCCGAGTACCCCCATCGATCACACAGAGGGTGTACCAGCCAGAGTGACCCCATCGATCACACCGTACGTGTACCAGCACCAATGTCCTCATCGATCACACCGAGTGTGTACCAGCCCAAGTGCCCCCATCAATCACACCGAGTGTGTACCAGCACCAATGTCCCAATCGATCACAGCGAGTGTGTACCAGCCCGAGTGCCCCCATCGATCACACAGAGTGTGTACCAGCACCAAAGTACCCATGGATCGCACCGAATGTGTACCAGCCCGAGTGCCCCCAACGATCACACTGAGTGTGTACCAGCCCGACTGCCCACATCAATCACGCCAAGTGTGTAACAGCACCAATGTCCGCATGGATATCACCAAGTGTGTACCAGCGCGAGTGCCCCCATCAATCACACCGAGTGTGTACCAGCCCGAATGTCCCCATCGATCACACCGATTGTGTACCAGCACCAATGTCCGCATCGATCACACGAAGTGTGTACAAGCACCAATGTCCCCATCGATCACACCGAGTGTGTACCAGCACCGATGTCCCAATCGATCACACCGAGTGTGTACCAGCCCGAGTGCCCACATCAATCACACCGAGTGTGTACCAGCACCAATGTCCCAATCGATCACAGCGAGTGTGTACCAGCCCGAGTGCCCCCATCGATCACACAGAGTGTGTACCAGCACCAAAGTACCCATGGATCGCACCGAATGTGTACCAGCCCGAGTGCCCCCAACGATCACACTGAGTGTGTACCAGCCCGACTGCCCACATCAATCACGCCAAGTGTGTAACAGCACCAATGTCCGCATAGATCTCACCAAGTGTGTACCAGTGCGATTGCCCCCATCAATCACACCGAGTGTGTACCAGCCCGAATGTCCCCATCGATCACACCGATTGTGTACCAGCACCAATGTCCGCATCGATCACACGAAGTGTGTACAAGCACCAATGTCCCCATCGATCACACCGAGTGTGTACCAGCCCGAGCATCACCATCGATCAAACCGAGTGTGTACCTGCCGAGTGTCCCCATCGATCACACCAATTCTGTACCAGCACCAATGTCCCCATCGATCACACCGAGTGTGTACCAGCACCAATGACCCCATCGATCACACCGAGTGTGCACCAGCCCGAGTGTCCCCATCGATCACACCAAGTGTGTACCAGCCCAAGCGCCCCCATCGATCACACCGAGTGTGTACCAGACCGAATGCCCTCATCGATCACACCGAGTGTGTACCAGCACCGATGTCCCCATCGATCACACCGAGTGTGTACCAGCCCGAATGTCCCCATCGATCACACCAAGTGTGTACCAGCACCAATGTCCCCATCGATCACACCGAGTGTGTACCAGCCCGAGTAACCCCATCGATCACACCGAGTGTGTACCAGCACCAATGTCCCCATCGATCACACCGAGTGTGTACCAGCCCGAGTGACCCAATCGATCACACCGAGTGTGTACCAGCCCAAGTGTCCCCAACGATCACACCGTGTGTACCAGCACCGATGTCCCCATCGATCACAGAGAGTGTGTACCAGCCCAAGTGCCCCCATCGATCACACCGTGTGTGTACCAGCACCGATGTCCCCATCGATCACAGAGAGTGTGTACCAGCCCAAGTGCCCCCATCGATCACACCGAGTGTGTACCAGCCCGACTGCCCCAATTGATCACACCGAGTGTGTACCCGCCCGAGTGTCCCCATCGATCACACCGAGTTTGTACAAGCACCAATGACCCCATTGATCACACCGAGTGTGTCCCAGCCCGAGTGTCCCCATCCATCACAACGAGTGTGTACCAGCACCAATGTACCCATCGATCACACCGAGTGTGTACCAGCACCAATGTCGCCATCAATCACACCGAGTGTGTACCAGCACCAATGTCCCCAACGATCACACCGAGTGTGTACCAGCCCGAGTGTCCCCATCGATCACACCGAGTGTGTACCAGCAGCAATGTCGCCATCGATCACAGCGAGTGTGTACCTGCCCGAGTGCCCCCATCGATCATACCAAGTGTGTACCAGCATCAATGTCCCCATCAATCTCACCAAGTGTGTACCAGCACCAATGTCCCCATCGATCACACCGTGTGTACCAGCGCGAGTGTCCCCATCGATCACACCGAGTGTGTACGAGCCCGAGTGTCCCAATCGGTCACACCGAGTGTGTACCAGCACCAATGTCCGCATCGATCACACTAAGTGTGTACAAGCACCAATGTGCCCATCGATCACACCGAGTGTGTACCAGCCCGAGTGCCCCTATCGATCACACAGAGTGTGTACCAGCCCGAGTGCCCCCATCGAACAAACCGAGTGTGTACCAGCACCAACGTCCGCATCGATCACACCGAGTGTGTACCAGCCCGAGTGTCTCCATCGATCACACCGAGTGTGTACCAGCACCAATGTCTCCATCGATCACACAGAGTGTGTACCAGCCCGAGTGTCCCCATCAATCACACCGAGTGTGTACCAGCCCGAGTGTCCCCATCGATCACACTGAGTGTGTACCAGCCCGACTGCCCCAATTGATCACACCGAGTGTGTACCAGCCCGAGTGCCCCCATCGATCACACCGAGTGTGTACCAGCCCGAGAGCCCCCATCGATCACACTGAGTGTGTACCAGCTCGAGAACCCCCATCGATCACACAGAGGGTTTACCAGCCAGAGTGACCCTATCGATCACACCGTACGTGTACCAGCACCAATGTCTTCATCGATCACACCGAGTGTGTACCAGCCCGAGTGCCCCCATCAATCACACCGAGTGTGTACCAGCACCAATGTCCCAATCGATCACAGCGAGTGTGTACCAGCCCGAGTGTCCCCTTCGATCACACAGAGTGTGTACCAGCACCAAAGTACCCATGGATCGCACCGAATGTGTACCAGCCCGAGTGCCCCCAATGATCACACTGAGTGTTTACCAGCCCGACTGCCCACATCAATCACACCAAGTGTGTACCAGCACCAATGTCCGCATCGATCTCACCAAGTGTGTACCAGCGCGAGTGCCCCCATCAATCACACCGAGTGTGTACCAGCCCGAATGTCCCCATCGATCACACCGAGTGTGTACCAGCACCAATGTCCGCATCGATCACAAGAAGTGTGTACAAGCACCAATGTCCCCATCGATCACACCGAGTGTGTACCAGCCCGAGCATCACCATCGATCACACCGAGTGTGTACCAGCCGAGTGTCCCCATCGATCACACCGATTCTGTACCAGCACCAATGTCCCCATCGATCACACCGAGTGTGTACCAGCACCAATGACCCCATCGATCACACCGAGTGTGTACCAGCCCGAGTGTCCCCATCGATCACACCGTGTGTACCAGCCCAAGCGCCCCCATCGATCACACCGAGTGTGTACCAGACCGAATGCCCTCATCGATCACACCGAGTGTGTACCAGCACCAATGTCCCCATCGATCACACCGAGTGTGTACCAGCCCGAGTGTCCCCATCGATCACACCAAGTGTGTACCAGCACCAATGTCCCCATCGATCACACCGAGTGTGTACCAGCCCGAGTAACCCCATCGATCACACCGAGTGTGTACCAGCACCAATGTCCCCATCGATCACACCGAGTGTGTACCAGCCCGAGTGACCCCATCGAACACACCGAGTCTGTACCAGCCCGAGTGTCCCCATCGATCACACCAAGTGTGTACCAGACCGAATGCCCTCATCGATTACACCGAGTGTGTACCAGCACCAATGTCCCCATCGATCACACCGAGTGTGTACCAGCCCGAGTGTCCCCATCGATCACACCAAGTGTGTACCAGCACCAATGTCCCCATCGATCACACCAAGTGTGTACCAGCCCGAGTGACCCCATCGATCACACCGAGTGTGTACCAGCCCAAGTGTCCCCATCGATCACACCGAGTGTGTACCAGCACCGATGTCCCAATCGATCACACCGAGTGTGTACCAGCCCGAGTGCCCACATCAATCACACCGAGTGTGTACCAGCACCAATGTCCCAATCGATCACAGCGAGTGTGTACCAGCCCGAGTGCCCCCATCGATCACACAGAGTGTGTACCAGCACCAAAGTACCCATGGATCGCACCGAATGTGTACCAGCCCGAGTGCCCCCAACGATCACACTGAGTGTGTACCAGCCCGACTGCCCACATCAATCACGCCAAGTGTGTAACAGCACCAATGTCCGCATAGATCTCACCAAGTGTGTACCAGTGCGATTGCCCCCATCAATCACACCGAGTGTGTACCAGCCCGAATGTCCCCATCGATCACACCGATTGTGTACCAGCACCAATGTCCGCATCGATCACACGAAGTGTGTACAAGCACCAATGTCCCCATCGATCACACCGAGTGTGTACCAGCCCGAGCATCACCATCGATCAAACCGAGTGTGTACCTGCCGAGTGTCCCCATCGATCACACCAATTCTGTACCAGCACCAATGTCCCCATCGATCACACCGAGTGTGTACCAGCACCAATGAGCCCATCGATCACACCGAGTGTGCACCAGCCCGAGTGTCCCCATCGATCACACCAAGTGTGTACCAGCCCAAGCGCCCCCATCGATCACACCGAGTGTGTACCAGACCGAATGCCCTCATCGATCACACCGAGTGTGTACCAGCACCGATGTCCCCATCGATCACACCGAGTGTGTACCAGCCCGAATGTCCCCATCGATCACACCAAGTGTGTACCAGCACCAATGTCCCCATCGATCACACCGAGTGTGTACCAGCCCGAGTAACCCCATCGATCACACCGAGTGTGTACCAGCACCAATGTCCCCATCGATCACACCGAGTGTGTACCAGCCCGAGTGACCCAATCGATCACACCGAGTGTGTACCAGCCCAAGTGTCCCCAACGATCACACCGTGTGTACCAGCACCGATGTCCCCATCGATCACAGAGAGTGTGTACCAGCCCAAGTGCCCCCATCGATCACACCGTGTGTGTACCAGCACCGATGTCCCCATCGATCACAGAGAGTGTGTACCAGCCCAAGTGCCCCCATCGATCACACCGAGTGTGTACCAGCCCGACTGCCCCAATTGATCACACCGAGTGTGTACCCGCCCGAGTGTCCCCATCGATCACACCAAGTGTGTACCAGCCCAACTGCCCCTATTGATCACACCGAGTGTGCACCAGCCTGAGTGCCCCATCGATCACACCGAGTGTGTACCAGCCCGAGTGTCCCCATCGAACACACCGAGTCTGTACCAGCCCGAGTGTCCCCATCGATCACACCAAGTGTGTACCAGACCGAATGCCCTCATCGATCACACCGACTGCGTACCAGCACCAATGTCCCCATCGATCACACCGAGTGTGTACCAGCCCGAGTGTCCCCATCGATCACACCAAGTCTGTACCAGCACCAATGTCCCCATCGATCACACCGAGTGTGTACCAGCCCGAGTAACCCCATCGATCACACCGAGTGTGTACCAGCACCAATGTCCCCATCGATCACACCGAGTGTGTACCAGCCCGAGTGACCCCCATCGATCACACCGAGTGTGTACCAGCACCGATGTCCCAATCGATCACAGAGAGTGTGTACCAGCCCAAGTGCCCCCATCGATCACACCGAGTGTGTACCAGCCCGACTGCCCCAATTGATCACACCGAGTGTGTACCAGCCCGAGTGTCCCCATCGATCACACCGAGTGCGTACCAGCCCGACTGCCCCAATTGATCACACCGAGTGTGTACCAGCACCAATGTCCCCATCGATCACACCGAGTGTGTACCAGCCCGAGTGACCCCATCGATCACACCGAGTGTGTACCAGCCCAAGTGTCCCCATCGATCACACCGAGTGTGTACCAGCACCGATGTCCCCATCGATCACAGAGAGTGTGTACCAGCCCAAGTGCCCCCATCGATCACACCGAGTGTGTACCAGCCCGACTGCCCCAATTGATCACACCGAGTGTGTACCAGCCCGAGTGTCCCCATCGATCACACCGAGTGCGTACCAGCCCGACTGCCCCAATTGATCACACCGAGTGTGTACCAGCCCGAGTGTCCCCATCGAACACACCGATTGTGTACCAGCACCAATGTCCCCATCGATCACACTGAGTGTGTACCAGCCTGACTGCCCCAATTGAGCACACCGATAGTCCACCAGCCCGAGCGTCCCCATCGATCACACCGAGTTTGTACAAGCACCAATGACCCCATTGATCACACCGAGTGTGTCCCCGCCCGAGTGTCCCCATCCATCACAACGAGTGTGTACCAGCACCAATGTACCCATCGATCACACCGAGTGTGTACCAGCACCAATGTCGCCATCAATCACACCGAGTGTGTACCAGCACCAATGTCCCCAACGATCACACCGAGTGTGTACCAGCCCGAGTGTCCCCATCGATCACACCGAGTGTGTACCAGCAGCAATGTCGCCATCGATCACAGCGAGTGTGTACCTGCCCGAGTGCCCCCATCGATCATACCAAGTGTGTACCAGCATCAATGTCCCCATCAATCTCACCAAGTGTGTACCAGCACCAATGTCCCCATCGATCACACCGTGTGTACCAGCGCGAGTGTCCCCATCGATCACACCGAGTGTGTACGAGCCCGAGTGTCCCAATCGGTCACACCGAGTGTGTACCAGCACCAATGTCCGCATCGATCACACTAAGTGTGTACAAGCACCAATGTGCCCATCGATCACACCGAGTGTGTACCAGCCCGAGTGCCCCTATCGATCACACAGAGTGTGTACCAGCCCGAGTGCCCCCATCGAACAAACCGAGTGTGTACCAGCACCAACGTCCGCATCGATCACACCGAGTGTGTACCAGCCCGAGTGTCTCCATCGATCACACCGAGTGTGTACCAGCACCAATGTCTCCATCGATCACACAGAGTGTGTACCAGCCCGAGTGTCCCCATCAATCACACCGAGTGTGTACCAGCCCGAGTGTCCCCATCGATCACACCGAGTGTGTACCAGCCCGACTGCCCCAATTGATCACACCGAGTGTGTACCAGCCCGAGTGCCCCCATCGATCACACCGAGTGTGTACCAGCCCGAGAGCCCCCATCGATCACACTGAGTGTGTACCAGCTCGAGAACCCCCATCGATCACACAGAGGGTTTACCAGCCAGAGTGACCCTATCGATCACACCGTACGTGTACCAGCACCAATGTCTTCATCGATCACACCGAGTGTGTACCAGCCCGAGTGCCCCCATCAATCACACCGAGTGTGTACCAGCACCAATGTCCCAATCGATCACAGCGAGTGTGTACCAGCCCGAGTGTCCCCTTCGATCACACAGAGTGTGTACCAGCACCAAAGTACCCATGGATCGCACCGAATGTGTACCAGCCCGAGTGCCCCCAATGATCACACTGAGTGTTTACCAGCCCGACTGCCCACATCAATCACACCAAGTGTGTACCAGCACCAATGTCCGCATCGATCTCACCAAGTGTGTACCAGCGCGAGTGCCCCCATCAATCACACCGAGTGTGTACCAGCCCGAATGTCCCCATCGATCACACCGAGTGTGTACCAGCACCAATGTCCGCATCGATCACAAGAAGTGTGTACAAGCACCAATGTCCCCATCGATCACACCGAGTGTGTACCAGCCCGAGCATCACCATCGATCACACCGAGTGTGTACCAGCCGAGTGTCCCCATCGATCACACCGATTCTGTACCAGCACCAATGTCCCCATCGATCACACCGAGTGTGTACCAGCACCAATGACCCCATCGATCACACCGAGTGTGTACCAGACCGAATGCCCTCATCGATCACACCGAGTGTGTACCAGCACCAATGTCCCCATCGATCACACCGAGTGTGTACCAGCCCGAGTGTCCCCATCGATCACACCAAGTGTGTACCAGCACCAATGTCCCCATCGATCACACCGAGTGTGTACCAGCCCGAGTAACCCCATCGATCACACCGAGTGTGTACCAGCACCAATGTCCCCATCGATCACACCGAGTGTGTACCAGCCCGAGTGACCCCATCGATCACACCGAGTGTGTACCAGCCCAAGTGTCCCCATCAATCACACCGTGTGTGTACCAGCACCGATGTCCCCATCGATCACAGAGTGTGTGTACCAGCCCAAGTGCCCCCATCGATCACACCGAGTGTGTACCAGCACCAATGTCCCCATCGATCACACCGAGTGTGTACCAGCACCGATGTCCCCATCGATCACAGAGAGTGTGTACCAGCCCAAGTGCCCCCATCGATCACACCGAGTGTGTACCAGCCCGACTGCCCCAATTGATCACACCGAGTGTGTACCAGCCCGAGTGTCCCCATCGATCACACCGAGTGTGTACCAGCCCGACTGCCCCAATTGATCACACCGAGTGTGCACCAGCCTGAGTGCCCCATCGATCACACCGATTGTGTACCAGCCTGAGTGTCCCCAGCGATCACACCGAGTGTGTACCAGCCCGACTGCACCAATTGATCACACCGAGTTTGTACCAGCCCGAGTGCCCCCATCGATCACACTGAGTGTGTACCAACACCAATGTCCCCATCGATCACACCGAGTGTGGACCAGCCTGACAGCCCCAATTGAGCACACCGAGGGTGTACCAACCCGAGCGTCTCCATCGATCACACCGAGTGTGTACCAGCACCAATGTCCCCATCGATCACACCGAGTGTGTACCAGCCCGAGTGTCCCCAGCGATCACACCGACTGTGTACCAGCCCGAGTGCCCCCATCGATCACACTGTGTGTGTACCAGCCCGAGTGCCGCCATCGATCACACAGAGGGCGTACCAGCCTGAGTGAGCCCATCGATCACACCGAATGTGTACCAGTCTGAGTGCCCCATCGCTCACACAGAGTGCGTACCAGCCCGAGTGCCCCCATCGATCACACCGAGTGTGTACCAGCCCGAGTGCCCCCATCGATCACACCGAGTGTGTACCAGCCCGAGTACCCCCATTGATCACACCGAGTTTGTACCAGCACCAATGTCCCCATCGATCACACCGAGTGTGTACCAGCACCAATGTCGCCATCGATCACAGCGAGTGTGTACCAGCCCGAGTGCCCCCATCGATCATACCAAGTGTGTACCAGCATCAATGTCCCCATCAATCTCACCAAGTGTGTACCAGCACCAATGTCCCCATCGATCACACCGTGTGTACCAGCGCGAGTGTCCCCATCGATCACACGGAGTGTGTACGAGCCCGAGTGCCCCAATCAATCACACCGAGTGTGTACCAGCACCAATGTCCGCATCAATCACACTAAGTGTGTACAAGCACCAATGTGCCCATCGATCACACCGAGTGCGTACCAGCCCGAGAGCCCCTATCGATCACACAGAGAGTTTACCAGCCCGAGTGCCCCCATCGAACAAACCGAGTGTGTACCAGCACCAACGTCCGCATCGATCACACCGAGTGTGTACCAGCCCGAGTGTCTCCATCGATCACACCGAGTGTGTACCAGCACCAATGTCTCCATCGATCACACAGAGTGTGTACCAGCCCGAGTGTCCCCATCAATCACACCGAGTGTGTACCAGCCCGAGTGTCCCCAATTGATCACTCCGAGTGTATACCAGCCCGAGTGCCCCCGTCGATCACACCGATTGTGTACCAGCCCGAGAGCCCCCATCGATCACACTGAGTGTGTACCAGCCCGAGTACCCCCATCGATCACACAGAGGGTGTACCAGCCAGAGTGACCCCATCGATCACACCGTACGTGTACCAGCACCAATGTCCTCATCGATCACACCGAGTGTGTACCAGCCCAAGTGCCCCCATCAATCACACCGAGTGTGTACCAGCACCAATGTCCCAATCGATCACAGCGAGTGTGTACCAGCCCGAGTGCCCCCATCGATCACACAGAGTGTGTACCAGCACCAAAGTACCCATGGATCGCACCGAATGTGTACCAGCCCGAGTGCCCCCAACGATCACACTGAGTGTGTACCAGCCCGACTGCCCACATCAATCACGCCAAGTGTGTAACAGCACCAATGTCCGCATGGATATCACCAAGTGTGTACCAGCGCGAGTGCCCCCATCAATCACACCGAGTGTGTACCAGCCCGAATGTCCCCATCGATCACACCGATTGTGTACCAGCACCAATGTCCGCATCGATCACACGAAGTGTGTACAAGCACCAATGTCCCCATCGATCACACCGAGTGTGTACCAACCCGAGCATCACCATCGATCACACCGAGTGTGTACCTGCCGAGTGTCCCCATCGATCACACCAATTCTGTACCAGCACCAATGTCCCCATCGATCACACCGAGTGTGTACCCGCACCAATGACCCCATCGATCACACCGAGTGTGTACCAGCCCGAGTGTCCCCATCGATCACACCAAGTGTGTACCAGCCCAAGCGCCTCCATCGATCACACCGAGTGTGTACCAAACCGAATGCCCTCATCGATCACACCGAGTGTGTACCAGCACCAATGTCCCCATCGATCACACCGAGTGTGTACCAGCCCGAATGTCCCCATCGATCACACCAAGTGTGTACCAGCACCAATGTCCCCATCGATCACACCGAGTGTGTACCAGCCCGAGTAACCCCATCGATCACACCGAGTGTGTACCAGCACCAATGTCCCCATCGATCACACCGAGTGTGTACCAGCCCGAGTGACCCCATCGATCACACCGAGTTTGTACCAGCCCAAGTGTCCCCAACGATCACACCGTGTGTACCAGCACCGATGTCCCCATCGATCACAGAGAGTGTGTACCAGCCCAAGTGCCCCCATCGATCACACCGAGTGTGTACCAGCACCAATGTCCCCATCGATCACACCGTGTGTGTACCAGCACCGATGTCCCCATCGATCACAGAGAGTGTGTACCAGCCCAAGTGCCCCCATCGATCACACCGAGTGTGTACCAGCCCGACTGCCCCAATTGATCACACCGAGTGTGTACCAGCCCGAGTGTCCCCATCGATCACACCGAGTGTGTACCAGCCCGACTGCCCCAATTGATCACATCGAGTGTGCACCAGCCTGAGTGCCCCATCGATCACACCGAGTGTGTACCAGCCCGAGTGTCCCCATCGAACACACCGAGTCTGTACCAGCCCGAGTGTCCCCATCGATCACACCAAGTGTGTACCAGACCGAATGCCCTCATCGATCACACCGAGTGTGTACCAGAACCAATGTCCCCATCGATCACACCGAGTCTGTACCAGCCCGAGTGTCCCCATCGATCACACCAAGTGTGTACCAGCACCAATGTCCCCATCGATCACACCGAGTGTGTACCAGCCCGAGTGACCCCATCGATCACACCGAGTGTGTACCAGCCCAAGTGTCCCCATCGATCACACCGAGTGTGTACCAGCACCGATGTCCCCATCGATCACAGAGAGTGTGTACCAGCCCCAGTGCCCCCATCGATCACACCGAGTGTGTACAAGCCCGACTGCCCCAATTGATCACACCGAGTGTGTACCAGCCCGAGTGTCCCCATCGATCACACCGAGTGCGTACCAGCCCGACTGCCCCAATTGATCACACCGAGTGTGTACCAGCCCGAGTGTCCCCATCGATCACACCGAGTGTGTACCAGCCCGACTGCACCAATTGATCTCACCGAGTGTGCACCAGCCTGAGTGCACCATCGATCAAACCGAGTGTGTACCAGCCCGAGTGTCCCCATCGAACACACCGAGTGTGTACCAGCACCAATGTCCCCATCGATCACACTGAGTGTGTACCAGCCCGAGTAACCCCATCGATCACACCGAGTGTGTACCAGCACCAATGTCCCCATCGATCACACCGAGTGTGTACCAGCCCGAGTGACCCCATCGATCACACCGAGTGTGTACCAGCCCAAGTGTCCCCAACGATCACACCGTGTGTACCAGCACCGATGTCCCCATCGATCACAGAGAGTGTGTACCAGCCCAAGTGCCCCCATCGATCACACCGAGTGTGTACCAGCACCAATGTCCCCATCGATCACACCGTGTGTGTACCAGCACCGATGTCCCCATCGATCACAGAGAGTGTGTACCAGCCCAAGTGCCCCCATCGATAACACCGTGTGTGTACCAGCCCGACTGCCCCAATTGATCACACCGAGTGTGTACCAGCCCGAGTGTCCCCATCGATCACACCGAGTGTGTACCAGCCCGACTGCCCCAATTGATCACATCGAGTGTGCACCAGCCTGAGTGCCCCATCGATCACACCGAGTGTGTACCAGCCCGAGTGTCCCCATCGAACACACCGAGTCTGTACCAGCCCGAGTGTCCCCATCGATCACACCAAGTGTGTACCAGACCGAATGCCCTCATCGATCACACCGAGTGTGTACCAGCACCAATGTCCCCATCGATCACACCGAGTCTGTACCAGCCCGAGTGTCCCCATCGATCACACCAAGTGTGTACCAGCACCAATGTCCCCATCGATCACACCGAGTGTGTACCAGCCCGAGTGACCCCATCGATCACACCGAGTGTGTACCAGCCCAAGTGTCCCCATCGATCACACCGAGTGTGGACCAGCACCGATGTCCCCATCGATCACAGAGAGTGTGTACCAGCCCAAGTGCCCCCATCGATCACACCGAGTGTGTACCAGCCCGACTGCCCCAATTCATCACACCGAGTGTGTACCAGCCCGAGTGTCCCCATCGATCACACCGAGTGCGTACCAGCCCGACTGCCCCAATTGATCACACCGTGTGTGTACCAGCCCGAGTGTCCCCATCGATCACACCGAGTGTGTACCAGCCCGACTGCACCAATTGATCACACCGAGTGTGCACCAGCCTGAGTGTCCCCATCGAACACACCGAGTGTGTACCAGCACCAATGTCCCCATCGATCACACTGAGTGTGTACCAGCCTGACTGCCCCAATTGAGCACACCGACAGTCCACCAGCCCGAGCGTCCCCATCGATCACACCGAGTTTGTACAAGCACCAATGTCCCCATTTATCACACCGAGTGTGTCCCAGCCCGAGTGTCCCCATCCATCACAACGAGTGTGTACCTGCACCAATGTACCCATCGATCACACCGAGTGTGTACCAGCACCAATGTCGCCATCAATCACACCGAGTGTGTACCAGCACCAATGTCCCCAACGATCACACCGAGTGTGTACCAGCCCGAGTGTCCCCATCGATCACACCGAGTGTGTACCAGCACCAATGTCGCCATCGATCACAGCGAGTGTGTACCAGCCCGAGTGCCCCCATCGATCATACCAAGTGTGTACCAGCATCAATGTCCCCATCAATCTCACCAAGTGTGTACCAGCACCAATGTCCCCATCGATCACACCGTGTGTACCAGCGCGAGTGCCCCCATCGATCACACCGAGTGTGTACGAGCCCGAGTGTCCCAATCGATCACACCGAGTGTGTACCAGCACCAATGTCCGCATCGATCACACTAAGTGTGTACAAGCACCAATGTGCCCATCGATCACACCGAGTGTGTACCAGCCCGAGTGCCCCTATCGATCACACAGAGTGTGTACCAGCCCGAGTGCCCCCATCGAACAAACCGAGTGTGTACCAGCACCAACGTCCGCACCGATCACACCGAGTGTGTACCAGCCCGAGTGTCTCCATCGATCACACCGAGTGTGTACCAGCACCAATGTCTCCATCGATCACACAGAGTGTGTACCAGCCCGAGTGTCCCCATCAATCACACCGAGTGTGTACCAGCCCGAGTGTCCCCATCGATCACACCGAGTGTGTACCAGCCCGACTGCCCCAATTGATCACACCGAGTGTGTACCAGCCCGAGTGCCCCCATCGATCACACCGAGTGTGTACCAGCCCGAGAGCCCCCATCGATCACACCGAGTGTGTACCAGCCAGAGTGACCCTATCGATCACACCGTACGTGTACCAGCACCAATCTCCTCATCGATCACACCGAGTGTGTACCAGCCCGAGTGACCCCATCAATCACACCGAGTGTGTACCAGCACCAATGTCCCAATCGATCACAGCGAGTGTGTACCAGCCCGAGTGTCCCCATCGATCACACAGAGTGTGTACCAGCACCAAAGTACCCATGGATCGCACCGAATGTGTACCAGCCCGAGTGCCCCCAATGATCACACTGAGTGTTTACCAGCCCGACTGCCCACATCAATCACACCAAGTGTGTACCAGCACCAATGTCCGCAACGATCTCACCAAGTGTGTACCAGCGCGAGTGCCCCCATCAATCACACCGAGTGTGTACCAGCCCGAATGTCCCCATCGATCACACCGAGTGTGTACCAGCACCAATGTCCGCATCGATCACAAGAAGTGTGTACCGGCCCGACTGCCCCAATTGATCACACCGAGTGTGTACCAGCCCGAGTGTCCCCATCGATCACACCGAGTGTGTACCAGCCCGACTGCCCCAATTGATCACACCGAGTGTGCACCAGCCTGAGTGCCCCATCGATCACACCGATTGTGTACCAGCCTGAGTGTCCCCAGCGATCACACCAAGTGTGTACCAGCCCGACTGCACCAATTGATCACACCGAGTTTGTACCAGCCCGAGTGCCCCCATCGATCACACTGAGTGTGTACCAACACCAATGTCCCCATCGATCACACCGAGTGTGGACCAGCCTGACAGCCCCAATTGAGCACACCGAGGGTGTACCAGCCCGAGCGTCTCCATCGATCACACCGAGTGTGTACCAGCACCAATGTCCCCATCGATCACACCGAGTGTGTACCAGCCCGAGTGTCCCCAGCGATCACACCGACTGTGTACCAGCCCGAGTGCCCCCATCGATCACACTGTGTGTGTACCAGCCCGAGTGCCGCCATCGATCACACAGAGGGCGTACCAGCCTGAGTGAGCCCATCGATCACACCGAATGTGTACCAGTCTGAGTGCCCCATCGCTCACACAGAGTGCGTACCAGCCCGAGTGCCCCCATCGATCACACCGAGTGTGTAGCAGCCCGAGTGCCCCCATCGATCACACCGAGAGTGTACCAGCCCGAGTACCCCCATCGATCACACCGAGTTTGTACCAGCACCAATGTCCCCATCGATCACACCGAGTGTGTACCAGCACCAATGTCGCCATCGATCACAGCGAGTGTGTATCAGCCCGAGTGCCCCCATCGATCCTACCAAGTGTGTACCAGCATCAATGTCCCCATCAATCTCACCAAGTGTGTACCAGCACCAATGTCCCCATCGATCACACCGTGTGTACCAGCGCGAGTGTCCAAATCGATCACACCGAGTGTGTACGAGCCCGAGTGTCCCAATCGATCACACCGAGTGTGTACCAGCACCAATGTCCGCATCGATCACACTAAGTGTGTACAAGCACCAATGTGCCCATCGATCACACCGAGTGTGTACCAGCCCGAGTGCCCCTATCGATCACACAGAGTGTGTACCAGCCCGAGCGATCCCATCGAACAAACCGAGTGTGTACCAGCACCAACGTCCGCATCGATCACACCGAGTGTGTACCAGCCCGAGTGTCTCCATCGATCACACCGAGTGTGTACCAGCACCAATGTCTCCTTCGATCACACAGAGTGTGTACCAGCCCGAGTGTCCCCATCAATCACACCGAGTGTGTACCAGCCCGCGTGTCCCCATCCATCACACCGAGTGTGTACCAGCCCGACTGCCCCAATTGATCACACCGAGTGTGTACCAGCCCGAGTGCCCCCATCGATCACACCGAGTGTGTACCAGCCTGAGAGCCCCCATCGATCACACTGAGTGTGTACCAGCCCGAGTACCCCCATCGATCACACAGAGGGTGTACCAGCCAGAGTGACCCTATCGATCACACCGTACGTGTACCAGCACCAATGTCCTCATCGATCACACCGAGTGTGTACCAGCCCGAGTGCCCCCATCAATCACACCGAGTGTGTACCAGCACCAATGTCCCAATCGATCAAAGCGAGTGTGTACCAGCCCGAGTGCCCCCATCGATCACACAGAGTGTGTACCAGCACCAAAGTACCCATGGATCGCACCGAATGTGTACCAGCCCGAGTGCCCCCAACGATCACACTGAGTGTGTACCAGCCCGACTGCCCACATCAATCACGCCAAGTGTGTACCAGCACCAATGTCCGCATAGATCTCACCAAGTGTGTACCAGCGCGAGTGCCCCCATCAATCACACCGAGTGTGTACCAGCCCGAATGTCCCCATCGATCACACCGAGTGTGTACCAGCACCAATGTCCGCATCGATCACAAGAAGTGTGTACAAGCACCAATGTCCCCATCGATCACACCGAGTGTGTACCAGCCCGAGCATCACCATCGATCACACCGAGTGTGTACCAGCCGAGTGTCCCCATCGATCACACCGATTCTGTACCAGCACCAATGTCCCCATCGATCACACCGAGTGTGTACCAGCACCAATGACCCCATCGATCACACCGAGTGTGTACCAGCCCGAGTGTCCCCATCGATCACACCAAGTGTGTACCAGCCCAAGCGCCCCCATCGATCACACCGAGTGTGTACCAGACCGAATGCCCTCATCGATCACACCGAGTGTGTACCAGCACCAATGTCCCCATCGATCACACCGAGTGTGTACCAGCCCGAGTGTCCCCATCGATCACACCAAGTGTGCACCAGCACCAATGTCCCCATCGATCACACCGAGTGTGTACCAGCCCGAGTAACCCCATCGATCACACCGAGTGTGTACCAGCACCAATGTCCCCATCGATCACACCGAGTGTGTACCAGACCGAGTGACCCCATCGATCACACCGAGTGTGTACCTGCCCAAGTGTCCCCATCGATTACACCGAGTGTGTACCAGCACCGATGTCCCCATCGATCACAGAGAGTGTGTACCAGCCCAAGTGCCCCCATCGATCACACCGAGTGTGTACCAGCACCAATGTCCCCATCGATCACACCGAGTGTGTACCAGCACCGATGTCCCCATCGATCACAGAGAGTGTGTACCAGCCCAAGTGCCCCCATCGATCACACCGAGTGTGTACCAGCCCGACTGCCCCAATTGATCACACCGAGTGTGTACCAGCCCGAGTGTCCCCATCGATCACACCGAGTGTGTACCAGCCCGACTGCCCCAATTGATCACACCGAGTGTGCACCAGCCTGAGTTCCCCATCGATCACACCGATTGTGTACCAGCCTGAGTGTCCCCAGCGATCACACCGAGTGTGTACCAGCCCGACTGCACCAATTGATCACACCGAGTTTGTACCAGCCCGAGTGCCCCCATCGATCACACTGAGTGTGTACCAACACCAATGTCCCCATCGATCACACCGAGTGTGGACCAGCCTGACAGCCCCAATTGAGCACACCGAGGGTGTACCAGCCCGAGCGTCTCCATCGATCACACCGAGTGTGTACCGGCACCAATGTCCCCATCGATCACACCGAGTGTGTACCAGCCCGAGTGCCCCCATCGATCACACTGTGTGTGTACCAGCCCGAGTGCTGCCATCGATCACACAGAGAGCGTACCAGCCTGAGTGAGCCCATCGATCACACCGAATGTGTACCAGGCTGAGTGCCCCATCGCTCACACAGAGTGCGTACCAGCCCGAGTGCCCCCATCGATCACACCGAGTGTGTACCAGCCCGAGTGCCCCCATCGATCACACCGAGTGTGTACCAGCCCGAGTACCCCCATCGATCACACCGAGTTTGTACCAGCACCAATGTCCCCATCGATCACACCGAGTGTGTACCAGCACCAATGTCGCCATCGATCACAGCGAGTGTGTATCAGCCCGAGTGCCCCCATCGATCCTACCAAGTGTGTACCAGCATCAATGTCCCCATCAATCTCACCAAGTGTGTACCAGCACCAATGTCCCCATCGATCACACCGTGTGTACCAGCGCGAGTGTCCAAATCGATCACACCGAGTGTGTACGAGCCCGAGTGTCCCAATCGATCACACCGAGTGTGTACCAGCACCAATGTCCGCATCGATCACACTAAGTGTGTAGAAGCACCAATGTGCCCATCGATCACACCGAGTGTGTACCAGCCCGAGTGCCCTTATCGATCACACAGAGTGTGTACCAGCCCGAGTGCTCCCATCGAACAAACCGAGTGTGTACCAGCACCAACGTCAGCATCGATCACACCGAGTGTGTACCAGCCCGAGTGTCTCCATCGATCACACCGAGTGTGTACCAGCACCAATGTCTCCATCGATCACACAGAGTGTGTACCAGCCCGAGTGTCCCCATCAATCACACCGAGTGTGTACCAGCCCGCGTGTCCCCATCGATCACACCGAGTGTGTACCAGCCCGACTGCCCCAATTGATCACACTGATTGTGTACCAGCCCGAGTACCCCCATCGATCACACAGAGGGTGTACCAGCCAGAGTGACCCTATCGATCACACCGTACGTGTACCAGCACCAATGTCCTCATCGATCACACCGAGTGTGTACCAGCCCGAGTGCCCCCATCAATCACACCGAGTGTGTACCAGCACCAATGTCCCAATCGATCACAGCGAGTGTGTACCAGCCCAAGTGCCCCCATCGATCACACAGAGTGTGTACCAGCACCAAAGTACCCATGGATTGCACCGAATGTGTACCAGCCCGAGTGCCCCCAACGATCACACTGAGTGTGTACCAGCCCGACTGCCCACATCAATCACGCCAAGTGTGTACCAGCACCAATGTCCGCATAGATCTCACCAAGTGTGTACCAGCGCGAGTGCCCCCATCAATCACACCGAGTGTGTACCAGCCCGAATGTCCCCATCGATCACACCGATTGTGTACCAGCACCAATGTCCGCATCGATCACAAGAAGTGTGTACCGGCCCGACTGCCCCAATTGATCACACCGAGTGTGTACCAGCCCGAGTGTCCCCATCGATCACACCGAGTGTGTACCAGCCCGACTGCCCCAATTGATCACACCGAGTGTGCACCAGCCGGAGTGCCCCATCGATCACACCGATTGTGTACCAGCCTGAGTGTCCCCAGCGATCACACCAAGTGTGTACCAGCCCGACTGCACCAATTGATCACACCGAGTTTGTACCAGCCCGATTGCCCCCATCGATCACACTGAGTGTGTACCAACACCAATGTCCCCATCGATCACACCGAGTGTGGACCAGCCTGACAGCCCCAATTGAGCACACCGAGGGTGTACCAGCCCGAGCGTCTCCATCGATCACACCGAGTGTGTACCAGCACCAATGTCCCCATCGATCACACCGAGTGTGTACCAGCCCGAGTGTCCCCAGCGATCACACCGACTGTGTACCAGCCCGAGTGCCCCCATCGATCACACTGTGTGTGTACCAGCCCGAGTGCCGCCATCGATCACACAGAGGGCGTACCAGCCTGAGTGAGCCCATCGATCACACCGAATGTGTACCAGTCTGAGTGCCCCATCGCTCACACAGAGTGCGTACCAGCCCGAGTGCCCCCATCGATCACACCGAGTGTGTAGCAGCCCGAGTGCCCCCATCGATCACACCGAGAGTGTACCAGCCCGAGTACCCCCATCGATCACACCGAGTTTGTACCAGCACCAATGTCCCCATCGATCACACCGAGTGTGTACCAGCACCAATGTCGCCATCGATCACAGCGAGTGTGTATCAGCCCGAGTGCCCCCATCGATCCTACCAAGTGTGTACCAGCATCAATGTCCCCATCAATCTCACCAAGTGTGTACCAGCACCAATGTCCCCATCGATCACACCGTGTGTACCAGCGCGAGTGTCCAAATCGATCACACCGAGTGTGTACGAGCCCGAGTGTCCCAATCGATCACACCGAGTGTGTACCAGCACCAATGTCCGCATCGATCACACTAAGTGTGTACAAGCACCAATGTGCCCATCGATCACACCGAGTGTGTACCAGCCCGAGTGCCCCTATCGATCACACAGAGTGTGTACCAGCCCGAGTGATCCCATCGAACAAACCGAGTGTGTACCAGCACCAACGTCCGCATCGATCACACCGAGTGTGTACCAGCCCGAGTGTCTCCATCGATCACACCGAGTGTGTACCAGCACCAATGTCTCCTTCGATCACACAGAGTGTGTACCAGCCCGAGTGTCCCCATCAATCACACCGAGTGTGTACCAGCCCGCGTGTCCCCATCCATCACACCGAGTGTGTACCAGCCCGACTGCCCCAATTGATCACACCGAGTGTGTACCAGCCCGAGTGCCCCCATCGATCACACCGAGTGTGTACCAGCCTGAGAGCCCCCATCGATCACACTGAGTGTGTACCAGCCCGAGTACCCCCATCGATCACACAGAGGGTGTACCAGCCAGAGTGACCCTATCGATCACACCGTACGTGTACCAGCACCAATGTCCTCATCGATCACACCGAGTGTGTACCAGCCCGAGTGCCCCCATCAATCACACCGAGTGTGTACCAGCACCAATGTCCCAATCGATCAAAGCGAGTGTGTACCAGCCCGAGTGCCCCCATCGATCACACAGAGTGTGTACCAGCACCAAAGTACCCATGGATCGCACCGAATGTGTACCAGCCCGAGTGCCCCCAACGATCACACTGAGTGTGTACCAGCCCGACTGCCCACATCAATCACGCCAAGTGTGTACCAGCACCAATGTCCGCATAGATCTCACCAAGTGTGTACCAGCGCGAGTGCCCCCATCAATCACACCGAGTGTGTACCAGCCCGAATGTCCCCATCGATCACACCGAGTGTGTACCAGCACCAATGTCCGCATCGATCACAAGAAGTGTGTACAAGCACCAATGTCCCCATCGATCACACCGAGTGTGTACCAGCCCGAGCATCACCATCGATCACACCGAGTGTGTACCAGCCGAGTGTCCCCATCGATCACACCGATTCTGTACCAACACCAATGTCCCCATCAATCACACCGAGTGTGTACCAGCACCAATGACCCCATCGATCACACCGAGTGTGTACCAGCCCGAGTGTCCCCATCGATCACACCAAGTGTGTACCAGCCCAAGCGCCCCCATCGATCACACCGAGTGTGTACCAGACCGAATGCCCTCATCGATCACACCGAGTGTGTACCAGCACCAATGTCCCCATCGATCACACCGAGTGTGTACCAGCCCGAGTGTCCCCATCGATCACACCAAGTGTGTACCAGCACCAATGTCCCCATCGATCACACCGAGTGTGTACCAGCCCGAGTAACCCCATCGATCACACCGAGTGTGTACCAGCACCAATGTCCCCATCGATCACACCGAGTGTGTACCAGCCCGAGTGACCCCATCGATCACACCGAGTGTGTACCAGCCCAAGTGTCCCCATCGATCACACCGAGTGTGTACCAGCACCGATGTCCCCATCGATCACAGAGAGTGTGTACCAGCCCAAGTGCCCCCATCGATCACACCGAGTGTGTACCAGCACCAATGTCCCCATCGATCACACCGAGTGTGTACCAGCACCGATGTCCCCATCGATCACAGAGAGTGTGTACCAGCCCAAGTGCCCCCATCGATCACACCGAGTGTGTACCAGCCCGACTGCCCCAATTGATCACACCGAGTGTGTACCAGCCCGAGTGTCCCCATCGATCACACCGAGTGTGTACCAGCCCGACTGCCCCAATTGATCACACCGAGTGTGCACCAGCCTGAGTTCCCCATCGATCACACCGATTGTGTACCAGCCTGAGTGTCCCCAGCGATCACACCGAGTGTGTACCAGCCCGACTGCACCAATTGATCACACCGAGTTTGTACCAGCCCGAGTGCCCCCATCGATCACACTGAGTGTGTACCAACACCAATGTCCCCATCGATCACACCGAGTGTGGACCAGCCTGACAGCCCCAATTGAGCACACCGAGGGTGTACCAGCCCGAGCGTCTCCATCGATCACACCGAGTGTGTACCGGCACCAATGTCCCCATCGATCACACCGAGTGTGTACCAGCCCGAGTGCCCCCATCGATCACACTGTGTGTGTACCAGCCCGAGTGCTGCCATCGATCACACAGAGAGCGTACCAGCCTGAGTGAGCCCATCGATCACACCGAATGTGTACCAGGCTGAGTGCCCCATCGCTCACACAGAGTGCGTACCAGCCCGAGTGCCCCCATCGATCACACCGAGTGTGTACCAGCCCGAGTGCCCCCATCGATCACACCGAGTGTGTACCAGCCCGAGTACCCCCATCGATCACACCGAGTTTGTACCAGCACCAATGTCCCCATCGATCACACCGAGTGTGTACCAGCACCAATGTCGCCATCGATCACAGCGAGTGTGTATCAGCCCGAGTGCCCCCATCGATCATACCAAGTGTGTACCAGCATCAATGTCCCCATCAATCTCACCAAGTGTGTACCAGCACCAATGTCCCCATCGATCACACCGTGTGTACCAGCGCGAGTGTCCAAATCGATCACACCGAGTGTGTACGAGCCCGAGTGTCCCAATCGATCACACCGAGTGTGTACCAGCACCAATGTCCGCATCGATCACACTAAGTGTGTAGAAGCACCAATGTGCCCATCGATCACACCGAGTGTGTACCAGCCCGAGTGCCCTTATCGATCACACAGAGTGTGTACCAGCCCGAGTGCTCCCATCGAACAAACCGAGTGTGTACCAGCACCAACGTCAGCATCGATCACACCGAGTGTGTACCAGCCCGAGTGTCTCCATCGATCACACCGAGTGTGTACCAGCACCAATGTCTCCATCGATCACACAGAGTGTGTACCAGCCCGAGTGTCCCCATCAATCACACCGAGTGTGTACCAGCCCGCGTGTCCCCATCGATCACACCGAGTGTGTACCAGCCCGACTGCCCCAAATGATCACACTGAGTGTGTACCAGCCCGAGTACCCCCATCGATCACACAGAGGGTGTACCAGCCAGAGTGACCCTATCGATCACACCGTACGTGTACCAGCACCAATGTCCTCATCGATCACACCGAGTGTGTACCAGCCCGAGTGCCCCCATCAATCACACCGAGTGTGTACCAGCACCAATGTCCCAATCGATCACAGCGAGTGTGTACCAGCCCAAGTGCCCCCATCGATCACACAGAGTGTGTACCAGCACCAAAGTACCCATGGATCGCACCGAATGTGTACCAGCCCGAGTGCCCCCAACGATCACACTGAGTGTGTACCAGCGCGAGTGCCCCCATCAATCACACCGAGTGTGTACCAGCCCGAATGTCCCCATCGATCACACCGATTGTGTACCAGCACCAATGTCCGCATCGATCACACGAAGTGTGTACAAGCACCAATGTCCCCATCGATCACACCGAGTGTGTACCAGCCCGAGCATCACCATCGATCACACCGAGTGTGTACCTGCCGAGTGACCCCATCGATCACACCAATTCTGTACCAGCACCAATGTCCCCATCGATCACACCGAGTGTGTACCAGCACCAATGACCCCATCGATCACACCGAGTGTGTACCAGCCCGAGTGTCCCCATCGATCACACCAAGTGTGTACCAGCCCAAGCGCCCCCATCGATCACACCGAGTGTGTACCAGACCGAATGCCCTCATCGATCACACCGAGTGTGTACCAGCACCAATGTCCCCATCGATCACACCGAGTGTGTACCAGCCCGAATGTCCCCATCGATCACACCAAGTGTGTACCAGCACCAATGTCCCCATCGATCACACCGAGTGTGTACCAGCCCGAGTAACCCCATCGATCACACCGAGTGTGTACCAGCACCAATGTCCCCATCGATCACACCGAGTGTGTACCAGCCCGAGTGACCCCATCGATCACACCGAGTGTGTACCAGCCCAAGTGTCCCCAACGATCACACCGTGTGTACCAGCACCGATGTCCCCATCGATCACAGAGAGTGTGTACCAGCCCAAGTGCCCCCATCGATCACACCGAGTGTGTACCAGCACCAATGTCCCCATCGATCACACCGTGTGTGTACCAGCACCGATGTCCCCATCGATCACAGAGAGTGTGTACCAGCCCAAGTGCCCCCATCGATCACACCGAGTGTGTAACAGCCCGACTGCCCCAATTGATCACACCGAGTGTGTACCAGTCCGAGTGTCCCCATCGATCACACCGAGTGTGAACCAGCCCGAGAGCCCCCATCGATCACACTGAGTGTGTACCAGCCCGAGAACCCCCATCGATCACACAGAGGGTGTACCAGCCAGAGTGACCCTATCGATCACACCGTACGTGTACCAGCACAAATGTCCTCATCGATCACACCGAGTGTGTACCAGCCCGAGTGTCCCCATCGATCACACAGAGTGTGTACCAGCACCAAAGTACCCATGGATCGCACCGAATGTGTACCAGCCCGAGTGCCCCCAATGATCACACTGAGTGTTTACCAGCCCGACTGCCCACATCAATCACACCAAGTGTGTACCAGCACCAATGTCCCCATCGATCACACCGAGTGTGTACCAGCACCAATGTCCGCATCGATCACAAGAAGTGTGTACCGGCCCGACTGCCCCAATTGATCACACCGAGTGTGTACCAGCCCGAGTGTCCCCATCGATCACACCGAGTGTGTACCAGCCCGACTGCCCCAATTGATCACACCGAGTGTGCACCAGCCTGAGTGCCCCATCGATCACACCGA
This sequence comes from Isurus oxyrinchus, assembly GCA_026770705.1. Classification (NCBI taxonomy): domain Eukaryota; kingdom Metazoa; phylum Chordata; class Chondrichthyes; order Lamniformes; family Lamnidae; genus Isurus; species Isurus oxyrinchus. The sequence goes on from JANJGN010000181.1 coordinate 426,759, forward strand.
TTGTGTACCAGCCTGAGTGTCCCCAGCGATCACACCGAGTGTGTACCAGCCCGACTGCACCAATTGATCACACCGAGTTTGTACCAGCCCGAGTGCCCCCATCGATCACACTGAGTGTGTACCAACACCAATGTCCCCATCGATCACACCGAGTGTGGACCAGCCTGACAGCCCCAATTGAGCACACCGAGGGTGTACCAGCCCGAGCGTTTCCATCGATCACACCGAGTGTGTACCAGCACCAATGTCCCCATCGATCACACCGAGTGTGTACCAGCCCGAGTGTCCCCAGCGATCACACCGACTGTGTACCAGCCCGAGTGCCCCCATCGATCACACTGTGTGTGTACCAGCCCGAGTGCCGCCATCGATCACACAGAGGGCGTACCAGCCTGAGTGAGCCCATCGATCACACCGAATGTGTACCAGTCTGAGTGCCCCATCGCTCACACAGAGTGCGTACCAGCCCGAGTGCCCCCATCGATCACACCGAGTGTGTAGCAGCCCGAGTGCCCCCATCGATCACACCGAGAGTGTACCAGCCCGAGTACCCCCATCGATCACACCGAGTTTGTACCAGCACCAATGTCCCCATCGATCACACCGAGAGTGTACCAGCACCAATGTCGCCATCGATCACAGCGAGTGTGTATCAGCCCGAGTGCCCCCATCGATCCTACTAAGTGTGTACCAGCATCAATGTCCCCATCAATCTCACCAAGTGTGTACCAGCACCAATGTCCCCATCGATCACACCGTGTGTACCAGCGCGAGTGTCCAAATCGATCACACCGAGTGTGTACGAGCCCGAGTGTCCCAATCGATCACACCGAGTGTGTACCAGCACCAATGTCCGCATCGATCACACTAAGTGTGTACAAGCACAAATGTGCCCATCGATCGCACCGAGTGTGTACCAGCCCGAGTGCCCCTATCGATCACACAGAGTGTGTACCAGCCCGAGTGCTCCCATCGAACAAACCGAGTGTGTACCAGCACCAACGTCAGCATCGATCACACCGAGTGTGTACCAGCCCGAGTGTCTCCATCGATCACACCGAGTGTGTTCCAGCACCAATGTCTCCATCGATCACACAGAGTGTGTACCAGCCCGAGTGTCCCCATCAATCACACCGAGTGTGAACCAGCCCGCGTGTCCCCTTCGATCACACCGAGTGTGTACCAGCCCGACTGCCCCAATTGATCACACTGAGTGTGTACCAGCCCGAGTGCCCCCATCGATCACACCGAGTGTGTACCAGCCTGAGAGCCCCCATCGATCACACTGAGTGTGTACCAGCCCGAGTACCCCCATCGATCACACAGAGGGTGTACCAGCCAGAGTGCCCTATCGATCACACCGTACGTGTACCAGCACCAATGTCCTCATCGATCACACCGAGTGTGTACCAGCCCGAGTGCCCCCATCAATCACACCGAGTGCGTACCAGCACCAATGTCCCAATCGATCAAAGCGAGTGTGTACCAGCCCGAGTGCCCCCATCGATCACACAGAGTGTGTACCAGCACCAAAGTACCCATGGATCGCACCGAATGTGTACCAGCCCGAGTGCCCCCAATGATCACACTGAGTGTTTACCAGCCCGACTGCCCACATCAATCACACCAAGTGTGTACCAGCACCAATGTCCGCAACGATCTCACCAAGTGTGTAGCAGCGCGAGTGCCCCCATCAATCACACCGAGTGTGTACCAGCCCGAATGTCCCCATCGATCACACCGAGTGTGTACCAGCACCAATGTCCGCATCGATCACAAGAAGTGTGTACCGGCCCGACTGCCCCAATTGATCACACCGAGTGTGTACCAGCCCGAGTGTCCCCATCGATCACACCGAGTGTGTACCAGCCCGACTGCCCCAATTGATCACACCGAGTGTGCACCAGCCTGAGTGCCCCATCGATCACACCGATTGTGTACCAGCCTGAGTGTCCCCAGCGATCACACCGAGTGTGTACCAGCCCGACTGCACCAATTGATCACACCGAGTTTGTACCAGCCCGAGTGCCCCCATCGATCACACTGAGTGTGTACCAACACCAATGTCCCCATCGATCACACCGAGTGTGGACCAGCCTGACAGCCCCAATTGAGCACACCGAGGGTGTACCAGCCCGAGCGTCTCCATCGATCACACCGAGTGTGTACCAGCACCAATGTCCCCATCGATCACACCGAGTGTGTACCAGCCCGAGTGTCCCCAGCGATCACACCGACTGTGTACCAGCCCGAGTGCCCCCATCGATCACACTGTGTGTGTACCAGCCCGAGTGCCGCCATCGATCACACAGAGGGCGTACCAGCCTGAGTGAGCCCATCGATCACACCGAATGTGTACCAGTCTGAGTGCCCCATCGCTCACACAGAGTGCGTACCAGCCCGAGTGCCCCCATCGATCACACCGAGTGTGTAGCAGCCCGAGTGCCCCCATCGATCACACCGAGAGTGTACCAGCCCGAGTACCCCCATCGATCACACCGAGTTTGTACCAGCACCAATGTCCCCATCGATCACACCGAGTGTGTACCAGCACCAATGTCGCCATCGATCACAGCGAGTGTGTATCAGCCCGAGTGCCCCCATCGATCCTACCAAGTGTGTACCAGCATCAATGTCCCCATCAATCTCACCAAGTGTGTACCAGCACCAATGTCCCCATCGATCACACCGTGTGTACCAGCGCGAGTGTCCAAATCGATCACACCGAGTGTGTACGAGCCCGAGTGTCCCAATCGATCACACCGAGTGTGTACCAGCACCAATGTCCGCATCGATCACACTAAGTGTGTACAAGCACCAATGTGCCCATCGATCACACCGAGTGTGTACCAGCCCGAGTGCCCCTATCGATCACACAGAGTGTGTACCAGCCCGAGTGCTCCCATCGAACAAACCGAGTGTGTACCAGCACCAACGTCAGCATCGATCACACCGAGTGTGTACCAGCCCGAGTGTCTCCATCGATCACACCGAGTGTGTACCAGCACCAATGTCTCCATCGATCACACAGAGTGTGTACCAGCCCGAGTGTCCCCATCAATCACACCGAGTGTGTACCAGCCCGCGTGTCCCCATCGATCACACCGAGTGTGTACCAGCCCGACTGCCCCAATTGATCACACCGAGTGTGTACCAGCCCGAGTGCCCCCATCGATCACACCGAGTGTGTACCAGCCTGAGAGCCCCCATCGATCACACTGAGTGTGTACCAGCCCGAGTACCCCCATCGATCACACAGAGGGTGTACCAGCCAGAGTGACCCTATCGATCACACCGTACGTGTACCAGCACCAATGTCCTCATCGATCACACCGAGTGTGTACCAGCCCGAGTGTCCCCATCAATCACACCGAGTGTGTACCAGCCCGCGTGTCCCCATCGATCACACCGAGTGTGTACCAGCCCGACTGCCCCAATTGATCACACCGAGTGTGTACCAGCCCGAGTGCCCCCATCGATCACACCGAGTGTGTACCAGCCTGAGAGCCCCCATCGATCACACAGAGGGTGTACCAGCCCGAGTACCCCCATCGATCACACAGAGGGTGTACCAGCCAGAGTGACCCTATCGATCACACCGTACGTGTACCAGCACCAATGTCCTCATCGATCACACCGAGTGTGTACCAGCCCGAGTGCCCCCATCAATCACACCGAGTGTGTACCAGCACCAATGTCCCAATCGATCAAAGCGAGTGTGTACCAGCCCGAGTGCCCCCATCGATCACACAGAGTGTGTACCAGCACCAAAGTACCCATGGATCGCACCGAATGTGTACCAGCCCGAGTGCCCCCAACGATCACACTGAGTGTGTACCAGCCCGACTGCCCACATCAATCACGCCAAGTGTGTACCAGCACCAATGTCCGCATAGATCTCACCAAGTGTGTACCAGCGCGAGTGCCCCCATCAATCACACCGAGTGTGTACCAGCCCGAATGTCCCCATCGATCACACCGACTGTGTACCAGCACCAATGTCCGCATCGATCACACGAAGTGTGTACAAGCACCAATGTCCCCATCGATCACACCGAGTGTGTACCAGCCCGAGCATCACCATCGATCACACCGAGTGTGTACCTGCCGAGTGTCCCCATCGATCACACCAATTCTGTACCAGCACCAATGTCCCCATCGATCACACCGAGTGTGTACCAGACCGAATGCCCTCATCGATCACACCGAGTGTGTACCAGCACCAATGTCCCCATCGATCACACCGAGTGTGTACCAGCCCGAGTGTCCCCATCGATCACACCAAGTGTGTACCAGCACCAATGTCCCCATCGATCACACCGAGTGTGTACCAGCCCGAGTAACCCCATCGATCACACCGAGTGTGTACCAGCACCAATGTCCCCATCGATCACACCGAGTGTGTACCAGCCCGAGTGACCCCATCGATCACACCGAGTGTGTACCAGCCCAAGTGTCCCCATCGATCACACCGAGTGTGTACCAGCACCGATGTCCCCATCGATCACAGAGGGTGTGTACCAGCCCTAGTGCCCCCATCGATCACACCGAGTGTGTACCAGCACCAATGTCCCCATCGATCACACCAAGTGTGTACCAGCCCAAGCGCCCCCATCGATCACACCGAGTGTGTACCTGACCGAATGCCCTCATCGATCACACCGAGTGTGTACCAGCACCAATGTCCCCATCGATCACACCGAGTGTGTACCAGCCCGAATGTCCCCATCGATCACACCAAGTGTGTACCAGCACCAATGTCCCCATCGATCACACCGAGTGTGTACCAGCCCGAGTAACCCCATCGATCACACCGAGTGTGTACCAGCACCAATGTCCCCATCGATCACACCGAGTGTGTACCAGCCCGAGTGACCCCATCGATCACACCGAGTGTGTACCAGCCCAAGTGTCCCCAACGATCACACCGTGTGTACCAGCACCGATGTCCCCATCGATCACAGAGAGTGTGTACCAGCCCAAGTGCCCCCATCGATCACACCGAGTGTGTACCAGCACCAATGTCCCCATCGATCACACCGTGTGTGTACCAGCACCGATGTCCCCATCGATCACAGAGAGTGTGTACCAGCCCAAGTGCCCCCATCGATCACACCGAGTGTGTACCAGCCCGACTGCCCCAATTGATCACACCGAGTTAGTACCAGTCCGAGTGTCCCCATCGATCACACCGAGTGTGTACCAGCCCGAGAGCCCCCATCGATCACACTGAGTGTGTACCAGCCCGAGAACCCCCATCGATCACACAGAGGGTGTACCAGCCAGAGTGACCCTATCGATCACACCGTACGTGTACCAGCACAAATGTCCTCATCGATCACACCGAGTGTGTACCAGCCCGAGTGTCCCCATCGATCACACAGAGTGTGTACCAGCACCAAAGTACCCATGGATCGCACCGAATGTGTACCAGCCCGAGTGCCCCCAATGATCACACTGAGTGTTTACCAGCCCGACTGCCCACATCAATCACACCAAGTGTGTACCAGCACCAATGTCCGCAACGATCTCACCAAGTGTGTACCAGCGCGAGTGCCCCCATCAATCACACCGAGTGTGTACCAGCCCGAATGTCCCCATCGATCACACCGAGTGTGTACCAGCACCAATGTCCGCATCGATCACAAGAAGTGTGTACCGGCCCGACTGCCCCAATTGATCACACCGAGTGTGTACCAGCCCGCGTGTCCCCATCGATCACACCGAGTGTGTACCAGCCCGACTGCCCCAATTGATCACACCGAGTGTGCACCAGCCTGAGTGCCCCATCGATCACACCGATTGTGTACCAGCCTGAGTGTCCCCAGCGATCACACCGAGTGTGTACCAGCCCGACTGCACCAATTGATCACACCGAGTTTGTACCAGCCCGAGTGCCCCCATCGATCACACTGAGTGTGTACCAACACCAATGTCCCCATCGATCACACCGAGTGTGGACCAGCCTGACAGCCCCAATTGAGCACACCGAGGGTGTACCAGCCCGAGCGTCTCCATCGATCACACCGAGTGTGTACCAGCACCAATGTCCCCATCGATCACACCGAGTGTGTACCAGCCCGAGTGTCCCCAGCGATCACACCGACTGTGTACCAGCCCGAGTGCCCCCATCGATCACACTGTGTGTGTAGCAGCCCGAGTGCCGCCATCGATCACACAGAGGGTGTACCAGCCTGAGTGAGCCCATCGATCACACCGAATGTGTACCAGTCTGAGTGCCCCATCGCTCACACAGAGTGCGTACCAGCCCGAGTGCCCCCATCGATCACACCGAGTGTGTAGCAGCCCGAGTGCCCCCATCGATCACACCGAGAGTGTACCAGCCCGAGTACCCCCATCGATCACACCGAGTTTGTACCAGCACCAATGTCCCCATCGATCACACCGAGAGTGTACCAGCACCAATGTCGCCATCGATCACAGCGAGTGTGTATCAGCCCGAGTGCCCCCATCGATCCTACTAAGTGTGTACCAGCATCAATGTCCCCATCAATCTCACCAAGTGTGTACCAGCACCAATGTCCCCATCGATCACACCGTGTGTACCAGCGCGAGTGTCCAAATCGATCACACCGAGTGTGTACGAGCCCGAGTGTCCCAATCGATCACACCGAGTGTGTACCAGCACCAATGTCCGCATCGATCACACTAAGTGTGTACAAGCACAAATGTGCCCATCGATCGCACCGAGTGTGTACCAGCCCGAGTGCCCCTATCGATCACACAGAGTGTGTACCAGCCCGAGTGCTCCCATCGAACAAACCGAGTGTGTACCAGCACCAACGTCAGCATCGATCACACCGAGTGTGTACCAGCCCGAGTGTCTCCATCGATCACACCGAGTGTGTTCCAGCACCAATGTCTCCATCGATCACACAGAGTGTGTACCAGCCCGAGTGTCCCCATCAATCACACCGAGTGTGAACCAGCCCGCGTGTCCCCATCGATCACACCGAGTGTGTACCAGCCCGACTGCCCCAATTGATCACACTGAGTGTGTACCAGCCCGAGTGCCCCCATCGATCACACCGAGTGTGTACCAGCCTGAGAGCCCCCATCGATCACACTGAGTGTGTACCAGCCCGAGTACCCCCATCGATCACACAGAGGGTGTACCAGCCAGAGTGCCCTATCGATCACACCGTACGTGTACCAGCACCAATGTCCTCATCGATCACACCGAGTGTGTACCAGCCCGAGTGCCCCCATCAATCACACCGAGTGCGTACCAGCACCAATGTCCCAATCGATCAAAGCGAGTGTGTACCAGCCCGAGTGCCCCCATCGATCACACAGAGTGTGTACCAGCACCAAAGTACCCATGGATCGCACCGAATGTGTACCAGCCCGAGTGCCCCCAATGATCACACTGAGTGTTTACCAGCCCGACTGCCCACATCAATCACACCAAGTGTGTACCAGCACCAATGTCGGCAACGATCTCACCAAGTGTGTACCAGCGCGAGTGCCCCCATCAATCACACCGAGTGTGTACCAGCCCGAATGTCCCCATCGATCACACCGAGTGTGTACCAGCACCAATGTCCGCATCGATCACAAGAAGTGTGTACCGGCCCGACTGCCCCAATTGATCACACCGAGTGTGTACCAGCCCGAGTGTCCCCATCGATCACACCGAGTGTGTACCAGCCCGACTGCCCCAATTGATCACACCGAGTGTGCACCAGCCTGAGTGCCCCATCGATCACACCGATTGTGTACCAGCCTGAGTGTCCCCAGCGATCACACCGAGTGTGTACCAGCCCGACTGCACCAATTGATCACACCGAGTTTGTACCAGCCCGAGTGCCCCCATCGATCACACTGAGTGTGTACCAACACCAATGTCCCCATCGATCACACCGAGTGTGGACCAGCCTGACAGCCCCAATTGAGCACACCGAGGGTGTACCAGCCCGAGCGTCTCCATCGATCACACCGAGTGTGTACCAGCACCAATGTCCCCATCGATCACACCGAGTGTGTACCAGCCCGAGTGTCCCCAGCGATCACACCGACTGTGTACCAGCCCGAGTGCCCCCATCGATCACACTGTGTGTGTACCAGCCCGAGTGCCGCCATCGATCACACAGAGGGCGTACCAGCCTGAGTGAGCCCATCGATCACACCGAATGTGTACCAGTCTGAGTGCCCCATCGCTCACACAGAGTGCGTACCAGCCCGAGTGCCCCCATCGATCACACCGAGTGTGTAGCAGCCCGAGTGCCCCCATCGATCACACCGAGAGTGTACCAGCCCGAGTACCCCCATCGATCACACCGAGTTTGTACCAGCACCAATGTCCCCATCGATCACACCGAGTGTGTACCAGCACCAATGTCGCCATCGATCAGAGCGAGTGTGTATCAGCCCGAGTGCCCCCATCGATCCTACCAAGTGTGTACCAGCATCAATGTCCCCATCAATCTCACCAAGTGTGTACCAGCACCAATGTCCCCATCGATCACACTGTGTGTACCAGCGCGAGTGTCCAAATCGATCACACCGAGTGTGTACGAGCCCGAGTGTCCCAATCGATCACACCGAGTGTGTACCAGCACCAATGTCCGCATCGATCACACTAAGTGTGTACAAGCACCAATGTGCCCATCGATCACACCGAGTGTGTACCAGCCCGAGTGCCCCTATCGATCACACAGAGTGTGTACCAGCCCGAGTGCTCCCATCGAACAAACCGAGTGTGTACCAGCACCAACGTCAGCATCGATCACACCGAGTGTGTACCAGCCCGAGTGTCTCCATCGATCACACCGAGTGTGTACCAGCACCAATGTCTCCATCGATCACACAGAGTGTGTACCAGCCCGAGTGTCCCCATCAATCACACCGAGTGTGTACCAGCCCGCGTGTCCCCATCGATCACACCGAGTGTGTACCAGCCCGACTGCCCCAATTGATCACACCGAGTGTGTACCAGCCCGAGTGCCCCCATCGATCACACCGAGTGTGTACCAGCCTGAGAGCCCCCATCGATCACACTGAGTGTGTACCAGCCCGAGTACCCCCATCGATCACACAGAGGGTGTACCAGCCAGAGTGACCCTATCGATCACACCGTACGTGTACCAGCACCAATGTCCTCATCGATCACACCGAGTGTGTACCAGCCCGAGTGTCCCCATCAATCACACCGAGTGTGTACCAGCCCGCGTGTCCCCATCGATCACACCGAGTGTGTACCAGCCCGACTGCCCCAATTGATCACACCGAGTGTGTACCAGCCCGAGTGCCCCCATCGATCACACCGAGTGTGTACCAGCCTGAGAGCCCCCATCGATCACACTGAGTGTGTACCAGCCCGAGTACCCCCATCGATCACACAGAGGGTGTACCAGCCAGAGTGACCCTATCGATCACACCGTACGTGTACCAGCACCAATGTCCTCATCGATCACACCGAGTGTGTACCAGCCCGAGTGCCCCCATCAATCACACCGAGTGTGTACCAGCACCAATGTCCCAATCGATCAAAGCGAGTGTGTACCAGCCCGAGTGCCCCCATCGATCACACAGAGTGTGTACCAGCACCAAAGTACCCATGGATCGCACCGAATGTGTACCAGCCCGAGTGCCCCCAACGATCACACTGAGTGTGTACCAGCCCGACTGCCCACATCAATCACGCCAAGTGTGTACCAGCACCAATGTCCGCATAGATCTCACCAAGTGTGTACCAGCGCGAGTGCCCCCATCAATCACACCGAGTGTGTACCAGCCCGAATGTCCCCATCGATCACACCGACTGTGTACCAGCACCAATGTCCGCATCGATCACACGAAGTGTGTACAAGCACCAATGTCCCCATCGATCACACCGAGTGTGTACCAGCCCGAGCATCACCATCGATCACACCGAGTGTGTACCTGCCGAGTGTCCCCATCGATCACACCAATTCTGTACCAGCACCAATGTCCCCATCGATCACACCGAGTGTGTACCAGACCGAATGCCCTCATCGATCACACCGAGTGTGTACCAGCACCAATGTCCCCATCGATCACACCGAGTGTGTACCAGCCCGAGTGTCCCCATCGATCACACCAAGTGTGTACCAGCACCAATGTCCCCATCGATCACACCGAGTGTGTACCAGCCCGAGTAACCCCATCGATCACACCGAGTGTGTACCAGCACCAATGTCCCCATCGATCACACCGAGTGTGTACCAGCCCGAGTGACCCCATCGATCACACCGAGTGTGTACCAGCCCAAGTGTCCCCATCGATCACACCGAGTGTGTACCAGCACCGATGTCCCCATCGATCACAGAGGGTGTGTACCAGCCCTAGTGCCCCCATCGATCACACCGAGTGTGTACCAGCACCAATGTCCCCATCGATCACACCGAGTGTGTACCAGCACCGATGTCCCCATCGATCACAGAGAGTGTGTACCAGCCCAAGTGCCCCCATCGATCACACCGAGTGTGTACCAGCCCGACTGCCCCAATTGATCACACCGAGTGTGTACCAGCCCGAGTGTCCCCATCGATCACACCGAGTGTGTACCAGCCCGACTGCCCCAATTGATCACACCGAGTGTGCACCAGCCTGAGTGCCCCATCGATCACACCGATTGTGTACCAGCCTGAGTGTCCCCAGCGATCACACCGAGTGTGTACCAGCCCGACTGCACCAATTGATCACACCGAGTTTGTACCAGCCCGAGTGCCCCCATCGATCACACTGAGTGTGTACCAACACCAATGTCCCCATCGATCACACCGAGTGTGGACCAGCCTGACAGCCCCAATTGAGCACACCGAGGGTGTACCAGCCCGAGCGTCTCCATCGATCACACCGAGTGTGTACCAGCACCAATGTCCCCATCGATCACACCGAGTGTGTACCAGCCCGAGTGTCCCCAGCGATCACACCGACTGTGTACCAGCCCGAGTGCCCCCATCGATCACACTGTGTGTGTACCAGCCCGAGTGCCGCCATCGATCACACAGAGGGCGTACCAGCCTGAGTGAGCCCATCGATCACACCGAATGTGTACCAGTCTGAGTGCCCCATCGCTCACACAGAGTGCGTACCAGCCCGAGTGCCCCCATCGATCACACCGAGTGTGTACCAGCCCGAGTGCCCCCATCGATCACACCGAGTGTGTACCAGCCCGAGTACCCCCATCGATCACACCGAGTTTGTACCAGCACCAATGTCCCCATCGATCACACCGAGTGTGTACCAGCACCAATGTCGCCATCGATCACAGCGAGTGTGTATCAGCCCGAGTGCCCCCATCGATCCTACCAAGTGTGTACCAGCATCAATGTCCCCATCAATCTCACCAAGTGTGTACCAGCACCAATGTCCCCATCGATCACACCGTGTGTACCAGCGCGAGTGTCCAAATCGATCACACCGAGTGTGTACGAGCCCGAGTGTCCCAATCGATCACACCGAGTGTGTACCAGCACCAATGTCCGCATCGATCACACTAAGTGTGTACAAGCACCAATGTGCCCATCGATCACACCGAGTGTGTACCAGCCCGAGTGCCCCTATCGATCACACAGAGTGTATACCAGCCCGAGTGCTCCCATCGAACAAACCGAGTGTGTACCAGCACCAACGTCAGCATCGATCACACCGAGTGTGTACCAGCCCGAGTGTCTCCATCGATCACACCGAGTGTGTACCAGCACCAATGTCTCCATCGATCACACAGAGTGTGTACCAGCCCGAGTGTCCCCATCAATCACACCGAGTGTGTACCAGCCCGCGTGTCCCCATCGATCACACCGAGTGTGTACCAGCCCGACTGCCCCAATTGATCACACCGAGTGTGTACCAGCCCGAGTGCCCTCATCGATCACACCGAGTGTGTACCAGCCTGAGAGCCCCCATCGATCACACTGAGTGTGTACCAGCCCGAGTACCCCCATCGATCACACAGAGGGTGTACCAGCCAGAGTGACCCTATCGATCACACCGTACGTGTACCAGCACCAATGTCCTCATCGATCACACCGAGTGTGTACCAGCCCGAGTGCCCCCATCAATCACACCGAGTGTGTACCAGCACCAATGTCCCAATCGATCAAAGCGAGTGTGTACCAGCCCGAGTGCCCCCATCGATCACACAGAGTGTGTACCAGCACCAAAGTACCCATGGATCGCACCGAATGTGTACCAGCCCGAGTGCCCCCAACGATCACACTGAGTGTGTACCAGCCCGACTGCCCACATCAATCACGCCAAGTGTGTACCAGCACCAATGTCCGCATAGATCTCACCAAGTGTGTACCAGCGCGAGTGCCCCCATCAATCACACCGAGTGTGTACCAGCCCGAGTGTCCCCATCGATCACACCGACTGTGTACCAGCACCAATGTCCGCATCGATCACACGAAGTGTGTACAAGCACCAATGTCCCCATCGATCACACCGAGTGTGTACCAGCCCGAGTGTCCCCATCGATCACACCAAGTGTGTACCAGCCCAAGCGCCCCCATCGATCACACCGAGTGTGTACCAGACCGAATGCCCTCATCGATCACACCGAGTGTGTACCAGCACCAATGTCCCCATCGATCACACCGAGTGTGTACCAGCCCGAATGTCCCCATCGATCACACCAAGTGTGTACCAGCACCAATGTCCCCATCGATCACACCGAGTGTGTACCAGCCCGAGTAACCCCATCGATCACACCGAGTGTGTACCAGCACCAATGTCCCCATCGATCACACCGAGTGTGTACCAGCCCGAGTGACCCCATCGATCACACCGAGTGTGTACCAGCCCAAGTGTCCCCAACGATCATACCGTGTGTACCAGCACCGATGTCCCCATCGATCACAGAGAGTGTGTACCAGCCCAAGTGCACCCATCGATCACACCGAGTGTGTACCAGCACCAATGTCCCCATCGATCACACCGTGTGTGTACCAGCACCGATGTCCCCATCGATCACAGAGAGTGTGTACCAGCCCAAGTGCCCCCATCGATCACACCGAGTGTGTACCAGCCCGACTGCCCCAATTGATCACACCGAGTGTGTACCAGTCCGAGTGTCCCCATCGATCACACCGAGTGTGTACCAGCCCGACTGCCCCAATTGATCACACCGAGTGTGCACCAGCCTGAGTGCCCCATCGATCACACCAAGTTTGTACCAGCCCGAGTGTCCCCATCGAACACACCGAGTCTGTACCAGCCCGAGTGTCCCCATCGATCACACCGATTGTGTACCAGCCCAAGGCCCCCATCGATCACACCGAGTGTGTACCAGCACCAATGTCCCCATCGATCACACCGAGTGTGTACCAGCCCGAGTGTCCCCATCGATCACACCAAGTGTGTACCAGCACCAATGTCCCCATCGATCACACCGAGTGTGTACCAGCCCGAGTAACCCCATCGATCACACCGAGTGTGTACCAGCACCAATGTCCCCATCGATCACACCGAGTGTGTACCAGCCCGAGTGACCCCATCGATCACACCGAGTGTGTACCAGCCCGACTGCCCCAATTGATCACACCGAGTGTGTACCAGCCCGAGTGTCCCCATCGATCACACCGAGTGGGTACCAGCCCGACTGCCCCAATTGATCACACCGAGTGTGCACCAGACTGAGTGCACCATCGATCACACCGAGTGTGTACCAGCCCGAGTGTCCCCATCGAACACACCGAGTGTGTACCAGCACCAATGTCCCCATCGATCACACTGAGTGTGTACCAGCCTGACTGCCCCAATTGAGCACACCAAAGGTGTACCAGCCCGAGCGTCCCCATCGATCACACCGAGTTTGTAACAGCACCAATGTCCCCACTGATCACACCGAGTGTGTCCCAGCCCGAGTGTCCCCATCCATCACAACGAGTGTGTACCAGCACCAATGTACCCATCGATCACACCGAGTGTGTACCAGCACCAATGTCGCCATCAATCACACCGAGTGTGTACCAGCACCAATGTCCCCAACAATCACACCGAGTGTGTACCAGCCCGAGTGTCCCCATCGATCACACCGAGTGTGTACCAGCCCGACTGCCCCAATTGATCACACCGAGTGTGCACCAGCCTGAGTGCCCCATCGATCACACCGATTGTGTACCAGCCTGAGTGTCCCCAGCGATCACACCGAGCGTGTACCAGCCCGACTGCACCAATTAATCACACCGAGTTTGTACCAGCCCGAGTGCCCCCATCGATCACACTGAGTGTGTACCAACACCAATGTCCCCATCGATCACACCGAGTGTGTACCAGCCTGACAGCCCCAATTGAGCACACCGAGGGTGTACCAGCCCGAGCGTCTCCATCGATCACACCGAGTGTGTACCAGCACCAATGTCCCCATCGATCACACCGAGTGTGTACCAGCCCGAGTGTCCCCAGCGATCACACCGACTGTGTACCAGCCCGAGTGCCCCCATCGATCACACTGTGTGTGTACCAGCCCGAGTGCCGCCATCGATCACATAGAGGGCGTACCAGCATGAGTGAGCCCATCGATCACACCGAATGTGTACCAGCCTGAATGCCCCATCGCTCACACAGAGTGCGTACCAGCCCGAGTGCCCCCATCGATCACACCGAGTGTGTACCAGCCCGAGTGCCCCCATCGATCACACCGAGTGTGTACCAGCCCGAGTACCCCCATCGATCACACCGAGTTTGTACCAGCACCAATGTCCCCATCGATCACACCGAGTGTGTACCAGCACCAATGACGCCATCGATCACAGCGAGTGTGTTTCTGCCCGAGTGCCCCCATCGATCATACCAAGTGTCTACCAGCATCAATGTCCCCATCAATCTCACCAAGTGTGTACCAGCACCAATGTCCCCATCGATCACACCGTGTGTACCAGCGCGAGTGTCCCCATCGATCACACCGAGTGTGTACGAGCCCGAGTGTCCCAATCGATCACACCTAGCGTGTACCAGCACCAATGTCCGCATCGATCACACTAAGTGTGTACAAGCACCAATGTGCCCATCGATCACACCGAGTGTGTACCAGCCTGAGGGCCCCTATCGATCACACAGAGTGTGTACCATACCGAGTGCCCCCATCGAACAAACCGAGTGTGTACCAGCACCAACGTCCGCATCGATCACACCGAGTGTGTACCAGCCCGAGTGTCTCCATCGATCACACCGAGTGTGTACCAGCACCAATGTCTCCATCGATCACACAGAGGGTGTACCAGCCCGAGTGTCCCCATCAATCACACCGAGTGTGTACCAGCCCGAGTGTCCCCATCGATCACACCGAGTGTGTACCAGCCCGACTGCCCCAATTGATCACACCGAGTGTGTACCAGCCCGAGTGCCCCCATCGATCACACCGAGTGTGTACCAGCCCGAGAGCCCCCATCGATCACACTGAGTGTGTACCAGCCCAAGTACCCCCATCGATCACACAGAGGGTGTACCAGCCAGAGTGACCCTATCGATCACACCGTACGTGTACCAGCACCAATGTCCTCATCGATCACACCGAGTGTGTACCAGCCCGAGTGCCCCAATCAATCACACCGAGTGTGTACCAGCACCAATGTCCCAATCGATCACAGCGAGTGTGTACCAGCCCGAGTGCCCCCATCGAACACACAGAGTGTGTACCAGCACCAAAGTACCCATGGATCGCACCGAATGTGTACCAGCCCGAGTGCCCCCAACGATCACACTGAGTGTGTACCAGACCGACTGCCCACATCAATCACGCCAAGTGTGTACCAGTACCAATGTCCGCATCGATCTCACCAAGTGTGTACCAGCGCGAGTGCCCCCATCAATCACACCGAGTGTGTACCAGCCCGAATTGCCCCATCCATCACACCGAGTGTGTTCCAGCACCAATGTCCGCATAGATGACACGAAGTGTGTACAAGCACCAATGTCCCCATCGATCACACCGAGTGTGTACCAGCCTGAGCATCACCATCGATCACACCGAGTGTGTACCAGCCGAGCGTCCCATTCGATCACACCGATTCTGTAGCAGCACCAATGTCCCCATCGATCACACCGAGTGTGTACCAGAACCAATGACCCCATCGATCACACCGAGTGTGTACCAGCCCGAGTGTCCCCATCGATCACACCAAGTGTGTACCAGACCAAGCGCCCCCATCGATCACACCGAGTGTGTACCAGCCCGACTGCCCCAATTGATCACACCGAGTGTGTACCAGCCCAAGTGCCCCCATCGATCACACCGAGCGTGTACCAGCCCGAGAGCCCCCATCGATCACACTGAGTGTGTACCAGCCCGAGTACCCCCATCGATCACACAGAGGGTGTACCAGCCAGAGTGACCCTATCGATTACACCATACGTGTACCAGCACCAATGTCCTCATCGATCACACCGAGTGTGTACCAGCCCGACTGCCCCCATCAATCACACCGAGGGTGTACCAGCACCAATGTCCCAATCGATCACAGCGAGTGTGTACCAGCCCGAGTGCCCCCATCGATCACACAGAGTGTGTACCAGCACCAAAGTACCCATGGATCGCACCGAATGTGTACCAGCCCGAGTGCCCCCAACGATCACACTGAGTGTGTACCAGCCCGACTGCCCACATCAATCACGCCAAGTGTGTACCAGCACCAATGTCCGCATAGATCTCACCAAGTGTGTACCAGCGCGAGTGCCCCCATCAATCACACCGAGTGTGTACCAGCCCGAATGTCCCCATCGATCACACCGATTGTGTACCAGCACCAATGTCCGCATCGATCACACGAAGTGTGTACAAGCACCAATGTCCCCATCGATCACACCGAGTGTGTACCAGCCCGAGCATCACCATCGATCACACCGAGTGTGTACCTGCCGAGTGACCCCATCGATCACACCAATTCTGTACCAGCACCAATGTCCCCATCGATCACACCGAGTGTGTACCAGCACCAATGACCCCATCGATCACACCGAGTGTGTACCAGCCCGAGTGTCCCCATCGATCACACCAAGTGTGTACCAGCCCAAGCGCCCCCATCGATCACACCGAGTGTGTACCAGACCGAATGCCCTCATCGATCACACCGAGTGTGTACCAGCACCAATGTCCCCATCGATCACACCGAGTGTGTACCAGCCCGAATGTCCCCATCGATCACACCAAGTGTGTACCAGCACCAATGTCCCCATCGATCACACCGAGTGTGTACCAGCCCGAGTAACCCCATCGATCACACCGAGTGTGTACCAGCACCAATGTCCCCATCGATCACACCGAGTGTGTACCAGCCCGAGTGACCCCATCGATCACACCGAGTGTGTACCAGCCCAAGTGTCCCCAACGATCACACCGTGTGTACCAGCACCGATGTCCCCATCGATCACAGAGAGTGTGTACCAGCCCAAGTGCCCCCATCGATCACACCGAATGTGTACCAGCACCAATGTCCCCATCGATCACACCGTGTGTGTACCAGCACCGATGTCCCCATCGATCACAGAGAGTGTGTACCAGCCCAAGTGCCCCCATCGATCACACCGAGTGTGTACCAGCCCGACTGCCCCAATTGATCACACCGAGTGTGTACCAGTCCGAGTGTCCCCATCGATCACACCGAGTGTGTACCAGCCCGAGAGCCCCCATCGATCACACTGAGTGTGTACCAGCCCGAGAACCCCCATCGATCACACAGAGGGTGTACCAGCCAGAGTGACCCTATCGATCACACCGTACGTGTACCAGCACCAATGTCCTCATCGATCACACCGAGTGTGTACCAGCCCGAGTGTCCCCATCGATCACACAGAGTGTGTACCAGCACCAAAGTACCCATGGATCGCACCGAATGTGTACCAGCCCGAGTGCCCCCAATGATCACACTGAGTGTTTACCAGCCCGACTGCCCACATCAATCACACCAAGTGTGTACCAGCACCAATGTCGGCAACGATCTCACCAAGTGTGTACCAGCGCGAGTGCCCCCATCAATCACACCGAGTGTGTACCAGCCCGAATGTCCCCATCGATCGCACCGAGTGTGTACCAGCACCAATGTCCGCATCGATCACAAGAAGTGTGTACCGGCCCGACTGTCCCAATTGATCACACCGAGTGTGTACCAGCCTGAGTGTCCCCAGCGATCACACCGAGTGTGTACCAGCCCGACTGCACCAATTGATCACACCGAGTTTGTACCAGCCCGAGTGCCCCCATCGATCACACTGAGTGTGTACCAACACCAATGTCCCCATCGATCACACCGAGTGTGGACCAGCCTGACAGCCCCAATTGAGCACACCGAGGGTGTACCAGCCCGAGCGTCTCCATCGATCACACCGAGTGTGTACCAGCACCAATGTCCCCATCGATCACACCGAGTGTGTACCAGCCCGAGTGTCCCCAGCGATCACACCGACTGTGTACCAGCCCGAGTGCCCCCATCGATCACACTGTGTGTGTACCAGCCCGAGTGCCACCATCGATCACACAGAGGGCGTACCAGCCTGAGTGAGCCCATCGATCACACCGAATGTGTACCAGTCTGAGTGCCCCATCGCTCACACAGAGTGCGTACCAGCCCGAGTGCCCCCATCGATCACACCGAGTGTGTAGCAGCCCGAGTGCCCCCATCGATCACACCGAGAGTGTACCAGCCCGAGTACCCCCATCGATCACACCGAGTTTGTACCAGCACCAATGTCCCCATCGATCACACCGAGTGTGTACCAGCACCAATGTCGCCATCGATCACAGCGAGTGTGTATCAGCCCGAGTGCCCCCATCGATCCTACCAAGTGTGTACCAGCATCAATGTCCCCATCAATCTCACCAAGTGTGTACCAGCACCAATGTCCCCATCGATCACACCGTGTGTACCAGCGCGAGTGTCCAAATCGATCACACCGAGTGTGTACGAGCCCGAGTGTCCCAATCGATCACACCGAGTGTGTACCAGCACCAATGTCCGCATCGATCACACTAAGTGTGTACAAGCACCAATGTGCCCATCGATCACACCGAGTGTGTACCAGCCCGAGTGCCCCTATCGATCACACAGAGTGTGTACCAGCCCGAGTGCTCCCATCGAACAAACCGAGTGTGTACCAGCACCAACGTCAGCATCGATCACACCGAGTGTGTACCAGCCCGAGTGTCTCCATCGATCACACCGAGTGTGTACCAGCACCAATGTCCCCATCGATCACACCGAGTGTGTACCAGCCCGACTGCCCAAATTGATCACACCGAGTGTGTACCAGCCCGAGTGCCCCCATCGATCACACCGAGTGTGTACCAGCCTGAGAGCCCCCATCGATCACACTGAGTGTGTACCATCCCGAGTACCCCCATTGATCACACAGAGGGTGTACCAGCCAGAGTGACCCTATCGATCACACCGTACGTGTACCAGCACCAATGTCCTCATCGATCACACCGAGTGTGTACCAGCCCGAGTGCCCCCATCAATCACACCGAGTGTGTACCAGCACCAATGTCCCAATCGATCAAAGCGAGTGTGTACCAGCCCGAGTGCCCCCATCGATCACACAGAGTGTGTACCAGCACCAAAGTACCCATGGATCGCACCGAATGTGTACCAGCCCGAGTGCCCCCAACGATCACACTGAGTGTGTACCAGCCCGACTGCCCACATCAATCACGCCAAGTGTGTACCAGCACCAATGTCCGCATAGATCTCACCAAGTGTGTACCAGCGCGAGTGCCCCCATCAATCACACCGAGTGTGTACCAGCCCGAATGTCCCCATCGATCACACCGACTGTGTACCAGCACCAATGTCCGCATCGATCACACGAAGTGTGTACAAGCACCAATGTCCCCATCGATCACACCGAGTGTGTACCAGCCCGAGCATCACCATCGATCACACCGAGTGTGTACCTGCCGAGTGTCCCCATCGATCACACCAATTCTGTACCAGCACCAATGTCCCCATCGATCACACCGAGTGTGCACCAGCACCAATGACCCCATCGATCACACCGAGTGTGTACCAGCCCGAGTGTCCCCATCGATCACACCAAGTGTGTACCAGCCCAAGCGCCCCCATCGATCACACCGAGTGTGTACCAGACCGAATGCCCTCATCGTTCACACCGAGTGTGTACCAGCACCAATGTCCCCATCGATCACACCGAGTGTGTACCAGCCCGAATGTCCCCATCGATCACACCAAGTGTGTACCAGCACCAATGTCCCCATCGATCACACCGAATGTGTACCAGCCCGAGTAACCCCATCGATCACACCGAGTGTGTACCAGCACCAATGTCCCCATCGATCACACCGAGTGTGTACCAGCCCGAGTGACCCCATCGATCACACCGAGTGTGTACCAGCCCAAGTGTCCCCAACGATCACACCGTGTGTACCAGCACCGATGTCCCCATCGATCACAGAGAGTGTGTACCAGCCCAAGTGCCCCCATCGATCACACCGAGTGTGTACCAGCACCAATGTCCCCATCGATCACACCGTGTGTGTACCAGCACCGATGTCCCCATCGATCACAGAGAGTGTGTACCAGCCCAAGTGCCCCCATCGTTCACACCGAGTGTGTACCAGCCCGACTGCCCCAATTGATCACACCGAGTGTGTACCAGTCCGAGTGTCCCCATCGATCACACCGAGTGTGTACCAGCCCGACTGCCCCAATTGATCACACCGAGTGTGCACCAGCCTGAGTGCCCCATCGATCACACCAAGTGTGTACCAGCCCGAGTGTCCCCATCGAACACACCGAGTCTGTACCAGCCCGAGTGTCCCCATCGATCACACCAAGTGTGTACCAGCCCAAGGCCCCCATCGATCACACCGAGTGTGTACCAGCACCAATGTCCCCATCGATCACACCGAGTGTGTACCAGCCCGAGTGTCCCCATCGATCACACCAAGTGTGTACCAGCACCAATGTCCCCATCAATCACACCGAGTGTGTACCAGCCCGAGTAACCCCATCGATCACACCGAGTGTGTACCAGCACCAATGTCCCCATCGATCACACCGAGTGTGTACCAGCCCGAGTGACCCCATCGATCACACCGAGTGTGTACCAGCCCGACTGCCCCAATTGATCACACCGAGTGTGTACCAGCCCGAGTGTCCCCATCGATCACACCGAGTGTGTACCAGCCCGACTGCCCCAATTGATCACACCGAGTGTGCACCAGACTGAGTGCACCATCGATCACACCGAGTGTGTACCAGCCCGAGTGTCCCCATCGAACACACCGAGTGTGTACCAGCACCAATGTCCCCATCGATCACACTGAGTGTGTACCAGCCTGACTGCCCCAATTGAGCACACCAAATGTGTACCAGCCCGAGCGTCCCCATCGATCACACCGAGTTTGTAACAGCACCA
The DNA here is from genome assembly GCA_026770705.1 of Isurus oxyrinchus. NCBI lineage: Eukaryota > Metazoa > Chordata > Chondrichthyes > Lamniformes > Lamnidae > Isurus > Isurus oxyrinchus. Next base: position 448,122 of record JANJGN010000181.1, read on the forward strand.
ATGTCCCCATTGATCACACCGAGTGTGTCATAGCCCGAGTGTCCCCATCCATCACAACGAGTGTGTACCAGCACCAATGTACCCATCGATCACACCGAGTGTGTACCAGCACCAATGTCGCCATCAATCACACCGAGTGTGTACCAGCACCAATGTCCCCAACAATCACACCGAGTGTGTACCAGCCCGAGTGTCCCCATCGATCACACCGAGTGTGTACCAGCCCGACTGCCCCAATTGATCACACCGAGTGTGCACCAGCCTGAGTGCCCCATCGATCACACCGATTGTGTACCAGCCTGAGTGTCCCCAGCGATCACACCGAGCGTGTACCAGCCCGACTGCACCAATTAATCACACCGAGTTTGTACCAGCCCGAGTGCCCCCATCGATCACACTGAGTGTGTACCAACACCAATGTCCCCATCGATCACACCGAGTGTGTACCAGCCTGACAGCCCCAATTGAGCACACCGAGGGTGTACCAGCCCGAGCGTCTCCATCGATCACACCGAGTGTGTAGCAGCACCAATGTCCCCATCGATCACACCGAGTGTGTACCAGCCCGAGTGTCCCCAGCGTTCACACCGACTGTGTACCAGCCCGAGTGCCCCCATCGATCACACTGTGTGTGTACCAGCCCGAGTGCCGCCATCGATCACATAGAGGGCGTACCAGCCTGAGTGAGCCCATCGATCACACCGAATGTGTACCAGCCTGAATGCCCCATCGCTCACACAGAGTGCGTACCAGCCCGAGTGCCCCCATCGATCACACCGAGTGTGTACCAGCCCGAGTGCCCCCATCGATCACACCGAGTGTGTACCAGCCCGAGTACCCCCATCGATCACACCGAGTTTGTACCAGCACCAATGTCCCCATCGATCACACCGAGTGTGTACCAGCACCAATGACGCCATCAATCACAGCGAGTGTGTTTCTGCCCGAGTGCCCCCATCGATCATACCAAGTGTCTACCAGCATCAATGTCCCCATCAATCTCACCAAGTGTGTACCAGCACCAATGTCCCCATCGATCACACCGTGTGTACCAGCGCGAGTGTCCCCATCGATCACACCGAGTGTGTACGAGCCCGAGTGTCCCAATCGATCACACCTAGCGTGTACCAGCACCAATGTCCGCATCGATCACACTAAGTGTGTACAAGCACCAATGTGCCCATCGATCACACCGAGTGTGTACCAGCCCGAGGGCCCCTATCGATCACACAGAGTGTGTACCATACCGAGTGCCCCCATCGAACAAACCGAGTGTGTACCAGCACCAACGTCCGCATCGATCACACCGATTGTGTACCAGCCCGAGTGTCTCCATCGATCACACCGAGTGTGTACCAGCACCAATGTCTCCATCGATCACACAGAGGGTGTACCAGCCCGAGTGTCCCCATCAATCACACCGAGTGTGTACCAGCCCGAGTGTCCCCATCGATCACACCGAGTGTGTACCAGCCCGACTGCCCCAATTGATCACACCGAGTGTGTACCAGCCCGAGTGCCCCCATCGATCACACCGAGTGTGTACCAGCCCGAGAGCCCCCATCGATCACACTGAGTGTGTACCAGCCCAAGTACCCCCATCGATCACACATGAGGGTGTACCAGCCAGAGTGACCCTATCGATCACACCGTACGTGTACCAGCACCAATGTCCTCATCGATCACACCGAGTGTGTACCAGCCCGAGTGCCCCAATCAATCACACCGAGTGTGTACCAGCACCAATGTCCCAATCGATCACAGCGAGTGTGTACCAGCCCGAGTGCCCCCATCGATCACACAGAGTGTGTACCAGCACCAAAGTACCCATGGATCGCACTGAATGTGTACCAGCCCGAGTGCCCCCAACGATCACACTGAGTGTGTACCAGACCGACTGCTCACATCAATCACGCCAAGTGTGTACCAGCACCAATGTCCGCATCGATCTCACCAAGTGTGTACCAGCGCGAGTGCCCCCATCAATCACACCGAGTGTGTACCAGCCCGAATGTCCCCATCCATCACACCGAGTGTGTTCCAGCACCAATGTCCGCATAGATGACACGAAGTGTGTACAAGCACCAATGTCCCCATCGATCACACCGAGTGTGTACCAGCCCGAGCATCACCATCGATCACACCGAGTGTGTACCAGCCGAGCGTCCCAATCGATCACACCGATTCTGTAGCAGCACCAATGTCCCCATCGATCACACCGAGTGTGTACCAGAACCAATGACCCCATCGATCACACCGAGTGTGTACCAGCCCGAGTGTCCCCATCGATCACACCAAGTGTGTACCAGACCAAGCGCCCCCATCGATCACACCGAGTGTGTACCAGCCCGACTGCCCCAATTGATCACACCGAGTGTGTACCAGCCCAAGTGCCCCCATCGATCACACCGAGCGTGTACCAGCCCGAGAGCCCCCATCGGTCACACTGAGTGTGTACCAGCCCGAGTACCCCCATCGATCACACAGAGGGTGTACCAGCCAGAGTGACCCTATCGATCACACCATACGTGTACCAGCACCAATGTCCTCATCGATCACACCGAGTGTGTACCAGCCCGAGTGCCCCCATCAATCACACCGAGGGTGTACCAGCACCAATGTCCCAATCGATCACAGCGAGTGTGTACCAGCCCGAGTGCCCCCATCGATCACACAGAGTGTGTACCAGCACCAAAGTACCCATGGATCGCACCGAATGTGTACCAGCCCGAGTGCCCCCAACGATCACACTGAGTGTGTACCAGCCCGACTGCCCACATCAATCACGCCAAGTGTGTACCAGCACCAATGTCCGCATCGATCTCACCAAGTGTGTACCAGCGCGAGTGCCCCCATCAATCACACCGAGTGTGTACCAGCCCGAATGTCCCCATCGATCACACCGATTGTGTACCAGCACCAATGTCCGCATCGATCACTCGAAGTGTGTACAAGAACCAATGTCCCCATCGATCACACCGAGTGTGTACCAGCCCGAGCATCACCATCGATCACACCGAGTGTGTACCTGCCGAGTGTCCCCATCGATCACACCAATTCTGTACCAGCACCAATGTCCCCATCGATCACACCGAGTGTGTACCAGCACCAATGACCCCATCGATCACACCGAGTGTGTACCAGCCCAAGTGTCCCCAACGATCACACCGTGTGTACCAGCACCGATGTCCCCATCGATCACAGAGAGTGTGTACCATCCCAAGTGCCCCCATCGATCACACCGAGTGTGTACCAGCACCAATGTCCCCATCGATCACACCGTGTGTGTACCAGCACCGAAGTCCCCATCGATCACAGAGAGTGTGTACCAGCCCAAGTGCCCCCATCGATCACACCGAGTGTGTACCAGCCCGACTGCCCCAATTGATCACACCGAGTGTGTACCAGCCCGAGTGTCCCCATCGATCACACCGAGTGTGTACCAGCCCTACTGCCCCAATTGATCACACCGAGTGTGCACCAGCCTGAGTGCCCCATCGATCACACCGACTGTGTACCAGCCCGAGTGTCCCTATCGAACACACCGAGTCTGTACCAGCCCGAGTGTCCCCATCGATCACACCAAGTGTGTACCAGCCCAAGCGCCCCCATCGATCACACCGAGTGTGTACCAGACCGAATGCCCTCATCGATCACACCGAGTGTGTACCAGCACCAATGTCCCCATCGATCACACCGAGTGTTTACCAGCCCGAGTGTCCCCATCGATCACACCAAGTGTGTACCAGCACCAATGTCCCCATCGATCACACCGAGTGTGTACCAGCCCGAGTAACCCCATCGATCACACCGAGTGTGTACCAGCACCAATGTCCCCATCGATCACACCGAGTGTGTACCAGCCCGAGTGACCCCATCGATCACAGCGAGTGTGAACCAGCCCAAGTGTCCCGATCGATCACACCGAGTGTGTACCAGCACCGATGTCCCCATCGATCACAGAGAGTGTGTACCAGCCCAAGTGCCCCCATCGATCACACCGAGTGTGTACCAGCACCGATGTCCCCATCGATCACAGAGAGTGTGTACCAGCCCAAGTGCCCCCATCGATCACACCGAGTGTGTACCAGCCCGACTGCCCCAATTGATCACACCGAGTGTGTACCAGCCCGAGTGTCCCCATCGATCACACCGAGTGTGTACCAGCCCGAGTGTCCCCATCGAACACACCGAGTGTGTACCAGCACCAATGTCCCCATCGATCACACAGAGTGTGTACCAGCCTGACTGCCCCAATTGAGCACACCGACGGTGTACCAGCCCGAGCGTCCCCATCGATCACACCGAGTTTGTACCAGCACCAATGTCCCCATTGATCACACCGAGTGTGTCCCAGCCCGAGTGTCCCCATCCATCGCAACGAGTGTGTACCAGCACCAATGTACCCATCGATCACACCGAGTGTGTACCAGCACCAATGTCGCCATCAATCACACCGAGTGTGTACCAGCACCAATGTCCCTAACAATCACACCGAGTGTGTACCAGCCCGAGTGTCCCCATCGATCACACCGAGTGTGTACCAGCCCGACTGCCCCAATTGATCACACCGAGTGTGCACCAGCCTGAGTGCCCCATCGATCACACCGATTGTGTACCAGCCTGAGTGTCCGCAGCGATCACACCGAGTGTGGACCAGCCTGACATCCCCAATTGAGCACACCGAGGGTGTACCAGCCCGAGCGTCTCCATCGATCACACCGAGTGTGTACCAGCACCAATGTCCCGATCGATCACACCGAGTGTGTACCAGCCCGAGTGTCCCCAGCGATCACACCGACTGTGTACCAGCCCGAGTGCCCCCATCGATCACACTGTGTGTACCAGCCCGAGTGCCGCCATTGATCACACAGAGGGCGTACCAGCATGAGTGAGCCCATCGATCACACCGAATGTGTACCAGCCTGAATGCCCCATCGCTCACACAGAGTGCGTACCAGCCCGAGTGCCCCCATCGATCACACCGAGTGTGTACCAGCCCGAGTGCCCCCATCGATCACACCGAGTGTGTACCAGCCCGAGTACCCCCATCGATCACACCGAATTTGTACCAGCACCAATGTCCCCATCGATCACACCGAGTGTGTACCAGCACCAATGTCGCCATCGATCACAGCGAGTGTGTATCAGCCCGAGTGCCCCCATCGATCATACCAAGTGTGTACCAGCATCAATGTCCCCATCAATCTCACCAAGTGTGTACCAGCACCAAAGTCCCCATCGATCACACCGTGTGTACCAGCGCGAGTGTCCCCATCGATCACACCGTGTGTGTACGAGCCCGAGTGTCCCAATCGGTCACACCGAGTGTGTACCAGCACCAATGTCCGCATCGATCACACTAAGTGTGTACAAGCACCAATGTGCCCATCGATCACACCGAGTGTGTACCAGCCCGAGTGCACCTATCGATCACACAGAGTGTGTACCAGCCCGAGTGCCCCCATCGAACAAACCGAGTGTGTACCAGCACCAACGTCCGCATCGATCACACCGAGTGTGTACCAGCCCGAGTGTCTCCATCGATCACACCGAGTGTGTACCAGCACCAATGTCTCCATCGGTCACACAGAGTGTGTACCAGCCCGAGTGTCCCCATCAATCACACCGAGTGTGTACCAGCCCGAGTGTCCCCATCGATCACACCGAGTGTGTACCAGCCCGACTGCCCCAATTGATCACACCGAGTGTGTACCAGCCCGAGTGCCCCCATCGATCACACCGAGTGTGTACCAGCCCGAGAGCCCCCATCGATCACACTGAGTGTGTACCAGCCCAAGTACCCCCATCGATCACACAGAGGTTGTACCAGCCAGAGTGACCCTATCGATCACACCGTACGTGTACCAGCACCAATGTCCTCATCGATCACACCGAGTGTGTACCAGCCCGAGTGCCCCCATCAATCACACCGAGTGTGTACTAGCACCAATGTCCCAATCGATCACAGCGAGTGTGTACCAGCCCGAGTGCCCCCATCGATCACACAGAGTGTGTACCAGCACCAAAGTACCCATGGATCGCACCGAATGTGTACCAGCCCGAGTGCCCCCAACGATCACAATGAGTGTGTACCAGACCGACTGCCCACATCAATCACGCCAAGTGTGTACCAGCACCAATGTCCGCATCGATCTCACCAAGTGTGTACCAGCGCGAGTGCCCCCATCAATCACACCGAGTGTGTACCAGCCCGAATGTCCCCATCGATCACACCGAGTGTGTACCAGCACCAATGTCCGCATAGATGACACGAAGTGTGTACAAGCACCAATGTCCCCATCGATCACACCGAGTGTGTACCAGCCCGAGCATAACCATCGATCACACCGAGTGTGCACCAGCCGAGTGTCCCCATCGATCACACCGATTCTGTACCAGCACCAATGTCCCCATCGATCACACCGAGTGTGCACCAGAACCAATGACCCCATCGATCACACCGAGTGTGTACCAGCCCGAGTGTCCCCATCGATCACACCAAGTGTGTACCAGCCCAAGCGCCCCCATCGATCACACTGAGTGTGTACCAGACCGAATGCCCTCATCGATCACACCGAGTGTGTACCAGCACCAATGTCCCCATCGATCACACCGAGTGTGTACCAGCCCGAGTGTCCCCATCGATCACACCAAGTGTGTACCAGCACCAATGTCCCCATCGATCACACTGAGTGTGTACCAGCCCGAGTAACCCCATCGATCACACCGAGTGTGTACCAGCACCAATGTCCCCATCGATCACCCCGAGTGTGTACCAGCCCGAGTGACCCCATCGATCACACCGAGTGTGTACCAGCCCAAGTGTCCCCATCGATCACACCGTGTGTACCAGCACCGATGTCCCCATCGATCACAGAGAGTGTGTACCAGCCCAAGTGCCCCCATCGATCACACCGAGTGTGTACCAGCACCAATGTCCCCATCGATCACACCGTGTGTGTACCAGCACCGCTGTCCCCATCGATCACAGAGAGTGTGTACCAGCCCGAGTGCCCCCATCGATCACACCGAGTGTGTACCAGGCCGACTGCCCCAATTGATCACACCGAGTGTGCACCAGCCTGAGTGCCCCATCGATCACACCGAGTGTGTACCAGCCCGAGTGCCCCATTGAACACACCGAGTCTGTACCAGCCCGAGTGTCCCCATCGATCACACCAAGTGTGTACCAGCCCAAGCGCCCCCATCGATCACACCGAGTGTGTACCAGACCGAATGCCCTCATCGATCACACCGAGTGTGTACCAGCCCCAATGTCCCCATCGATCACACCGAGTGTGTACCAGCCCGAGTGTCCCCATCGATCACACCAAGTGTGTACCAGCACCAATGTCCCCATCGATCACACCGAGAGTGTACCAGCCCGAGTGCCCCCATCGATCACACTGTGTGTGTACCAGCCCGAGTGCCGCCATTGATCACACAGAGGGCGTACCAACATGAGTGAGCCCATCGATCACACCGAATGTGTACCAGCCTGAATGCCCCATCGCTCATACAGAGTGCGTACCAGCCCGAGTGCCCCCATCGATCACACCGAGTGTGTACCAGCCCGAGTGCCCCCATCGATCACACCGAGTGTGTACCAGCCCGAGTACCCCCATCGATCACACCGAGTTTGTACCAGCACCAATGTCGCCATCGATCACAGCGAGTGTGTATCAGCCCGAGTGCCCCCATCGATCATACCAAGTGTGTACCAGCATCAATGTCCCCATCAATCTCACCAAGTGTGTACCAGCACCAATGTCCCCATCGATCACACCGTGTGTACCAGCGCGAGTGTCCCCATCGATCACACCGAGTGTGTACGAGCCCGAGTGTCCCAATCGGTCACACCGAGTGTGTACCAGCACCAATGTCCGCATCGATCACACTAAGTGTGTACAAGCACCAATGTGCCCATCGATCACACCGAGTGTGTACCAGCCCGAGTGCCCCTATCGATCACACAGAGTGTGTACCAGCCCGAGTGCCCCCATCGAACAAACCGAGTGTGTACCAGCACTAACGTCCGCATCGATCACACCGAGTGTATACCAGCCCGAGTGTCTCCATCGATCACACCGAGTGTGTACCAGTACCAATGTCTCCATCGATCACACAGAGTGTGTACCAGCCCGAGTGTCCCCATCAATCACACCGAGTGTGTACCAACCCGAGTGTCCCCATCGATCACACCGAGTGTGTACCAGCCCGACTGCCCCAATTGATCACACCGAGTGTGTACCGGCCCGAGTGCCCCCATCGATCACACTGAGTGTGTACCAGCCCGCGAGCTCCCATCGATCACACTGAGTGTGTACCAGCCCGAGTACCCCCATCGATCACACAGAGGGTGTACCAGCCAGAGTGACCCTATCGATCACACCGTACGTGTACCAGCACCAATGTCCTCATCGATCACACCGAGTGTGTACCAGCCCGAGTGCCCCCATCAATCACACCGAGTGTGTACTAGCACCAATGTCCCAATCGATCACAGCGAGTGTGTACCAGCCCGAGTGCCCCCATCGATCACACAGAGTGTGTACCAGCACCAAAGTACCCATGGATCGCACCGAATGTGTACCAGCCCGAGTGCCCCCAACGATCACACTGAGTGTGTACCAGACCGACTGACCACATCAATCACGCCAAGTGTGTACCAGCACCAATGTCCGCATCGATCTCACCAAGTGTGTACCAGCGCGAGTGCCCCCATCAATCACACCGAGTGTGTACCAGCACCAATGTCCGCATAGATGACACGAAGTGTGTACAAGCACCAATGTCCCCATCGATCACACCGAGTGTGTACCAGCCCGAGCATCACCATCGATCACACCGAGTGTGTACCAGCCGAGTGTCCCCATCGATCACACCGATTCTGTACCAGCACCAATGTCCCCATCGATCACACCGAGTGTGTACCAGAACCAATGACCCCATCGATCACACCGAGTGTGTACCAGCCCGAGTGTCCCATCGATCACACCGAGTGTGTACCAGACCGAATGCCCTCATCGATCACACCGAGTGTGTACCAGCACCAATGTCCCCATCGATCACACCGAGTGTGTACCAGCCCGAGTGTCCCCATCGATCACACCAAGTGTGTACCAGCACCAATGTCCCCATCGATCACACTGAGTGTGTACCAGCCCGAGTAACCCCATCGATCACACCGAGTTTGTACCAGCACCAATGTCCCCATCGATCACCCCGAGTGTGTACCAGCCCGAGTGACCCCATCGATCACAGCGAGTGTGGACCAGCCCAAGTGTCCCCATCGATCAAACCGTGTGTACCAGCACCGATGTCCCCATCGATCACTGAGAGTGTGTACCAGCCCAAGTGCCCCCATCGATCACACCGAGTGTGTACCAGCACCAATGTCCCCATCGATCACACCGTGTGTGTACCAGCACCGCTGTCCCCATCGATCACAGAGAGTGTGTACCAGCCCAAGTGCCCCCATCGATCACACCGAGTGTGTACCAGCCCGACTGCCCCAATTGATCACACCGAGTGTGTACCAGCCCGAGTGTCCCCATCGATCACACCGAGTGTGTACCAGCCCGGCTGCCCCAATTGATCACACCGAGTGTGCACCAGCCTGAGTGCCCCATCGATCACACCGAGTGTGTACCAGCCCGAGTGTCCCCATTGAACACACCGAGTCTGTACCAGCCCGAGTGTCCCCATCGATCACACCAAGTGTGTACCAGCCCAAGCGCCCCCATCGATCACACCGAGTGTGTACCAGACCGAATGCCCTCATCGATCACACCGAGTGTGTACCAGCACCAATGTCCCCATCGATCACACCGAGTGTGTACCAGCCCGAGTGTCCCCATCGATCACACCAAGTGTGTACCAGCACCAATGTCCCCATCGATCACACCGAGAGTGTACCAGCCCGAGTAACCCCATCGATCACACCGAGTGTGTACCAGCACCAATGTCCCCATCGATCACACCGAGTGTGTACCAGCCCGAGTGACCCCATCGATCACACCAAGTGTGTACCAGCCCAAGTGTCCCCATCGATCACACCGAGTGTGTACCAGCACCGATGTCCCCATCGATCACAGAGAGTGTGTACCAGCCCAAGTGCCCCCATCGATCACACCGAGTGTGTACCAGCACCAATGTCCCCATCGATCACACCGAGTGTGTACCAGCACCAATGTCCCCATCGATCACAGAGAGTGTGTACCAGCCCACGTGCCCCCATCGATCACACCGAGTGTGTACCAGCCCGACTGCCCCAATTGATCACACCGAGTGTGCACCTGCCTGAGTGCACCATCGATCACACCGAGTGTGTACCAGCACCAATGTCCCCATCATTGACACTGAGTGTGTACCAGCCTGACTGCCCCAATTGAGCACACCGACGGTGTACCAGCCCGAGCGTCCCCATCGATCACACCGAGTTTGTACCAGCACCAATGTCCCCATTGATCACACCGAGTGTGTCCCAGCCCGAGTGTCCCCATCCATCACAACGAGTGTGTACCAGCACCAATGTACCCATCGATCACACCGAGTGTGTACCAGCACCAATGTCCCCATCGATCACACCGTGTGTGTAACAGCACCGCTGTCCCCATCGATCACAGAGAGTGTGTACCAGCCCAAGTGACCCATCGATCACACCGAGTGTGTACCAGCCCGACTGCCCCAATTGATCACACCGAGTGTGTACCAGCCCGAGTGTCCCCATCGATCACACCGAGTGTGTACCAGCCCGACTGCCCCAATTGATCACACCGAGTGTGCACCAGCCTGAGTGCCCCATCGATCACACCGAGTGTGTACCAGCCCGAGTGTCCCCATTGAACACACCGAGTCTGTACCAGCCCGAGTGTCCCCATCGATCACACCAAGTGTGTACCAGCCCAAGCGCCCCCATCGATCACACCGAGTGTGTACCAGACCGAATGCCCTCATCGATCACACCGAGTGTGTACCAGCACCAATGTCCCCATCGATCACACCGAGTGTGTACCAGCCCGAGTGTCCCCATCGATCACACCAAGTGTGTACCAGCACCAATGTCCCCATCGATCACACCGAGAGTGTCCCAGCCCGAGTAACCCCATCGATCACACCGAGTGTGTACCAGCACCAATGTCCCCATCGATCACACCGAGTGTGTACCAGCCCGAGTGACCCCATTGATCACACCAAGTGTGTACCAGCCCAAGTGTCCCCATCGATCACACCGAGTGTGTACCAGCACCGATGTCCCCATCGATCACAGAGAGTGTGTACCAGCCCAAGTGCCCCCATCGATCACACCGAGTGTGTACCAGCACCAATGTCCCCATCGATCACACCGAGTGTGTACCAGCACCGATGTCCCCATCGATCACAGAGAGTGGGTACCTGCCCACGTGCCCCCATCGATCACACTGAGTGTGTACCAGCCCGACTGCCCCAATTGATCACACCGAGTGTGCACCAGCCTGAGTGCACCATCGATCACACCGAGTGTGTACCAGCACCAATGTCCCCATCGTTCACACTGAGTGTGTACCAGCCTGACTGCCCCAATTGAGCACAACGACGGTGTACCAGCCCGAGCGTCCCCATCGATCACTCCGAGTTTGTACCAGCACCAATGTCCCCAATGATCATACCGAGTGTGTCCCAGCCCGAGTGTCCCCATCCATCACAACGAGTGTGTACCAGCACCAATGTACCCATCGATCACACCGAGTGTGTACCAGCCCGAGTGCCCCCATTGATCATACCAAGTGTGTACCAGCATCAATGTCCCCATCAATCTCACCAAGTGTGTACCAGCACCAATGTCCCCATCGATCACACCGTGTGTACCAGCGCGAGTGTCCCCATCGATCACACCAAGTGTGTACCAGCACCAATGTCGCCATCGATCACAGCGAGTGTGTATCAGCCCGAGTGCCCCCATTGATAATACCAAGTGTGTACCAGCATCAATGTCCCCATCAATCTCACCAAGTGTGTACCAGCACCAATGTCCCCATCGATCACACCGTGTGTACCAGCGCGAGTGTCCCCATCGATCACACCGAGTGTGTACGAGCCCGAGTGTCCCAATCGATCACAACGAGTGTGTACCAGCACCAATGTCCGCATCGATCACACTAAGTGTGTACAAGCACCTATGTGCCCATCGATCACACTGAGTGTGTACCAGCCCGAGTGCCCCTATCGATCACACAGAGTGTGTACCAGGCCGAGTGCCCCCATCGAACAAACCGAGTGTGTACCAGCACCAACGTCCGCATCGATCACAGCGAGTGTGTACCAGCCCGAGCGTCTCCATCGATCACACCGAGTGTGTACCAGCACCAATGTCTCCATCGATCACACAGAGTGTGTACCAGCCCGAGTGTCCCCATCGATCACACCGAGTGTGTACCAGCCCGAGTGTCCCCATCGATCACACCGAGTGTGTACCAGCCCGACTGCCCCATTGATCACACCGAGTGTGTACCAGCCCGAGTGTCCCCATTGAACACACCGAGTCTGTACCAGCCCGAGTGTCCCCATCGATCACACCAAGTGTGTACCAGCCCAAGCGCCCCCATCGATCACACCGAGTGTGTACCAGACCGAATGCCCTCATCGATCACACCGAGTGTGTACCAGCACCAATGTCCCCATCGATCACACCGAGTGTGTACCAGCCCGAGTGTCCCCATCGATCACACCAAGTGTGTACCAGCACCAATGTCCCCATCGATCACACCGAGAGTGTACCAGCCCGAGTGCCCGCATCGATCACACTGTGTGTGTACCAGCCCGAGTGCCGCCATTGATCACACAGAGGGCGTACCAGCATGAGTGAGCCCATCGATCACACCGAATGTGTACCAGCCTGAATGCCCCATCGCTCACACAGAGTGCGTACCCGCCCGAGTGCCCCCATCGATCACACCGAGTGTGTACCAGCCCGAGTGCCCACATCGATCACACCGAGTGTGTACCAGCCCGAGTGCCCCCATCGATCACACCGAGTTTGTACCAGCACCAATGTCCCCATCGATCACACCGAGTGTGTACCAGCACCAATGTCGCCATCGATCACAGCGAGTGTGTATCAGCCCGAGTGCCCCCATCGATCATACCAAGTGTGTACCAGCATCAATGTCCCCATCAATCTCACCAAGTGTGTACCAGCACCAATGTCCCCATCGATCACACCGTGTGCACCAGCGCGAGTGTCCCCATCGATCACACCGAGTGTGTACGAGCCCGAGTGTCCCAATCGGTCACACCGAGTGTGTACCAGCACCAATGTCCGCATCGATCACACTAAGTGTGTACAAGCACCAATGTGCCCATCGATCACACCGAGTGTGTACCAGCCCGAGTGCCCCTATCGATCACACAGAGTGTGTACCAGCCCGAGTGCCCCCATCGAACAAACCGAGTGTGTACCAGCACCAACGTCCGCATCGATCACACCGAGTGTGTACCAGCCCGAGTGTCTCCATCGATCACACCGAGTGTGTACCAGCACCAATGTCTCCATCGATCACACAGAGTGTGTACCAGCCCGAGTGTCCCCATCAATCACACCGAGTGTGTACCAACCCGAGTGTCCCCATCGATCACACCGAGTGTGTACCAGCCCGACTGCCCCAATTGATCACACCGAGTGTGTACCAGCCCGAGTGCCCCCATCGATCACACTGAGTGTGTACCAGCCCGAGAGCCCCCATCGATCACACTGAGTGTGTACCAGCCCGAGTACCCCCATCGATCACACAGAGGGTGTACCAGCCAGAGTGACCCTATCGATCACACCGTACGTGTACCAGCACCAATGTCCTCATCGATCACACCGTGTGTGTACCAGCCCGAGTGCCCCCATCAATCACACCGAGTGTGTACTAGCACCAATGTCCCAATCGATCACAGCGAGTGTGTACCAGCCCGAGTGCCCCCATCGATCACACAGAGTGTGTACCAGCACCAAAGTACCCATGGATCGCACCGAATGTGTACCAGCCCGAGTGCCCCCAACGATCACACTGAGTGTGTACCAGACCGACTGCCCACATCAATCACGCCAAGTGTGTACCAGCACCAATGTCCGCATCGATCTCACCAAGTGTGTACCAGCGCGAGTGCCCCCATCAATCACACCGAGTGTGTACCAGCACCAATGTCCGCATAGATGACACGAAGTGTGTACAAGCACCAATGTCCCCATCGATCACACCGAGTGTGTACCAGCCCGAGCATCACCATCGATCACACCGAGTGTGTACCAGCCGAGTGTCCCCATCGATCACACCGATTCTGTACCAGCACCAATGTCCCCATCGATCACACCGAGTGTGTACCATCACCAATGACCCCATCGATCACACCGAGTGTGTACCAGCCCGAGTGTCCCCATCGATCACACCGAGTGTGTACCATCCCCAATGACCCCATCGATCACACCGAGTGTGTACCAGCCCAAGCGCCCCCATCGATCACACCGATTGTGTACCAGACCGAATTCCCTCATCGATCACACCGAGTGTGTACCAGCACCAATGTCCCCATCGATCACACCGAGTTTGTACCAGCCCGAATGTCCCCATCGATCACACCAAGTGTGTACCAGCACCAATGTCCCCATCGATCACACCGAGTGTGTACCAGCCCGAGTAACCCCATCGATCACACCGAGTGTGTACCAGCACCAATGTCCCCATCGATCACACCGAGTGTGTACCAGCCCGTGTGAACCCATCGATCACACCGAGTGTGTACCAGAAAAGTGTCCCCATCGATCACACCGTGTGTACCAGCACCGATGTCCCCATCGATCACAGAGAGTGTGTACCAGCCCAAGTGCCCCCATCGATCACACCGAGTGTGTACCAGCACCAATGTCCCCATCGATCACACCGTGTGTGTACCAGCACCGATGTCCCCATCGATCACAGAGAGTGTGTACCAGCCCAAGTGCCCCCATCGATCACATCGAGTGTGTACCAGCACGACTGCCCCAATTGATCACACCGAGTGTGTACCAGCCCGAGTGTCCCCATCGATCACATCGAGTGTGTACCAGCCCGACTGCCCCAATTGATCACACCGAGTGTGCACCAGCCTGAGTGCCCCATCGATCACGCCGAGTGTGTACCAGCCCGAGTGTCCCCATCGAACACACCGAGTCTGTACCAGCCCGAGTGTCCCCATCGATCACACCAAGTGTGTACCAGCCCGAGTGCCCCCATCGAACAAACCGAGTGTGTACCAGCACCAACGTCCGCATCGATCACACCGAGTGTGTACCAGCCCGAGTGTCCCCATCGATCACACCAAGTGTGTACCAGCACCAATGTCCCCATCGATCACATCGAGTGTGTACCAGCCCGAGTATCCCCATCGATCACACCGAGTGTGTACCAGCACCAATGTCCCCATCGATCACACCGAGTGTGTACCAGCACCAATGTCCGCATCGATCACACTAAGTGTGTACAAGCACCAATGTGCCCATCGATCACACCGAGTGTGTACCAGCCCGAGTGCACCTATCGATCACACAGAGTGTGTACCAGCCCGAGTGCCCCCATCGAACAAACCGAGTGTGTACCAGCACCAACGTCCGCATCGATCACACCGAGTGTGTACCAGCCCGAGTGTCTCCATCGATCACACCGAGTGTGTACCAGCACCAATGTCTCCATCGGTCACACAGAGTGTGTACCAGCCCGAGTGTCCCCATCAATCACACCGAGTGTGTACCAGCCCGAGTGTCCCCATCGATCACACCGAGTGTGTACCAGCCCGACTGCCCCAATTGATCACACCGAGTGTGTACCAGCCCGAGTGCCCCCATCGATCACACCGAGTGTGTACCAGCCCGAGAGCCCCCATCGATCACACTGAGTGTGTACCAGCCCAAGTACCCCCATCGATCACACAGAGGTTGTACCAGCCAGAGTGACCCTATCGATCACACCGTACGTGTACCAGCACCAATGTCCTCATCGATCACACCGAGTGTGTACCAGCCCGAGTGCCCCCATCAATCACACCGAGTGTGTACTAGCACCAATGTCCCAATCGATCACAGCGAGTGTGTACCAGCCCGAGTGCCCCCATCGATCACACAGAGTGTGTACCAGCACCAAAGTACCCATGGATCGCACCGAATGTGTACCAGCCCGAGTGCCCCCAACGATCACAATGAGTGTGTACCAGACCGACTGCCCACATCAATCACGCCAAGTGTGTACCAGCACCAATGTCCGCATCGATCTCACCAAGTGTGTACCAGCGCGAGTGCCCCCATCAATCACACCGAGTGTGTACCAGCCCGAATGTCCCCATCGATCACACCGAGTGTGTACCAGCACCAATGTCCGCATAGATGACACGAAGTGTGTACAAGCACCAATGTCCCCATCGATCACACCGAGTGTGTACCAGCCCGAGCATCACCATCGATCACACCGAGTGTGTACCAGCCGAGTGTCCCCATCAATCACACCGATTCTGTACCAGCACCAATGTCCCCATCGATCACACCGAGTGTGCACCAGAACCAATGACCCCATCGATCACACCGAGTGTGTACCAGCCCGAGTGTCCCCATCGATCACACCAAGTGTGTACCAGCCCAAGCGCCCCCATCGATCACACTGAGTGTGTACCAGACCGAATGCCCTCATCGATCACACCGAGTGTGTACCAGCACCAATGTCCCCATCGATCACACCGAGTGTGTACCAGCCCGAGTGTCCCCATCGATCACACCAAGTGTGTACCAGCACCAATGTCCCCATCGATCACACTGAGTGTGTACCAGCCCGAGTAACCCCATCGATCACACCGAGTGTGTACCAGCACCAATGTCCCCATCGATCACCCCGAGTGTGTACCAGCCCGAGTGACCCCATCGATCACACCGAGTGTGTACCAGCCCAAGTGTCCCCATCGATCACACCGTGTGTACCAGCACCGAAGTCCCCATCGATCACAGAGAGTGCGTACCAGCCCAAGTGCCCCCATCGATCACACCGAGTGTGTACCAGGCCGACTGCCCCAATTGATCACACCGAGTGTGCACCAGCCTGAGTGCCCCATCGATCACACCGAGTGTGTACCAGCCCGAGTGCCCCATTGAACACACCGAGTCTGTACCAGCCCGAGTGTCCCCATCGATCACACCAAGTGTGTACCAGCCCAAGCGCCCCCATCGATCACACCGAGTGTGTACCAGACCGAATGCCCTCATCGATCACACCGAGTGTGTACCAGCACCAATGTCCCCATCGATCACACCGAGTGTGTACCAGCCCGAGTGTCCCCATCGATCACACCAAGTGTGTACCAGCACCAATGTCCCCATCGATCACACCGAGAGTGTACCAGCCCGAGTGCCCCCATCGATCACACTGTGTGTGTACCAGCCCGAGTGCCGCCATTGATCACACAGAGGGCGTACCAGCATGAGTGAGCCCATCGATCACACCGAATGTGTTCCAGCCTGAATGCCCCATCGCTCATACAGAGTGCGTACCAGCCCGACTGCCCCCATCGATCACACCGAGTGTGTACCAGCCCGAGTGCCCCCATCGATCACACCGAGTGTGTACCAGCCCGAGTACCCCCATCGATCACACCGAGTTTGTACCAGCACCAATGTCGCCATCGATCACAGCGAGTGTGTATCAGCCCGAGTGCCCCCATCGATCATACCAAGTGTGTACCAGCATCAATGTCCCCATCAATCTCACCAAGTGTGTACCAGCACCAATGTCCCCATCGATCACACCGTGTGTACCAGCGCGAGTGTCCCCATCGATCACACCGAGTGTGTACGAGCCCGAGTGTCCCAATCGGTCACACCGAGTGTGTACCAGCACCAATGTCCGCATCGATCACACTAAGTGTGTACAAGCACCAATGTGCCCATCGATCACACCGAGTGTGTACCAGCCCGAGTGCCCCTATCGATCACACAGAGTGTGTACCAGCCCGAGTGCCCCCATCGAACAAACCGAGTGTGTACCAGCACTAACGTCCGCATCGATCACACCGAGTGTATACCAGCCCGAGTGTCTCCATCGATCACACCGAGTGTGTACCAGTACCAATGTCTCCATCGATCACACAGAGTGTGTACCAGCCCGAGTGTCCCCATCAATCACACCGAGTGTGTACCAACCCGAGTGTCCCCATCGATCACACCGAGTGTGTACCAGCCCGACTGCCCCAATTGATCACACCGACTGTGTACCGGCCCGAGTGCCCCCATCGATCACACTGAGTGTGTACCAGCCCGCGAGCTCCCATCGATCACACTGAGTGTGTACCAGCCCGAGTACCCCCATCGATCACACAGAGGGTGTACCAGCCAGAGTGACCCTATCGATCACACCGTACGTGTACCAGCACCAATGTCCTCATCGATCACACCGAGTGTGTACCAGCCCGAGTGCCCCCATCAATCACACCGAGTGTGTACTAGCACCAATGTCCCAATCGATCACAGCGAGTGTGTACCAGCCCGATTGCCCCCATCGATCACACAGAGTGTGTACCAGCACCAAAGTACCCATGGATCGCACCGAATGTGTACCAGCCCGAGTGCCCCCAACGATCACACTGAGTGTGTACCAGACCGACTGCCCACATCAATCACGCCAAGTGTGTACCAGCACCAATGTCCGCATCGAACTCACCAAGTGTGTACCAGCGCGAGTGCCCCCATCAATCACACCGAGTGTGTACCAGCACCAATGTCCGCATAGATGACACGAAGTGTGTACAAGCACCAATGTCCCCATCGATCACACCGAGTGTGTAACAGCCCGAGCATCACCATCGATCACACCGCGTGTGTACCAGCCGAGTGTCCCCATCGATCACACCGATTCTGTACCAGCACCAATGTCCCCATCGATCACACCGAGTGTGTACCAGAACCAATGACCCCATCGATCACACCGAGTGTGTACCATCCCGAGTGTCCCATCGATCACACCGAGTGTGTACCAGACCGAATGCCCTCATCGATCACACCGAGTGTGTACCAGCACCAATGTCCCCATCGATCACAGCGAGTGTGTACCAGCCCGAGTGTCCCCATCGATCACACCAAGTGTGTACCAGCACCAATGTCCCCATCGATCACACTGAGTGTGTACCAGCCCGAGTAACCCCATCGATCACACCGAGTTTGTACCAGCACCAATGTCCCCATCGATCACCCCGAGTGTGTACCAGCCCGAGTGACCCCATCGATCACAGCGAGTGTGGACCAGCCCAAGTGTCCCCATCGATCACACCGTGTGTACCAGCACCGATGTCCCCATCGATCACTGAGAGTGTGTACCAGCCCAAGTTCCCCCATCGATCACACCGAGTGTGTACCAGCACCAATGTCCCCATCGATCACACCGTGTGTGTACCAGCACCGCTGTCCCCATCGATCACAGAGAGTGTGTACCAGCCCAAGTGCCCCCATCGATCACACCGAGTGTGTACCAGCCCGACTGCCCCAATTGATCACACCGAGTGTGTACCAGCCCGAGTGTCCCCATCGATCACACCGAGTGTGTACCAGCCCGGCTGCCCCAATTGATCACACCGAGTGTGCACCAGCCTGAGTGCCCCATCGATCACACCGAGTGTGTACCAGCCCGAGTGTCCCCATTGAACACACCGAGTCTGTACCAGCCCGAGTGTCCCCATCGATCACACCAAGTGTGTACCAGCCCAAGCGCCCCCATCGATCACACCGAGTGTGTACCAGACCGAATGCCCTCATCGATCACACCGAGTGTGTACCAGCACCAATGTCCCCATCGATCACACCGAGTGTGTACCAGCCCGAGTGTCCCCATCGATCACACCAAGTGTGTACCAGCACCAATGTCCCCATCGATCACACCGAGAGTGTACCAGCCCGAGTAACCCCATCGATCACACCGAGTGTGTACCAGCACCAATGTCCCCATCGATCACACCGAGTGTGTACCAGCCCGAGTGACCCCATCGATCACACCAAGTGTGTACCAGCCCAAGTGTCCCCATCGATCACACCGAGTGTGTACCAGCACCGATGTCCCCATCGATCACAGAGAGTGTGTACCAGCCCAAGTGCCCCCATCGATCACACCGAGTGTGTACCAGCACCAATGTCCCCATCGATCACACCGAGTGTGTACCAGCACCAATGTCCCCATCGATCACAGAGAGTGTGTACCAGCCCACGTGCCCCCATCGATCACACCGAGTGTGTACCAGCCCGACTGCCCCAATTGATCACACCGAGTGTGCACCTGCCTGAGTGCACCATCGATCACACCGAGTGTGTACCAGCACCAATGTCCCCATCGTTGACACTGAGTGTGTACCAGCCTGACTGCCCCAATTGAGCACACCGACGGTGTACCAGCCCGAGCGTCCCCATCGATCACACCGAGTTTGTACCAGAACCAATGTCCCCATTGATCACACCGAGTGTGTCCCAGCCCGAGTGTCCCCATCCATCACAACGAGTGTGTACCAGCACCAATGTACCCATCGATCACACCGAGTGTGTACCAGCACCAATGTCCCCATCGATCACACCGTGTGTGTACCAGCACCGCTGTCCCCATCGATCACAGAGAGTGTGTACCAGCCCAAGTGACCCATCGATCACACCGAGTGTGTACCAGCCCGACTGCCCCAATTGATCACACCGAGTGTGTACCAGCCCGAGTGTCCCCATCGATCACACCGAGTGTGTACCAGCCCGACTGCCCCAATTGATCACACCGAGTGTGCACCAGCCTGAGTGCCCCATCGATCACACCGAGTGTGTACCAGCCCGAGTGTCCCCATTGAACACACCGAGTCTGTACCAGCCCGAGTGTCCCCATCGATCACACCAAGTGTGTACCAGCCCAAGCGCCCCCATCGATCACACCGAGTGTGTACCAGACCGAATGCCCTCATCGATCACACCGAGTGTGTACCAGCACCAATGTCCCCATCGATCACACCGAGTGTGTACCAGCCCGAGTGTCCCCATCGATCACACCAAGTGTGTACCAGCACCAATGTCCCCATCGATCACACCGAGAGTGTACCAGCCCGAGTAACCCCATCGATCACACCGAGTGTGTACCAGCACCAATGTCCCCATCGATCACACCGAGTGTGTACCAGCCCGAGTGACCCCATTGATCACACCAAGTGTGTACCAGCCCAAGTGTCCCCATCGATCACACCGAGTGTGTACCAGCACCGATGTCCCCATCGATCACAGAGAGTGTGTACCAGCCCAAGTGCCCCCATCGATCACACCGAGTGTGTACCAGCACCAATGTCCCCATCGATCACACCGAGTGTGTACCAGCACCGATGTCCCCATCGATCACAGAGAGTGGGTACCTGCCCACGTGCCCCCATCGATCACACTGAGTGTGTACCAGCCCGACTGCCCCAATTGATCACACCGAGTGTGCACCAGCCTGAGTGCACCATCGATCACACCGAGTGTGTACCAGCACCAATGTCCCCATCGTTCACACTGAGTGTGTACCAGCCTGACTGCCCCAATTGAGCACACCGACGGTGTACCAGCCCGAGCGTCCCCATCGATCACTCCGAGTTTGTACCAGCACCAATGTCCCCAATGATCATACCGAGTGTGTCCCAGCCCGAGTGTCCCCATCCATCACAACGAGTGTGTACCAGCACCAATGTACCCATCGATCACACCGAGTGTGTACCAGCCCGAGTGCCCCCATTGATCATACCAAGTGTGTACCAGCATCAATGTCCCCATCAATCTCACCAAGTGTGTACCAGCACCAATGTCCCCATCGATCACACCGTGTGTACCAGCGCGAGTGTCCCCATCGATCACACCAAGTGTGTACCAGCACCAATGTCGCCATCGATCACAGCGAGTGTGTATCAGCCCGAGTGCCCCCATTGATAATACCAAGTGTGTACCAGCATCAATGTCCCCATCAATCTCACCAAGTGTGTACCAGCACCAATGTCCCCATCGATCACACCGTGTGTACCAGCGCGAGTGTCCCCATCGATCACACCGAGTGTGTACGAGCCCGAGTGTCCCAATCGATCACAACGAGTGTGTACCAGCACCAATGTCCGCATCGATCACACTAAGTGTGTACAAGCACCTATGTGCCCATCGATCACACTGAGTGTGTACCAGCCCGAGTGCCCCTATCGATCACACAGAGTGTGTACCAGGCCGAGTGCCCCCATCGAACAAACCGAGTGTGTACCAGCACCAACGTCCGCATCGATCACAGCGAGTGTGTACCAGCCCGAGCGTCTCCATCGATCACACCGAGTGTGTACCAGCACCAATGTCTCCATCGATCACACAGAGTGTGTACCAGCCCGAGTGTCCCCATCGATCACACCGAGTGTGTACCAGCCCGAGTGTCCCCATCGATCACACCGAGTGTGTACCAGCCCGACTGCCCCATTGATCACACCGAGTGTGTACCAGCCCGAGTGTCCCCATTGAACACACCGAGTCTGTACCAGCCCGAGTGTCCCCATCGATCACACCAAGTGTGTACCAGCCCAAGCGCCCCCATCGATCACACCGAGTGTGTACCAGACCGAATGCCCTCATCGATCACACCGAGTGTGTACCAGCACCAATGTCCCCATCGATCACACCGAGTGTGTACCAGCCCGAGTGTCCCCATCGATCACACCAAGTGTGTACCAGCACCAATGTCCCCATCGATCACACCGAGAGTGTACCAGCCCGAGTGCCCGCATCGATCACACTGTGTGTGTACCAGCCCGAGTGCCGCCATTGATCACACAGAGGGCGTACCAGCATGAGTGAGCCCATCGATCACACCGAATGTGTACCAGCCTGAATGCACCATCGCTCACACAGAGTGCGTACCCGCCCGAGTGCCCCCAATCGATCACACCGAGTGTGTACCAGCCCGAGTGCCCACATCGATCACACCGAGTGTGTACCAGCCCGAGTACCCCCATCGATCACACCGAGTTTGTACCAGCACCAATGTCCCCATCGATCACACCGAGTGTGTACCAGCACCAATGTCGCCATCGATCACAGCGAGTGTGTATCAGCCCGAGTGCCCCCATCGATCATACCAAGTGTGTACCAGCATCAATGTCCCCATCAATCTCACCAAGTGTGTACCAGCACCAATGTCCCCATCGATCACACCGTGTGTACCAGCGCGAGTGTCCCCATCGATCACACCGAGTGTGTACCAGCCCGAGTGTCCCCATCGATCACACCGAGTGTGTACCAGCCCGGCTGCCCCAATTGATCACACCGAGTGTGCACCAGCCTGAGTGCCCCATCGATCACACCGAGTGTGTACCAGCCCGAGTGTCCCCATTGAACACACCGAGTCTGTACCAGCCCGAGTGTCCCCATCGATCACACCAAGTGTGTACCAGCCCAAGCGCCCCCATCGATCACACCGAGTGTGTACCAGACCGAATGCCCTCATCGATCACACCGAGTGTGTACCAGCACCAATGTCCCCATCGATCACACCGAGTGTGTACCAGCCCGAGTGTCCCCATCGATCACACCAAGTGTGTACCAGCACCAATGTCCCCATCGATCACACCGAGAGTGTACCAGCCCGAGTAACCCCATCGATCACACCGAGTGTGTACCAGCACCAATGTCCCCATCGATCACACCGAGTGTGTACCAGCCCGAGTGACCCCATCGATCACACCAAGTGTGTACCAGCCCAAGTGTCCCCATCGATCACACCGAGTGTGTACCAGCACCGATGTCCCCATCGATCACAGAGAGTGTGTACCAGCCCAAGTGCCCCCATCGATCACACCGAGTGTGTACCAGCACCAATGTCCCCATCGATCACACCGAGTGTGTACCAGCACCAATGTCCCCATCGATCACAGAGAGTGTGTACCAGCCCACGTGCCCCCATCGATCACACCGAGTGTGTACCAGCCCGACTGCCCCAATTGATCACACCGAGTGTGCACCTGCCTGAGTGCACCATCGATCACACCGAGTGTGTACCAGCACCAATGTCCCCATCGTTGACACTGAGTGTGTACCAGCCTGACTGCCCCAATTGAGCACACCGACGGTGTACCAGCCCGAGCGTCCCCATCGATCACACCGAGTTTGTACCAGAACCAATGTCCCCATTGATCACACCGAGTGTGTCCCAGCCCGAGTGTCCCCATCCATCACAACGAGTGTGTACCAGCACCAATGTACCCATCGATCACACCGAGTGTGTACCAGCACCAATGTCCCCATCGATCACACCGTGTGTGTACCAGCACCGCTCTCCCCATCGATCACAGAGAGTGTGTACCAGCCCAAGTGACCCATCGATCACACCGAGTGTGTACCAGCCCGACTGCCCCAATTGATCACACCGAGTGTGTACCAGCCCGAGTGTCCCCATCGATCACACCGAGTGTGTACCAGCCCGACTGCCCCAATTGATCACACCGAGTGTGCACCAGCCTGAGTGCCCCATCGATCACACCGAGTGTGTACCAGCCCGAGTGTCCCCATTGAACACACCGAGTCTGTACCAGCCCGAGTGTCCCCATCGATCACACCAAGTGTGTACCAGCCCAAGCGCCCCCATCGATCACACCGAGTGTGTACCAGACCGAATGCCCTCATCGATCACACCGAGTGTGTACCAGCACCAATGTCCCCATCGATCACACCGAGTGTGTACCAGCCCGAGTGTCCCCATCGATCACACCAAGTGTGTACCAGCACCAATGTCCCCATCGATCACACCGAGAGTGTACCAGCCCGAGTAACCCCATCGATCACACCGAGTGTGTACCAGCACCAATGTCCCCATCGATCACACCGAGTGTGTACCAGCCCGAGTGACCCCATTGATCACACCAAGTGTGTACCAGCCCAAGTGTCCCCATCGATCACACCGAGTGTGTACCAGCACCGATGTCCCCATCGATCACAGAGAGTGTGTACCAGCCCAAGTGCCCCCATCGATCACACCGAGTGTGTACCAGCACCAATGTCCCCATCGATCACACCGAGTGTGTACCAGCACCGATGTCCCCATCGATCACAGAGAGTGGGTACCTGCCCACGTGCCCCCATCGATCACACTGAGTGTGTACCAGCCCGACTGCCCCAATTGATCACACCGAGTGTGCACCAGCCTGAGTGCACCATCGATCACACCGAGTGTGTACCAGCACCAATGTCCCCATCGTTCACACTGAGTGTGTACCAGCCTGACTGCCCCAATTGAGCACACCGACGGTGTACCAGCCCGAGCGTCCCCATCGATCACTCCGAGTTTGTACCAGCACCAATGTCCCCAATGATCATACCGAGTGTGTCCCAGCCCGAGTGTCCCCATCCATCACAACGAGTGTGTACCAGCACCAATGTACCCATCGATCACACCGAGTGTGTACCAGCCCGAGTGCCCCCATTGATCATACCAAGTGTGTACCAGCATCAATGTCCCCATCAATCTCACCAAGTGTGTACCAGCACCAATGTCCCCATCGATCACACCGTGTGTACCAGCGCGAGTGTCCCCATCGATCACACCAAGTGTGTACCAGCACCAATGTCGCCATCGATCACAGCGAGTGTGTATCAGCCCGAGTGCCCCCATTGATAATACCAAGTGTGTACCAGCATCAATGTCCCCATCAATCTCACCAAGTGTGTACCAGCACCAATGTCCCCATCGATCACACCGTGTGTACCAGCGCGAGTGTCCCCATCGATCACACCGAGTGTGTACGAGCCCGAGTGTCCCAATCGATCACAACGAGTGTGTACCAGCACCAATGTCCGCATCGATCACACTAAGTGTGTACAAGCACCTATGTGCCCATCGATCACACTGAGTGTGTACCAGCCCGAGTGCCCCTATCGATCACACAGAGTGTGTACCAGGCCGAGTGCCCCCATCGAACAAACCGAGTGTGTACCAGCACCAACGTCCGCATCGATCACAGCGAGTGTGTACCAGCCCGAGCGTCTCCATCGATCACACCGAGTGTGTACCAGCACCAATGTCTCCATCGATCACACAGAGTGTGTACCAGCCCGAGTGTCCCCATCGATCACACCGAGTGTGTACCAGCCCGAGTGTCCCCATCGATCACACCGAGTGTGTACCAGCCCGACTGCCCCATTGATCACACCGAGTGTGTACCAGCCCGAGTGTCCCCATTGAACACACCGAGTCTGTACCAGCCCGAGTGTCCCCATCGATCACACCAAGTGTGTACCAGCCCAAGCGCCCCCATCGATCACACCGAGTGTGTACCAGACCGAATGCCCTCATCGATCACACCGAGTGTGTACCAGCACCAATGTCCCCATCGATCACACCGAGTGTGTACCAGCCCGAGTGTCCCCATCGATCACACCAAGTGTGTACCAGCACCAATGTCCCCATCGATCACACCGAGAGTGTACCAGCCCGAGTGCCCGCATCGATCACACTGTGTGTGTACCAGCCCGAGTGCCGCCATTGATCACACAGAGGGCGTACCAGCATGAGTGAGCCCATCGATCACACCGAATGTGTACCAGCCTGAATGCACCATCGCTCACACAGAGTGCGTACCCGCCCGAGTGCCCCCAATCGATCACACCGAGTGTGTACCAGCCCGAGTGCCCACATCGATCACATCGAGTGTGTACCAGCCCGAGTACCCCCATCGATCACACCGAGTTTGTACCAGCACCAATGTCCCCATCGATCACACCGAGTGTGTACCAGCACCAATGTCGCCATCGATCACAGCGAGTGTGTATCAGCCCGAGTGCCCCCATCGATCATACCAAGTGTGTACCAGCATCAATGTCCCCATCAATCTCACCAAGTGTGTACCAGCACCAATGTCCCCATCGATCACACCGTGTGTACCAGCGCGAGTGTCCCCATCGATCACACCGAGTGTGTACGAGCCCGAGTGTCCCAATCGGTCACACCGAGTGTGTACCAGCACCAATGTCCGCATCGATCACACTAAGTGTGTACAAGCACCAATGTGCCCATCGATCACACCGAGTGTGTACCAGCCCGAGTGCCCCTATCGATCACACAGAGTGTGTACCAGCCCGAGTGCCCCCATCGAACAAACCGAGTGTGTACCAGCACCAACGTCCGCATCGATCACACCGAGTGTGTACCAGCCCGAGTGTCTCCATCGATCACACCGAGTGTGTACCAGCACCAATGTCTCCATCGATCACACAGAGTGTGTACCAGCCCGAGTGTCCCCATCAATCACACCGAGTGTGTACCAACCCGAGTGTCCCCATCGATCACACCGAGTGTGTACCAGCCCGACTGCCCCAATTGATCACACCGAGTGTGTACCAGCCCGAGTGCCCCCATCGATCACACTGAGTGTGTACCAGCCCGAGAGCCCCCATCGATCACACTGAGTGTGTACCAGCCCGAGTACCCCCATCGATCACACAGAGGGTGTACCAGCCAGAGTGACCCTATCGATCACACCGTACGTGTACCAGCACCAATGTCCTCATCGATCACACCGAGTGTGTACCAGCCCGAGTGCCCCCATCAATCACACCGAGTGTGTACTAGCACCAATGTCCCAATCGATCACAGCGAGTGTGTACCAGCCCGAGTGCCCCCATCGATCACACAGAGTGTGTACCAGCACCAAAGTACCCATGGATCGCACCGAATGTGTACCAGCCCGAGTGCCCCCAACGATCACACTGAGTGTGTACCAGACCGACTGCCCACATCAATCACGCCAAGTGTGTACCAGCACCAATGTCCGCATCGATCTCACCAAGTGTGTACCAGCGCGAGTGCCCCCATCAATCACACCGAGTGTGTACCAGCACCAATGTCCGCATAGATGACACGAAGTGTGTACAAGCACCAATGTCCCCATCGATCACACCGAGTGTGTACCAGCCCGAGCATCACCATCGATCACACCGAGTGTGTACCAGCCGAGTGTCCCCATCGATCACACCGATTCTGTACCAGCACCAATGTCCCCATCGATCACACCGAGTGTGTACCATCACCAATGACCCCATCGATCACACCGAGTGTGTACCAGCCCGAGTGTCCCCATCGATCACACCGAGTGTGTACCATCCCCAATGACCCCATCGATCACACCGAGTGTGTACCAGCCCAAGCGCCCCCATCGATCACACCGAGTGTGTACCAGACCGAATTCCCTCATCGATCACACCGAGTGTGTACCAGCACCAATGTCCCCATCGATCACACCGAGTTTGTACCAGCCCGAATGTCCCCATCGATCACACCAAGTGTGCACCAGCACCAATGTCCCCATCGATCACACCGAGTGTGTACCAGCCCGAGTAACCCCATCGATCACACCGAGTGTGTACCAGCGCCAATGTCCCCATCGATCACACCGAGTGTGTACCAGCCCGTGTGAACCCATCGATCACACCGAGTGTGTACCAGAAAAGTGTCCCCATCGATCACACCGTGTGTACCAGCACCGATGTCCCCATCGATCACAGAGAGTGTGTACCAGCCCAAGTGCCCCCATCGATCACACCGAGTGTGTACCAGCACCAATGTCCCCATCGATCACACCGTGTGTGTACCAGCACCGATGTCCCCATCGATCACAGAGAGTGTGTACCAGCCCAAGTGCCCCCATCGATCACATCGAGTGTGTACCAGCACGACTGCCCCAATTGATCACACCGAGTGTGTACCAGCCCGAGTGTCCCCATCGATCACATCGAGTGTGTACCAGCCCGACTGCCCCAATTGATCACACCGAGTGTGCACCAGCCTGAGTGCCCCATCGATCACACCGAGTGTGTACCAGCCCGAGTGTCCCCATCGAACACACCGAGTCTGTACCAGCCCGAGTGTCCCCATCGATCACACCAAGTGTGTACCAGCCCAAGCGCCCCCATCGATCACACCGAGTGTGTACCAGACCGAATGCCCTCATCGATCACAACGAGTGTGTACCAGCACCAATGTCCCCATCGATCACACCGAGTGTGTACCAGCCCGAGTGTCCCCATCGATCACACCAAGTGTGTACCAGCACCAATGTCCCCATCGATCACATCGAGTGTGTACCAGCCCGAGTAACCCCATCGATCACACCGAGTGTGTACCAGCACCAATGTCCCCATCGATCACACCGAGTGTGTACCAGCCCGAGTGTCCCCATCGATCACACCGAGTGTGTACCAGCCCAAGTGTCCCCATCGATCACACCGAGTGTGTACCAGCACCGATGTCCCCATCGATCACAGAGAGTGTGTACCAGCCCAAGTGCCCCCATCGATCACACCGAGTGTGTACCAGCACCAATGTCCCCATCGATCACACCGAGTGTGTACCAGCACCGATGTCCCCATCGATCACAGAGAGTGTGTACCAGCCCAAGTGCCCCCATCGATCAAACCGATTGTGTACCAGCCCGACTGCCCCAATTGATCACACCGAGTGTTCACCAGCCTGAGTGCACCATCGATCACACCGAGTGTGTACCAGCCCGAGTGTCCCCTTCGAACACACCGAGTGTGTACCAGCACCAATGTCCCCATCGATCACACTGAGTGTGTACCAGCCTGACTGCCCCAATTGAGCACACCGACGGTGTACCAGCCCGCGCGTCCCCATCGATCACACCGAGTTTGTACCAGCACCAATGTCCCCATTGATCACACCGAGTGTGTACCAGCCCGAGTGCCCCCATCGATCACACCAGGTGTGTACCAGCACCAATGTCGCCATCGATCACAGCGAGTGTGTATCAGCCCGAGTGCCCCCATCGATCATACCAAGTGTGTACCAGCATCAATGTCCCCATCAATCTCACCAAGTGTGTACCAGCACCAATGTCCCCATCGATCACACCGTGTGTACCAGCGCGAGTGTCCCCATCGATCACACCGAGTGTGTACGAGCCCGAGTGTCCCAATCGATCACACCGAGTGTGTACCAGCACCAATGTCCGCATCGATCACACTAAGTGTGTACAAGCACCAATGTCTCCATCGATCACACAGAGTGTGTACCAGCCCGAGTGTCCCCATCAATCACACCGAGTGTGTACCAGCCCGAGTGTCCCCATCGATCACACCGAGTGTGTACCAGCCCGACTGCCCCAATTGATCACACCGAGTGTGTACCAGCCCGAGTGCCCCCATCGATCACACCGAGTGCGTACCAGCCCGAGAGCCCCCATCGATCACACTGAGTGTGTACCAGCCCGAGTACCCCCATCGATCACACAGAGGGTGTACCAGCCAGAGTGACCCTATCGATCACACCGTACGTGTACCAGCACCAATGTCCTCATCGATCACACCGAGTGTGTACCAGCCCGAGTGCCCCCATCAATCACACCGAGTGTGTACTAGCACCAATGTCCCAATCGATCACAGCGAGTGTGTACCAGCCCGAGTGCCCCCATCGATCACACAGAGTGTGTACCAGCACCAAAGTACCCATGGATTGCACCGAATGTGTACCAGCCCGAGTGCCCCCAACGATCACACTGAGTGTGTACCAGCCCGACAGCCCACATCAATCACGCCAAGTGTGTACCAGCACCAATGTCCGCATCGATCTCACCAAGTGTGTACCAGCGCGAGTGCCCCCATCAATCACACCGAGTGTGTACCAGCCCGAATGTCCCCATCGATCACACCGAGTGTGTACCAGCACCAATGTCCGCATCGATCACACGAAGTGTGTACAAGCACCAATGTCCCCATCGATCACACCGAGTGTGTACCAGACCGAGCATCACCATCGATCACACCGAGTGTGTACCAGCCGAGTGTCCCCATCGATCACACCGAGTGTGTGCCAGCCCGAGTGACCCCATCGATCACACCGAGTGTGTACCAGCCCAAGTGTCCCCATCGATCACACCGTGTGTACCAGCACCGATGTCCCCATCGATCACAGAGAGTGTGTACCAGCCCAAGTGCCCCCATCGATCACACCGAGTGTGTACCAGCACCAATGTCCCCATCGATCACACTGAGTGTGTACCAGCCTGACTGCCCCAATTGAGCACACCAACGGTGTACCAGCCTGCGCGTCCCCATCGATCACACCGAGTTTGTACCAGCACCAATGTCCCCATTGATCACACCGAGTGTGTACCAGCCCGAGTGCCCCCATCGATCACACCAGGTGTGTACCAGCACCAATGTCGCCATCGATCACAGCGAGTGTGTATCAGCCCGAGTGCCCCCATCGATCATACCAAGTGTGTACCAGCATCAATGTCCCCATCAATCTCACCAAGTGTGTACCAGCACCAATGTCCCCATCGATCACACCGTGTGTACCAGCGCGAGTGTCCCCATCGATCACACCGAGTGTGTACGAGCCCGAGTGTCCCAATCGATCACACCGAGTGTGTACCAGCACCAATGTCCGCATCGATCACACTAAGTGTGTACAAGCACCAATGTGCCCATCGATCACACCGAGTGTGTACCAGCCTGAGTGCCCCTATCGATCACACAGAGTGTGTACCAGCCCGAGTGCCCCCATCGAACAAACCGAGTGTGTACCAGCACCAACGTCCGCATCGATCACAGCGAGTGTGTACCAGCCCGAGTGTCTCCATCGATCACACCGAGTGTGTACCAGCACCAATGTCTCCATCGATCACACAGAGTGTGTACCAGCCCGAGTGTCCCCATCAATCACACCGAGTGTGTACCAGCCCGAGTGTCCCCATCGATCACACCGAGTGTGTACCAGCCCGACTGCCCCAATTGATCACACCGAGTGTGTACCAGCCCGAGTGCCCCCATCGATCACACCGAGTGTGTACCAGCCCGAGAGCCCCCATCGATCACACTGAGTGTGTACCAGCCCGAGTACCCCCATCGATCACACAGAGGGTGTACCAGCCAGAGTGACCCTATCGATCACACCGTACGTGTACCAGCACCAATGTCCTCATCGATCACACCGAGTGTGTACCAGCCCGAGTGCCCCCATCAATCACACCGAGTGTGTACCAGCACCAATGTCCCAATCGATCACAGCGAGTGTGTACCAGCCCGAGTGCCCCCATCGATCACACAGAGTGTGTACCAGCACCAAAGTACCCATGGATTGCACCGAATGTGTACCAGCCCGAGTGCCCCCAACGATCACACTGAGTGTGTACCAGCCCGACAGCCCACATCAATCACGCCAAGTGTGTACCAGCACCAATGTCCGCATCGATCTCACCAAGTGTGTACCAGCGCGAGTGCCCCCATCAATCACACCGAGTGTGTACCAGCCCGAATGTCCCCATCGATCACACCGAGTGTGTACCAGCACCAATGTCCGCATCGATCACACGAAGTGAGTACAAGCACCAATGTCCCCATCGATCACACCGAGTGTGTACCAGACCGAGCATCACCATCGATCACACCGAGTGTGTACCAGCCGAGTGTCCCCATCGATCACACCGAGTGTGTGCCAGCCCGAGTGACCCCATCGATCACACCGAGTGTGTACCAGCCCAAGTGTCCCCATCGATCACACCGTGTGTACCAGCACCGATGTCCCCATCGATCACAGAGAGTGTGTACCAGCCCAAGTGCCCCCATCGATCACACCGAGTGTGTACCAGCACCAATGTCCCCATCGATCACACCGAGTGTGTACCAGCACCGATGTCCCCATCGATCACAGAGAGTGGGTACCAGCCCACGTGCCCCCATCGATCACACCGAGTGTGTACCAGCCCGACTGCCCCAATTGATCACACCGAGTGTGCACCAGCCTGAGTGCACCATCGATCACACCGAGTGTCTACCAGCACCAATGTCCCCATCGTTCACACTGAGTGTGTACCAGCCTGACTGCCCCAATTGAGCACACCGACGGTGTACCAGCCCGAGCGTCCCCATCGATCACACCGAGTTTGCACCAGCACCAATGTCCCCATTGATCACACCGAGTGTGTCCCAGCCCGGGTGTCCCCATCCATCACAACGAGTGTGTACCAGCACCAATGTACCCATCGATCACACCGAGTGTGTACCAGCCCGAGTTTCCCATTCCATCACACCGAGTGTGTACCAGCCCGAGTGCCCCCATCGATCACACTGAGTGTGTACCAGCCCGAGAGCCCCCATCGATCACACTGAGTGTGTACCAGCCCGAGTACCCCCATCGATCACACAGAGGGTGTACCAGCCAGAGTGACCCTATCGATCACACCGTACGTGTACCAGCACCAATGTCCTCATCGATCACACCGAGTGTGTACCAGCCCGAGTGCCCCCATCAATCACACCGAGTGTGTACTAGCACCAATGTCCCAATCGATCACAGCGAGTGTGTACCAGCCCGAGTGCCCCCATCGATCACACAGAGTGTGTACCAGCACCAATGTCCGCAACGATCTCACCAAGTGTGTACCAGCGCGAGTGCCCCCATCAATCACACCGAGTGTGTACCAGCCCGAATGTCCCCATCGATCACACCGAGTGTGTACCAGCCCGAGCATCACCATCGATCACACCGAGTGTGTACCAGCCGATTGTCCCCATCGATCAAACCGATTCTGTACCACCACCAATGTCCCCATCGATCACACCGAGTGTGTACCAGAACCAATGACCCCATCGATCACACCGAGTGTGTACCAGCCCGAGTGTCCCCATCGATCAAACCAAGTGTGTACCAGCCCAAGCGCCCCCATCGATCACACCGAGTTTGTACCAGACCGAATGCCCTCATCGATCACACCGAGTGTGTACCAGCACCAATGTCCCCATCGATCACACCGAGTGTGTACCAGCCCGAGTAACCCCATCGATCACACCGAGTGTGTACCAGCACCAATGTCCCCATCGATCACCCCGAGTGCGTACAAGCCCGAGTGACCCCATCGATCACACCGAGTGTGTACCAGCCCAAGTGTCCCCATCGATCACACCGTGTGTACCAGCACCGATGTCCCCATCGATCACTGAGAGTGTGTACCAGCCCAAGTGCCCCCATCGATCATACCGAGTGTGTACCAGCACCAATGTCCCCATCGATCACACCGTGTGTGTACCAGCACCGCTGTCCACATCGATCACAGAGAGTGTGTACCAGCCCAAGTGCCCCCATCGATCACACCGAGTGTGTACCAGCCCGACTGCCCCAATTGATCACACCGAGTGTGTACCAGCCCGAGTGTCCCCATCGATCACACCGAGTGTGTACCAGCCCGACTGCCCCAATTGATCACACCGAGTGTGCACCAGCCTGAGTGCCCCATCGATCACACCGAGTGTGTACCAGCCCGAGTGTCCCCATTGAACACACCGAGTCTGTACCAGCCCGAGTGTCCCCATCGATCACACCAAGTGTGTACCAGCCCAAGCGCCCCCATCGATCACAAAGAGTGTGTACCAGACCGAATGCCCTCATCGATCACACCGAGTGTGTACCAGCACCACTGTCCCCATCGATCACACCGAGTGTGTACCAGCCCGAGTGTCCCCATCGATCACATCAAGTGTGTACCAGCACCAATGTCCCCATCGATCACACCGAGAGTGTACCAGCCCGAGTAACCCCATCGATCACACCGAGTGTGTACCAGCACCAATGTCCCCATCGATCACACCGAGTGTGTACCAGCCCGAGTGACCCCATCGATCACACCAAGTGTGTACCAGCCCAAGTGTCCCCATCGATCACACCGAGTGTGTACCAGCACCGATGTCCCCATCGATCACAGAGAGTGTGTACCAGCCCAAGTGCCCCCATCGATCACACCGAGTGTGTACCAGCACCAATGTCCCCATCGATCACACCGAGTGTGTACCAGCACCGATGTCCCCATCGATCACAGAGAGTGGGTACCAGCCCACGTGCCCCCATCGATCACACCGAGTGTGTACCAGCCCGACTGCCCCAATTGATCACACCGAGTGTGCACCAGCCTGAGTGCACCATCGATCACACCGAGTGTGTACCAGCACCAATGTCTCCATCGATCACACAGAGTGTGTACCAGCCCGAGTGTCCCCATCAATCACACCGAGTGTGTACCAACCCGAGTGTCCCCATCGATCACACCGAGTGTGTACCAGCCCGACTGCCCCAATTGATCACACCGAGTGTGTACCAGCCCGAGTGCCCCCATCGATCACACTGAGTGTGTACCAGCCCGAGAGCCCCCATCGATCACACTGAGTGTGTACCAGCCCGAGTACCCCCATCGATCACACAGAGGGTGTACCAGCCAGAGTGACCCTATCGATCACACCGTACGTGTACCAGCACCAATGTCCTCATCGATCACACCGAGTGTGTACCAGCCCGAGTGCCCCCATCAATCACACCGAGTGTGTACTAGCACCAATGTCCCAATCGATCACAGCGAGTGTGTACCAGCCCGAGTGCCCCCATCGATCACACAGAGTGTGTACCAGCACCAAAGTACCCATGGATCGCACCGAATGTGTACCAGCCCGAGTGCCCCCAACGATCACACTGAGTGTGTACCAGACCGACTGCCCACATCAATCACGCCAAGTGTGTACCAGCACCAATGTCCGCATCGATCTCACCAAGTGTGTACCAGCGCGAGTGCCCCCATCAATCACACCGAGTGTGTACCAGCACCAATGTCCGCATAGATGACACGAAGTGTGTACAAGCACCAATGTCCCCATCGATCACACCGAGTGTGTACCAGCCCGAGCATCACCATCGATCACACCGAGTGTGTACCAGCCGAGTGTCCCCATCGATCACACCGATTCTGTACCAGCACCAATGTCCCCATCGATCACACCGAGTGTGTACCATCACCAATGACCCCATCGATCACACCGAGTGTGTACCAGCCCGAGTGTCCCCATCGATCACACCGAGTGTGTACCATCCCCAATGACCCCATCGATCACACCGAGTGTGTACCAGCCCAAGCGCCCCCATCGATCACACCGAGTGTGTACCAGACCGAATTCCCTCATCGATCACACCGAGTGTGTACCAGCACCAATGTCCCCATCGATCACACCGAGTTTGTACCAGCCCGAATGTCCCCATCGATCACACCAAGTGTGCACCAGCACCAATGTCCCCATCGATCACACCGAGTGTGTACCAGCCCGAGTAACCCCATCGATCACACCGAGTGTGTACCAGCGCCAATGTCCCCATCGATCACACCGAGTGTGTACCAGCCCGTGTGAACCCATCGATCACACCGAGTGTGTACCAGAAAAGTGTCCCCATCGATCACACCGTGTGTACCAGCACCGATGTCCCCATCGATCACAGAGAGTGTGTACCAGCCCAAGTGCCCCCATCGATCACACCGAGTGTGTACCAGCACCAATGTCCCCATCGATCACACCGTGTGTGTACCAGCACCGATGTCCCCATCGATCACAGAGAGTGTGTACCAGCCCAAGTGCCCCCATCGATCACATCGAGTGTGTACCAGCACGACTGCCCCAATTGATCACACCGAGTGTGTACCAGCCCGAGTGTCCCCATCGATCACATCGAGTGTGTACCAGCCCGACTGCCCCAATTGATCACACCGAGTGTGCACCAGCCTGAGTGCCCCATCGATCACACCGAGTGTGTACCAGCCCGAGTGTCCCCATCGAACACACCGAGTCTGTACCAGCCCGAGTGTCCCCATCGATCACACCAAGTGTGTACCAGCCCAAGCGCCCCCATCGATCACACCGAGTGTGTACCAGACCGAATGCCCTCATCGATCACAACGAGTGTGTACCAGCACCAATGTCCCCATCGATCACACCGAGTGTGTACCAGCCCGAGTGTCCCCATCGATCACACCAAGTGTGTACCAGCACCAATGTCCCCATCGATCACATCGAGTGTGTACCAGCCCGAGTAACCCCATCGATCACACCGAGTGTGTACCAGCACCAATGTCCCCATCGATCACACCGAGTGTGTACCAGCCCGAGTGTCCCCATCGATCACACCGAGTGTGTACCAGCCCAAGTGTCCCCATCGATCACACCGAGTGTGTACCAGCACCGATGTCCCCATCGATCACAGAGAGTGTGTACCAGCCCAAGTGCCCCCATCGATCACACCGAGTGTGTACCAGCACCAATGTCCCCATCGATCACACCGAGTGTGTACCAGCACCGATGTCCCCATCGATCACAGAGAGTGTGTACCAGCCCAAGTGCCCCCATCGATCAAACCGATTGTGTACCAGCCCGACTGCCCCAATTGATCACACCGAGTGTTCACCAGCCTGAGTGCACCATCGATCACACCGAGTGTGTACCAGCCCGAGTGTCCCCTTCGAACACACCGAGTGTGTACCAGCACCAATGTCCCCATCGATCACACTGAGTGTGTACCAGCCTGACTGCCCCAATTGAGCACACCGACGGTGTACCAGCCCGCGCGTCCCCATCGATCACACCGAGTTTGTACCAGCACCAATGTCCCCATTGATCACACCGAGTGTGTACCAGCCCGAGTGCCCCCATCGATCACACCAGGTGTGTACCAGCACCAATGTCGCCATCGATCACAGCGAGTGTGTATCAGCCCGAGTGCCCCCATCGATCATACCAAGTGTGTACCAGCATCAATGTCCCCATCAATCTCACCAAGTGTGTACCAGCACCAATGTCCCCATCGATCACACCGTGTGTACCAGCGCGAGTGTCCCCATCGATCACACCGAGTGTGTACGAGCCCGAGTGTCCCAATCGATCACACCGAGTGTGTACCAGCACCAATGTCCGCATCGATCACACTAAGTGTGTACAAGCACCAATGTCTCCATCGATCACACAGAGTGTGTACCAGCCCGAGTGTCCCCATCAATCACACCGAGTGTGTACCAGCCCGAGTGTCCCCATCGATCACACCGAGTGTGTACCAGCCCGACTGCCCCAATTGATCACACCGAGTGTGTACCAGCCCGAGTGCCCCCATCGATCACACCGAGTGCGTACCAGCCCGAGAGCCCCCATCGATCACACTGAGTGTGTACCAGCCCGAGTACCCCCATCGATCACACAGAGGGTGTACCAGCCAGAGTGACCCTATCGATCACACCGTACGTGTACCAGCACCAATGTCCTCATCGATCACACCGAGTGTGTACCAGCCCGAGTGCCCCCATCAATCACACCGAGTGTGTACTAGCACCAATGTCCCAATCGATCACAGCGAGTGTGTACCAGCCCGAGTGCCCCCATCGATCACACAGAGTGTGTACCAGCACCAAAGTACCCATGGATTGCACCGAATGTGTACCAGCCCGAGTGCCCCCAACGATCACACTGAGTGTGTACCAGCCCGACAGCCCACATCAATCACGCCAAGTGTGTACCAGCACCAATGTCCGCATCGATCTCACCAAGTGTGTACCAGCGCGAGTGCCCCCATCAATCACACCGAGTGTGTACCAGCCCGAATGTCCCCATCGATCACACCGAGTGTGTACCAGCACCAATGTCCGCATCGATCACACGAAGTGTGTACAAGCACCAATGTCCCCATCGATCACACCGAGTGTGTACCAGACCGAGCATCACCATCGATCACACCGAGTGTGTACCAGCCGAGTGTCCCCATCGATCACACCGAGTGTGTGCCAGCCCGAGTGACCCCATCGATCACACCGAGTGTGTACCAGCCCAAGTGTCCCCATCGATCACACCGTGTGTACCAGCACCGATGTCCCCATCGATCACAGAGAGTGTGTACCAGCCCAAGTGCCCCCATCGATCACACCGAGTGTGTACCAGCACCAATGTCCCCATCGATCACACTGAGTGTGTACCAGCCTGACTGCCCCAATTGAGCACACCAACGGTGTACCAGCCTGCGCGTCCCCATCGATCACACCGAGTTTGTACCAGCACCAATGTCCCCATTGATCACACCGAGTGTGTACCAGCCCGAGTGCCCCCATCGATCACACCAGGTGTGTACCAGCACCAATGTCGCCATCGATCACAGCGAGTGTGTATCAGCCCGAGTGCCCCCATCGATCATACCAAGTGTGTACCAGCATCAATGTCCCCATCAATCTCACCAAGTGTGTACCAGCACCAATGTCCCCATCGATCACACCGTGTGTACCAGCGCGAGTGTCCCCATCGATCACACCGAGTGTGTACGAGCCCGAGTGTCCCAATCGATCACACCGAGTGTGTACCAGCACCAATGTCCGCATCGATCACACTAAGTGTGTACAAGCACCAATGTGCCCATCGATCACACCGAGTGTGTACCAGCCTGAGTGCCCCTATCGATCACACAGAGTGTGTACCAGCCCGAGTGCCCCCATCGAACAAACCGAGTGTGTACCAGCACCAACGTCCGCATCGATCACAGCGAGTGTGTACCAGCCCGAGTGTCTCCATCGATCACACCGAGTGTGTACCAGCACCAATGTCTCCATCGATCACACAGAGTGTGTACCAGCCCGAGTGTCCCCATCAATCACACCGAGTGTGTACCAGCCCGAGTGTCCCCATCGATCACACCGAGTGTGTACCAGCCCGACTGCCCCAATTGATCACACCGAGTGTGTACCAGCCCGAGTGCCCCCATCGATCACACCGAGTGTGTACCAGCCCGAGAGCCCCCATCGATCACACTGAGTGTGTACCAGCCCGAGTACCCCCATCGATCACACAGAGGGTGTACCAGCCAGAGTGACCCTATCGATCACACCGTACGTGTACCAGCACCAATGTCCTCATCGATCACACCGAGTGTGTACCAGCCCGAGTGCCCCCATCAATCACACCGAGTGTGTACCAGCACCAATGTCCCAATCGATCACAGCGAGTGTGTACCAGCCCGAGTGCCCCCATCGATCACACAGAGTGTGTACCAGCACCAAAGTACCCATGGATTGCACCGAATGTGTACCAGCCCGAGTGCCCCCAACGATCACACTGAGTGTGTACCAGCCCGACAGCCCACATCAATCACGCCAAGTGTGTACCAGCACCAATGTCCGCATCGATCTCACCAAGTGTGTACCAGCGCGAGTGCCCCCATCAATCACACCGAGTGTGTACCAGCCCGAATGTCCCCATCGATCACACCGAGTGTGTACCAGCACCAATGTCCGCATCGATCACACGAAGTGAGTACAAGCACCAATGTCCCCATCGATCACACCGAGTGTGTACCAGACCGAGCATCACCATCGATCACACCGAGTGTGTACCAGCCGAGTGTCCCCATCGATCACACCGAGTGTGTGCCAGCCCGAGTGACCCCATCGATCACACCGAGTGTGTACCAGCCCAAGTGTCCCCATCGATCACACCGTGTGTACCAGCACCGATGTCCCCATCGATCACAGAGAGTGTGTACCAGCCCAAGTGCCCCCATCGATCACACCGAGTGTGTACCAGCACCAATGTCCCCATCGATCACACCGAGTGTGTACCAGCACCGATGTCCCCATCGATCACAGAGAGTGGGTACCAGCCCACGTGCCCCCATCGATCACACCGAGTGTGTACCAGCCCGACTGCCCCAATTGATCACACCGAGTGTGCACCAGCCTGAGTGCACCATCGATCACACCGAGTGTCTACCAGCACCAATGTCCCCATCGTTCACACTGAGTGTGTACCAGCCTGACTGCCCCAATTGAGCACACCGACGGTGTACCAGCCCGAGCGTCCCCATCGATCACACCGAGTTTGCACCAGCACCAATGTCCCCATTGATCACACCGAGTGTGTCCCAGCCCGGGTGTCCCCATCCATCACAACGAGTGTGTACCAGCACCAATGTACCCATCGATCACACCGAGTGTGTACCAGCCCGAGTTTCCCATTCCATCACACCGAGTGTGTACCAGCCCGAGTGCCCCCATCGATCACACTGAGTGTGTACCAGCCCGAGAGCCCCCATCGATCACACTGAGTGTGTACCAGCCCGAGTACCCCCATCGATCACACAGAGGGTGTACCAGCCAGAGTGACCCTATCGATCACACCGTACGTGTACCAGCACCAATGTCCTCATCGATCACACCGAGTGTGTACCAGCCCGAGTGCCCCCATCAATCACACCGAGTGTGTACTAGCACCAATGTCCCAATCGATCACAGCGAGTGTGTACCAGCCCGAGTGCCCCCATCGATCACACAGAGTGTGTACCAGCACCAATGTCCGCAACGATCTCACCAAGTGTGTACCAGCGCGAGTGCCCCCATCAATCACACCGAGTGTGTACCAGCCCGAATGTCCCCATCGATCACACCGAGTGTGTACCAGCCCGAGCATCACCATCGATCACACCGAGTGTGTACCAGCCGATTGTCCCCATCGATCAAACCGATTCTGTACCACCACCAATGTCCCCATCGATCACACCGAGTGTGTACCAGAACCAATGACCCCATCGATCACACCGAGTGTGTACCAGCCCGAGTGTCCCCATCGATCAAACCAAGTGTGTACCAGCCCAAGCGCCCCCATCGATCACACCGAGTTTGTACCAGACCGAATGCCCTCATCGATCACACCGAGTGTGTACCAGCACCAATGTCCCCATCGATCACACCGAGTGTGTACCAGCCCGAGTAACCCCATCGATCACACCGAGTGTGTACCAGCACCAATGTCCCCATCGATCACCCCGAGTGCGTACAAGCCCGAGTGACCCCATCGATCACACCGAGTGTGTACCAGCCCAAGTGTCCCCATCGATCACACCGTGTGTACCAGCACCGATGTCCCCATCGATCACTGAGAGTGTGTACCAGCCCAAGTGCCCCCATCGATCATACCGAGTGTGTACCAGCACCAATGTCCCCATCGATCACACCGTGTGTGTACCAGCACCGCTGTCCACATCGATCACAGAGAGTGTGTACCAGCCCAAGTGCCCCCATCGATCACACCGAGTGTGTACCAGCCCGACTGCCCCAATTGATCACACCGAGTGTGTACCAGCCCGAGTGTCCCCATCGATCACACCGAGTGTGTACCAGCCCGACTGCCCCAATTGATCACACCGAGTGTGCACCAGCCTGAGTGCCCCATCGATCACACCGAGTGTGTACCAGCCCGAGTGTCCCCATTGAACACACCGAGTCTGTACCAGCCCGAGTGTCCCCATCGATCACACCAAGTGTGTACCAGCCCAAGCGCCCCCATCGATCACAAAGAGTGTGTACCAGACCGAATGCCCTCATCGATCACACCGAGTGTGTACCAGCACCACTGTCCCCATCGATCACACCGAGTGTGTACCAGCCCGAGTGTCCCCATCGATCACATCAAGTGTGTACCAGCACCAATGTCCCCATCGATCACACCGAGAGTGTACCAGCCCGAGTAACCCCATCGATCACACCGAGTGTGTACCAGCACCAATGTCCCCATCGATCACACCGAGTGTGTACCAGCCCGAGTGACCCCATCGATCACACCAAGTGTGTACCAGCCCAAGTGTCCCCATCGATCACACCGAGTGTGTACCAGCACCGATGTCCCCATCGATCACAGAGAGTGTGTACCAGCCCAAGTGCCCCCATCGATCACACCGAGTGTGTACCAGCACCAATGTCCCCATCGATCACACCGAGTGTGTACCAGCACCGATGTCCCCATCGATCACAGAGAGTGGGTACCAGCCCACGTGCCCCCATCGATCACACCGAGTGTGTACCAGCCCGACTGCCCCAATTGATCACACCGAGTGTGCACCAGCCTGAGTGCACCATCGATCACACCGAGTGTGTACCAGCACCAATGTCCCCATCGTTCACACTGAGTGTGTACCAGCCTGACTGCCCCAATTGAGCACACCGACGGTGTACCAGCCCGAGCGTCCCCATCGATCACACCGAGTTTGTACCAGCACCAATGTCCCCATTGATCACACCGAGTGTGTCCCAGCCCGAGTGTCCCCATCCATCACAGCGAGTGTGTACCAGCACC
Source organism: Isurus oxyrinchus (assembly GCA_026770705.1). Classification (NCBI taxonomy): domain Eukaryota; kingdom Metazoa; phylum Chordata; class Chondrichthyes; order Lamniformes; family Lamnidae; genus Isurus; species Isurus oxyrinchus. Next base: position 491,089 of record JANJGN010000181.1, read on the forward strand.
AATGTACCCATCGATCACACCGAGTGTGTACCAGCCCGAGTTTCCCCATCCATCACACCGAGTGTGTACCAGCCCGAGTGCCCCCATCGATCACACCAATTGTGTACCAGCACCAATGTCGCCATCGATCACAGCGAGTGTGTATCAGCCCGAGTGCCCCCATCGATCATACCAAGTGTGTACCAGCATCAATGTCCCCATCAATCTCACCAAGTGTGTACCAGCACCAATGTCCCCATCGAACACACCGTGTGTACCAGCGCGAGTGTCCCCATCGATCACACCGAGTGTGTACGAGCCCGAGTGTCCCAATCGATCATAACGAGTGTGTACCAGCACCAATGTCCGCATCGATCACACTAAGTGTGTACAAGCACCAATGTGCCCATCGATCACACTGAGTGTGTACCAGCCCGAGTGCCCTTATCGATCACACAGAGTGTGTACCAGGCCGAGTGCCCCCATCGAACAAACCGAGTGTGTACCAGCACCAACGTCCGCATCGATCACAGCGAGTGTGTACCAGCCCGAAAGTCTCCATCGATCACACCGAGTGTGTACCAGCACCAATGTCTCCATCGATCACACAGAGTGTGTACCAGCCCGAGTGTCCCCATCAATCACACCGAGTGTGTACCAGCCCGAGTGTCCCCATCGATCACACCGAGTGTGTACCAGCACGACTGCCCCAATTGATCACACCGAGTGTGTACCAGCCCGAGTGCTCCCATCGATCACACCGAGTGTGTACCAGCCCGAGAGCCCCCATCGATCACACTGAGTGTGTACCAGCCCGAGTACCCCCATCGATCACACAGAGGGTGTACCAGCCAGAGTGACCCTATCGATCACACCGAGTGTGTACCATCCCCAATGACCCCATCGATCACACCGTACGTGTACCAGCACCAATGTCCTCATCGATCACACCGAGTGTGTACCAGCCCGAGTGCCCCAATCAATCACACCGAGTGTGTACCAGCACCAATGTCCCAATCGATCACAGCGAGTGTGTACCAGCCCGAGTGCCCCCATCGATCATACAGATTGTGTACCAGCACCAAAGTACCCATGGATCGCACCGAAAGTGTACCAGCCCGAGTGCCCCCAACGATCACACTGAGTGTGTACCAGCCCGACTGCCCACATCAATCACGCCAAGTGTGTACCAGCACCAATGTCCGCATCGATCTCACCAAGTGTGTACCAGCGCGAGTGCCCCCATCAATCACACCGAGTGTGTACCAGCCCGAATGTCCCCATCGATCACACCGAGTGTTTACCAGCACCAATGTCCGCATAGATGACACGAAGTGTGTACAAGCACCAATGTCCCCATCGATCACACCGAGTGTGTACCAGCCCGAGCATCACCATCGATCACACCGAGTGTGTACCAGCCGAGTGTCCCCATCGATCACACCGATTCTGTACCAGCACCAATGTCCCCATCGATCACACCGAGTGTGTACCATCACCAATGACCCCACGATCACACCGAGTGTGTACCAGCCCGAGTGTCCCCATCGATCACACCGAGTGTGTACCATCCCCAATGACCCCATCGATCACACCGAGTGTGTACCAGCCCAAGCGCCCCCATCGATCACACCGAGTGTGTACCAGACCGAATTCCCTCATCGATCACACCGAGTGTGTACCAGCACCAATGTCCCCATCGATCACACCGAGTTTGTACCAGCCTGAATGTCCCCATCGATCACACCAAGTGTGTACCAGCACCAATGTCCCCATCGATCACACCGAGTGTGTACCAGCCCGAGTAACCCCATCGATCACACCGAGTGTGTACCAGCGCCAATGTCCCCATTGAACACAGAGTGTGTACCAGCCCGTGTGACCCCATCGATCACACCGAGTGTGTACCAGCCCAAGTGTCCTCATCGATCACACCGTGTGTACCAGCACCGATGTCCCCATCGATCACAGAGAGTGTGTACCAGCCCAAGTGCCCCCATCGATCACACCGAGTGTGTACCAGCACCAATGTCCCCATCGATCACACCGTGTGTGCACCAGCACCGATGTCCCCATCGATCACAGAGAGTGTGTACCAGCCCAAGTGCCCCCATCGATCACACCGAGTGTGTACCAGCACGACTGCCCCAATTGATCACACCGAGTGTGTACCAGCCCGAGTGTCCCCATCGATCACACCGAGTGTGTACCAGCCCGACTGCCCCAATTGATCACACCGAGTGTGCACCAGCCTGAGTGCCCCATCGATCACACCGAGTGTGTACCAGCCCGAGTGTCCCCATCGAACACACCGAGTCTGTACCAGCCCGAGTGTCCCCATCGATCACACCAAGTGTGTACCAGCCCAAGCGCCCCCATCGATCACACCGAGTGTGTACCAGACCGAATGCCCTCATCGATCACAACGAGTGTGTACCAGCACCAATGTCCCCATCGATCACACCGAGTGTGTACCAGCCCGAGTGTCCCCATCGATCACACCAAGTGTGTACCAGCACCAATGTCCTCATCGATCACATCGAGTGTGTACCAGTCCGAGTAACCCCATCGATCACACCGAGTGTGTACCAGCACCAATGTCCCCATCGATCACACCGAGTGTGTACCAGCCCGAGTGACCCCATCGATCACACCGAGTGTGTACCAGCCCAAGTGTCCCCATCGATCACACCGAGTGTGTACCAGCACCGATGTCCCCATCGATCACAGAGAGTGTGTACCAGCCCAAGTGCCCCCATCGATCACACCGAGTGTGTACCAGCACCAATGTCCCCATCGATCACACCGAGTGTGTACCAGCACCGATGTCCCCATCGATCACAGAGAGTGTGTACCAGCCCAAGTGCCCCCATCGATCACACCGATTGTGTACCAGCCCGACTGCCCCAATTGATCACACCGAGTGTTCACCAGCCTGAGTGCACCATCGATCACACCGAGTGTGTACCAGCCCGAGTGTCCCCTTCGAACACACCGAGTGTGTACCAGCACCAATGTCCCCATCGATCACACTGAGTGTGTACCAGCCTGACTGCCCCAATTGAGCACACCGACGGTGTACCAGCCCGCGCGTCCCCATCGATCACACCGAGTTTGTACCAGCACCAATGTCCCCATTGATCACACCGAGTGTGTACCAGCCCGAGTGCCCCCATCGATCACACCAGGTGTGTACCAGCACCAATGTCGCCATCGATCACAGCGAGTGTGTATCAGCCCGAGTGCCCCCATCGATCATACCAAGTGTGTACCAGCATCAATGTCCCCATCAATCTCACCAAGTGTGTACCAGCACCAATGTCCCCATCGATCACACCGTGTGTACCAGCGCGAGTGTCCCCATCGATCACACTGAGTGTGTACGAGCCCGAGTGTCCCAATCGATCACACCGAGTGTGTACCAGCACCAATGTCCGCATCGATCACACTAAGTGTGTACAAGCACCAATGTGCCCATCGATCACACCGAGTGTGTACCAGCCTGAGTGCCCCTATCGATCACACAGAGTGTGTACCAGCCCGAGTGCCCCCATCGAACAAACCGAGTGTGTACCAGCACCAACGTCCGCATCGATCACAGCGAGTGTGTACCAGCCCGAGTGTCTCCATCGATCACACCGAGTGTGTACCAGCAGCAATGTCTCCATCGATCACACAGAGTGTGTACCAGCCCGAGTGTCCCCATCAATCACACCGAGTGTGTACCAGCCCGAGTGTCCCCATCGATCACACCGAGTGTGTACCAGCCCGACTGTCCCAATTGATCACACCGAGTGTGTACCAGCCCGAGTGCCCCCATCGATCACACCGAGTGTGTACCAGCCCGAGAGCCCCCATCGATCACACTGAGTGTGTACCAGCCCGAGTACCCCCATCGATCACACAGAGGGTGTACCAGCCAGAGTGACCCTATCGATCACACCGTACGTGTACCAGCACCAATGTCCTCATCGATCACACCGAGTGTGTACCAGCCCGAGTGCCCCCATCAATCACACCGAGTGTGTACCAGCACCAATGTCCCAATCGATCACAGCGAGTGTGTACCAGCCCGAGTGCCCCCATCGATCACACAGAGTGTGTACCAGCACCAAAGTACCCATGGATTGCACCGAATGTGTACCAGCCCGAGTGCCCCCAACGATCACACTGAGTGTGTACCAGCCCGACAGCCCACATCAATCACGCCAAGTGTGTACCAGCACCAATGTCCGCATCGATCTCACCAAGTGTGTACCAGCGCGAGTGCCCCCATCAATCACACCGAGTGTGTACCAGCCCGAATGTCCCCATCGATCACACCGAGTGTGTACCAGCACCAATGTCCGCATCGATCACACGAAGTGTGTACAAGCACCAATGTCCCCATTGATCACACCGAGTGTGTACCAGACCGAGCATCACCATCGATCACACCGAGTGTGTACCAGCCGAGTGTCCCCATCGATCACACCGAGTGTGTAGCAGCCCGAGTGACCCCATCGATCACACCGAGTGTGTACCAGCCCAAGTGTCCCCATCGATCACACCGTGTGTACCAGCACCGATGTCCCCATCGATCACAGAGAGTGTGTACCAGCCCAAGTGCCCCCATCGATCACACCGTGTGTGTACCAGCACCAATGTCCCCATCGATCACACCGAGTGTGTACCAGCACCGATGTCCCCATCGATCACAGAGAGTGGGTACCAGCCCACGTGCCCCCATCGATCACACCGAGTGTGTACCAGCCCGACTGCCCCAATTGATCACACCGAGTGTGCACCAGCCTGAGTGCACCATCGATCACACCGAGTGTGTACCAGCACCAATGTCCCCATCGTTCACACTGAGTGTGTACCAGCCTGACTGCCCCAATTGAGCACACCGACGGTGTACCAGCCCGAGCGTCCCCATCGATCACACCGAGTTTGTACCAGCACCAATGTCCACATTGATTACACCGAGTGTGTCCCAGCCCGGGTGTCCCCATCCATCACAACGAGTGTGTACCAGCACCAATGTACCCATCGATCACACCGAGTGTGTACCAGCCCGAGTTTCCCATTCCATCACACCGAGTGTGTACCAGCCCGAGTGCCCCCATCGATCACACTGAGTGTGTACCAGCCCGAGAGCCCCCATCGATCACACTGAGTGTGTACCAGCCCGAGTACCCCCATCGATCACACAGAGGGTGTACCAGCCAGAGTGACCCTATCGATCACACCGTACGTGTACCAGCACCAATGTCCTCATCGATCACACCGAGTGTGTACCAGCCCGAGTGCCCCCATCAATCACACCGAGTGTGTACTAGCACCAATGTCCCAATCGATCACAGCGAGTGTGTACCAGCCCGAGTGCCCCCATCGATCACACAGAGTGTGTACCAGCACCAAAGTACCCATGGATCGCACCGAATGTGTACCAGCCCGAGTGCCCCCAACGATCACACTGAGTGTGTACCAGACCGACTGCCCACATCAATCACGCCAAGTGTGTACCAGCACCAATGTCCGCATCGATCTCACCAAGTGTGTACCAGCGCGAGTGCCCCCATCAATCACACCGAGTGTGTACCGGCCCGAATGTCCCCATCGATCACACCGAGTGTGTACCAGCACCAATGTCCGCATAGATGACACGAAGTGTGTACAAGCATCAATGTCCCCATCGATCACACCGAGTGTGTACCAGCCCGAGCATCACCATCGATCACACCGAGTGTGTACCAGCCGAGTGTCCCCATCGATCAAACCGATTCTGTACCACCACCAATGTCCCCATCGATCACACCGAATGTGTACCAGAACCAATGACCCCATCGATCACACCGAGTGTGTACCAGCCCGAGTGTCCCCATCGATCACACCAAGTGTGTACCAGCCCAAGCGCCCCCATCGATCACACCGAGTGTGTACCAGACCGAATGCCCTCATCGATCACACCGAGTGTGTACCAGCACCAATGTCCCCATCGATCACACCGAGTGTGTACCAGCCCGAGTAACCCCATCGATCACACTGAGTGTGTACCAGCACCAATGTCCCCATCGATCACCCCGAGTGCGTACCAGCCCGAGTGACCCCATCGATCACACCGAGTGTGTACCAGCCCAAGTGTCCCCATCGATCACACCGTGTGTACCAGCACCGATGTCCCCATCGATCACTGAGAGTGTGTACCAGCCCAAGTGCCCCCATCGATCATACCGAGTGTGTACCAGCACCAATGTCCCCATCGATCACACCGTGTGTGTACCAGCACCGCTGTCCCCATCGATCACAGAGAGTGTGTACCAGCCCAAGTGCCCCCATCGATCACACCGAGTGTGTACCAGCCCGACTGCCCCAATTGATCACACCGAGTGTGTACCAGCCCGAGTGTCCCCATCGATCACACCGAGTGTGTACCAGCCCGACTGCCCCAATTGATCACACCGAGTGTGCACCAGCCTGAGTGCCCCATCGATCACACCGAGTGTGTACCAGCCCGAGTGTCCCCATTGTACACACCGAGTCTGTACCAGCCCGAGTGTCCCCATCGATCACACCAAGTGTGTACCAGCCCAAGCGCCCCCATCGATCACACCGAGTGTGTACCAGACCGAATGCCCTCATCGATCACACCGAGTGTGTACCAGCACCAATGTCCCCATCGATCACACCGAGTGTGTACCAGCCCGAGTGTCCCCATCGATCACATCAAGTGTGTACCAGCACCAATGTCCCCATCGATCACACCGAGAGTGTACCAGCCCGAGTAACCCCATCGATCACACCGAGTGTGTACCAGCACCAATGTCCCCATCGATCACATCGAGTGTGTACCAGCCCGAGTGACCCCATCGATCACACCAAGTGTGTACCAGCCCAAGTGTCCCCATCGATCACACCGAGTGTGTACCTGCACCGATGTCCCCATCGATCACAGAGAGTGTGTACCAGCCCAAGTGCCCCCATCGATCACACCGAGTGTGTACCAGCACCAATGTCCCCATCGATCACACCGAGTGTGTACCAGCACCGATGTCCCCATCGATCACAGAGAGTGGGTACCAGCCCACGTGCCCCCATCGATCACACCGAGTGTGTACCAGCCCGACTGCCCCAATTGATCACACCGAGTGTGCACCAGCCTGAGTGCACCATCGATCACACCGAGTGTGTACCAGCACCAATGTCCCCATCGTTCACACTGAGTGTGTACCAGCCTGACTGCCCCAATTGAGCACACCGACGGTGTACCAGCCCGAGCGTCCCCATCGATCACACCGAGTTTGTACCAGCACCAATGTCCCCATTGATCACACCGAGTGTGTCCCAGCCGAGTGTCCCCATCCATCACAACGAGTGTGTACCAGCACCAATGTACCCATCGATCACACCGAGTGTGTACCAGCCCGAGTTTCCCCATCCATCACACCGAGTGTGTACCAGCCCGAGTGCCCCCATCGATCACACCAATTGTGTACCAGCACCAATGTCGCCATCGATCACAGCGAGTGTGTATCAGCCCGAGTGCCCCCATCGATCATACCAAGTGTGTACCAGCATCAATGTCCCCATCAATCTCACCAAGTGTGTACCAGCACCAATGTCCCCATCGATCACACCGTGTGTACCAGCGCGAGTGTCCCCATCGATCACACCGAGTGTGTACGAGCCCGAGTGTCCCAATCGATCACAACGAGTGTGTACCAGCACCAATGTCCGCATCGATCACACTAAGTGTGTACAAGCACCAATGTGCCCATCGATCACACCGAGTGTGTACCAGCCCGACTGCCCCAATTGATCACACCGAGTGTGTACCAGCCCGAGTGCCCCCATCGATCACACCGAGTGTGTACCAGCCCGAGAAACCCCATCGATCACACTGAGTGTGTACCAGCCCGAGTAACCCCATCGATCACACAGAGGGTGTACCAGCCAGAGTGACCCTATCGATCACACCGAGTGTGTACCATCCCCAATGACCCCATCGATCACACCGTACGTGTACCAGCACCAATGTCCTCATCGATCACACCGAGTGTGTACCAGCCCGAGTGCCCCAATCAATCACACCGAGTGTGTACCAGCACCAATGTCCCAATCGATCACAGCGAGTGTGTACCAGCCCGAGTGCCCCCATCGATCACACAGATTGTGTACCAGCACCAAAGTACCCATGGATCGCACCGAAAGTGTACCAGCCCGAGTGCCCCCAACGATCACACTGAATGTGTACCAGCCCGACTGCCCACATCAATCACGCCAAGTGTGTACCAGCACCAATGTCCGCATCGATCTCACCAAGTGTGTACCAGCGCGAGTGCCCCCATCAATCACACCGAGTGTGTACCAGCCCGAATGTCCCCATCGATCACACCGAGTGTGTACCAGCACCAATGTCCGCATAGATGACACGAAGTGTGTACAAGCACCAATGTCCCCATCGATCACACCGAGTGTGTACCAGCCCGAGCATCACCATCGATCACACCGAGTGTGTACCAGCCGAGTGTCCCCATCGATCACACCGAGTGTGTACCAGCACCAATGTCCCCATCGATCACACCGAGTGTGTACCAGCCCGAGTAACCCCATCGATCACACTGAGTGTGTACCAGCACCAATGTCCCCATCGATCACCCCGAGTGCGTACCAGCCCGAGTGACCCCATCGATCACACCGAGTGTGTACCAGCCCAAGTGTCCCCATCGATCACACCGTGTGTACCAGCACCGATGTCCCCATCGATCACTGAGAGTGTGTACCAGCCCAAGTGCCCCCATCGATCACGCAGAGTGTGTACCAGCACCAAAGTACCCATGGATCGCACCGAATGTGTACCAGCCCGAGTGCCCCCAACGATCACACTGAGTGTGTACCAGACCGACTGCCCACATCAATCACGCCAAGTGTGTACCAGCACCAATGTCCGCATCGATCTCACCAAGTGTGTACCAGCGCGAGTGCCCCCATCAATCACACCGAGTGTGTACCAGCCCGAATGTCCCCATCGATCACACCGAGTGTGTACCAGCACCAATGTCCGCATAGATGACACGAAGTGTGTACAAGCATCAATGTCCCCATCGATCACACCGAGTGTGTACCAGCACGAGCATCACCATCGATCACACCGAGTGTGTACCAGCCGAGTGTCCCCATCGATCAAACCGATTCTGTACCACCACCAATGTCCCCATCGATCACACCGAGTGTGTACCAGAACCAATGACCCCATCGATCACACAGAGTGTGTACCAGCCCGAGTGTCCCCATCGATCACACCAAGTGTGTACCAGCCCAAGCGCCCCCATCGATCACACCGAGTGTGTACCAGACCGAATGCCCTCATCGATCACACCGAGTGTGTACCAGCACCAATGTCCCCATCGATCACACCGAGTGTGTACCAGCCCGAGTAACCCCATCGATCACACTGAGTGTGTACCAGCACCAATGTCCCCATCGATCACCCCGAGTGCGTACCAGCCCGAGTGACCCCATCGATCACACCGAGTGTGTACCAGCCCAAGTGTCCCCATCGATCACACCGTGTGTACCAGCACCGATGTCCCCATCGATCACAGAGAGTGTGTACCAGCCCAAGTGCCCCCATCGATCACACCGAGTGTGTACCAGCACCAATGTCCCCATCGATCACACCGAGTGTGTACCAGCACCGATGTCCCCATCGATCACAGAGAGTGTGTACCAGCCCAAGTGCCCCCATCGATCACACCGATTGTGTACCAGCCCGACTGCCCCAATTGATCACACCGAGTGTTCACCAGCCTGAGTGCACCATCGATCACACCGAGTGTGTACCAGCCCGAGTGTCCCCTTCGAACACACCGAGTGTGTACCAGCACCAATGTCCCCATCGATCACACTGAGTGTGTACCAGCCTGACTGCCCCAATTGAGCACACCGACGGTGTACCAGCCCGCGCGTCCCCATCGATCACACCGAGTTTCTACCAGCACCAATGTCCCCATTGATCACACCGAGTGTGTACCAGCCCGAGTGCCCCCATCGATCACACCAGGTGTGTACCAGCACCAATGTCGCCATCGATCACAGCGAGTGTGTATCAGCCCGAGTGCCCCCATCGATCATACCAAGTGTGTACCAGCATCAATGTCCCCATCAATCTCACCAAGTGTGTACCAGCACCAATGTCCCCATCGATCACACCGTGTGTACCAGCGCGAGTGTCCCCATCGATCACACCGAGTGTGTACGAGCCCGAGTGTCCCAATCGATCACACCGAGTGTGTACCAGCACCAATGTCCGCATCGATCACACTAAGTGTGTACAAGCACCAATGTGCCAATCGATCACACCGAGTGTGTACCAGCCTGAGTGCCCCTATCGATCACACAGAGTGTGTACCAGCCCGAGTGCCCCCATCGAACAAACCGAGTGTGTACCAGCACCAACGTCCGCATCGATCACAGCGAGTGTGTACCAGCCCGAGTGTCTCCATCGATCACACCGAGTGTGTACCAGCAGCAATGTCTCCATCGATCACACAGAGTGTGTACCAGCCCGAGTGTCCCCATCAATCACACCGAGTGTGTACCAGCCCGAGTGTCCCCATCGATCACACCGAGTGTGTACCAGCCCGACTGCCCCAATTGATCACACCGAGTGTGTACCAGCCCGAGTGCCCCCATCGATCACACCGAGTGTGTACCAGCCCGAGAGCCCCCATCGATCACACTGAGTGTGTACCAGCCCGAGTACCCCCATCGATCACACAGAGGGTGTACCAGCCAGAGTGACCCTATCGATCACACCGTACGTGTACCAGCACCAATGTCCTCATCGATCACACCGAGTGTGTACCAGCCCGAGTGCCCCCATCAATCACACCGAGTGTGTACCAGCACCAATGTCCCAATCGATCACAGCGAGTGTGTACCAGCCCGAGTGCCCCCATCGATCACACAGAGTGTGTACCAGCACCAAAGTACCCATGGATTGCACCGAATGTGTACAAGCCCGAGTGCCCCCAAAGATCACACTGAGTGTGTACCAGCCCGACAGCCCACATCAATCACGCCAAGTGTGTACCAGCACCAATGTCCGCATCGATCTCACCAAGTGTGTACCAGCGCGAGTGCCCCCATCAATCACACCGAGTGTGTACCAGCCCGAATGTCCCCATCGATCACACCGAGTGTGTACCAGCACCAATGTCCGCATCGATCACACGAAGTGTGTACAAGCACCAATGTCCCCATCGATCACACCGAGTGTGTACCAGACCGAGCATCACCATCGATCACACCGAGTGTGTACCAGCCGAGTGTCCCCATCGATCACACCGAGTGTGTAGCAGCCCGAGTGACCCCATCGATCACACCGAGTGTGTACCAGCCCAAGTGTCCCCATCGATCACACCGTGTGTACCAGCACCGATGTCCCCATCGATCACAGAGAGTGTGTACCAGCCCAAGTGCCCCCATCGATCACACCGTGTGTGTACCAGCACCAATGTCCCCATCGATCACACCGAGTGTGTACCAGCACCGATGTCCCCATCGATCACAGAGAGTGGGTACCAGCCCACGTGCCCCCATCGATCACACCGAGTGTGTACCAGCCCGACTGCCCCAATTGATCACACCGAGTGTGCACCAGCCTGAGTGCACCATCGATCACACCGAGTGTGTACCAGCACCAATGTCCCCATCGTTCACACTGAGTGTGTACCAGCCTGACTGCCCCAATTGAGCACACCGACGGTGTACCAGCCCGAGCGTCCCCATCGATCACACCGAGTTTGTACCAGCACCAATGTCCACATTGATCACACCGAGTGTGTCCCAGCCCGGGTGTCCCCATCCATCACAACGAGTGTGTACCAGCACCAATGTACCCATCGATCACACCGAGTGTGTACCAGCCCGAGTTTCCCATTCCATCACACCGAGTGTGTACCAGCCCGAGTGCCCCCATCGATCACACTGAGTGTGTACCAGCCCGAGAGCCCCCATCGATCACACTGAGTGTGTACCAGCCCGAGTACCCCCATCGATCACACAGAGGGTGTACCAGCCAGAGTGACCCTATCGATCACACCGTACGTGTACCAGCACCAATGTCCTCATCGATCACACCGAGTGTGTACCAGCCCTAGTGCCCCCATCAATCACACCGAGTGTGTACTAGCACCAATGTCCCAATCGATCACAGCGAGTGTGTACCAGCCCGAGTGCCCCCATCGATCACACAGAGTGTGTACCAGCACCAAAGTACCCATGGATCGCACCGAATGTGTACCAGCCCGAGTGCCCCCAACGATCACACTGAGTGTGTACCAGACCGACTGCCCACATCAATCACGCCAAGTGTGTACCAGCACCAATGTCCGCATCGATCTCACCAAGTGTGTACCAGCGCGAGTGCCCCCATCAATCACACCGAGTGTGTACCAGCCCGAATGTCCCCATCGATCACACCGAGTGTGTACCAGCACCAATGTCCGCATCGATCACACGAAGTGTGTACAAGCACCAATGTCCCCATCGATCACACCGAGTGTGTACCAGACCGAGCATCACCATCGATCACACCGAGTGTGTACCAGCCGAGTGTCCCCATCGATCACACCGAGTGTGTAGCAGCCCGAGTGACCCCATCGATCACACCGAGTGTGTACCAGCCCAAGTGTCCCCATCGATCACACCGTGTGTACCAGCACCGATGTCCCCATCGATCACAGAGAGTGTGTACCAGCCCAAGTGCCCCCATCGATCACACCGTGTGTGTACCAGCACCAATGTCCCCATCGATCACACCGAGTGTGTACCAGCACCGATGTCCCCATCGATCACAGAGAGTGGGTACCAGCCCACGTGCCCCCATCGATCACACCGAGTGTGTACCAGCCCGACTGCCCCAATTGATCACACCGAGTGTGCACCAGCCTGAGTGCACCATCGATCACACCGAGTGTGTACCAGCACCAATGTCCCCATCGTTCACACTGAGTGTGTACCAGCCTGACTGCCCCAATTGAGCACACCGACGGTGTACCAGCCCGAGCGTCCCCATCGATCACACCGAGTTTGTACCAGCACCAATGTCCACATTGATCACACCGAGTGTGTCCCAGCCCGGGTGTCCCCATCCATCACAACGAGTGTGTACCAGCACCAATGTACCCATCGATCACACCGAGTGTGTACCAGCCCGAGTTTCCCATTCCATCACACCGAGTGTGTACCAGCCCGAGTGCCCCCATCGATCACACTGAGTGTGTACCAGCCCGAGAGCCCCCATCGATCACACTGAGTGTGTACCAGCCCGAGTACCCCCATCGATCACACAGAGGGTGTACCAGCCAGAGAGACCCTATCGATCACACCGTACGTGTACCAGCACCAATGTCCTCATCGATCACACCGAGTGTGTACCAGCCCGAGTGCCCCCATCAATCACACCGAGTGTGTACTAGCACCAATGTCCCAATCGATCACAGCGAGTGTGTACCAGCCCGAGTGCCCCCATCGATCACACAGAGTGTGTACCAGCACCAAAGTACCCATGGATCGCACCGAATGTGTACCAGCCCGAGTGCCCCCAACGATCACACTGAGTGTGTACCAGACCGACTGCCCACATCAATCACGCCAAGTGTGTACCAGCACCAATGTCCGCATCGATCTCACCAAGTGTGTACCAGCGCGAGTGCCCCCATCAATCACACCGAGTGTGTACCAGCCCGAATGTCCCCATCGATCACACCGAGTGTGTGCCAGCACCAATGTCCGCATAGATGACACGAAGTGTGTACAAGCATCAATGTCCCCATCGATCACACCGAGTGTGTACCAGCCCGAGCATCACCATCGATCACACCGAGTGTGTACCAGCCGAGTGTCCCCATCGATCAAACCGATTCTGTACCACCACCAATGTCCCCATCGATCACACCGAGTGTGTACCAGAACCAGTGACCCCATCGATCACACCGAGTGTGTACCAGCCCGAGTGTCCTTATCGATCACACCAAGTGTGTACCAGCCCAAGCGCCCCCATCGATCACACCGAGTGTGTACCAGACCGAATGCCCTCATCGATCACACCGAGTGTGTACCAGCACCAATGTCCCCATCGATCACACCGAGTGTGTACCAGCCCGAGTAACCCCATCGATCACACTGAGTGTGTACCAGCACCAATGTCCCCATCGATCACCCCGAGTGCGTACCAGCCCGAGTGACCCCATCGATCACACCGAGTGTGTACCAGCCCAAGTGTCCCCATCGATCACACCGTGTGTACCAACACCGATGTCCCCATCGATCACTGAGAGTGTGTACCAGCCCAAGTGCCCCCATCGATCATACCGAGTGTGTACCAGCACCAATGTCCCCATCGATCACACCGTGTGTGTACCAGCACCGCTGTCCCCATCGATCACAGAGAGTGTGTACCAGCCCAAGTGCCCCCATCGATCACACCGAGTGTGTACCAGCCCGACTGCCCCAATTGATCACACCGAGTGTGTACCAGCCCGAGTGTCCCCATCGATCACACCGAGTGTGTACCAGCCCGACTGCCCCAATTGATCACACCGAGTGTGCACCAGCCTGAGTGCCCCATCGATCACACCGAGTGTGTACCAGCCCGACTGTCCCCATTGTACACACCGAGTCTGTACCAGCCCGAGTGTCCCCATCGATCACACCAAGTGTGTACCAGCCCAAGCGCCCCCATCGATCACACCGAGTGTGTACCAGACCGAATGCCCTCATCGATCACACCGAGTGTGTACCAGCACCAATGTCCCCATCGATCACACCGAGTGTGTACCAGCCCGAGTGTCCCCATCGATCACATCAAGTGTGTACCAGCACCAATGTCCCCATCGATCACACCGAGAGTGTACCAGCCCGAGTAACCCCATCGATCACACCGAGTGTGTACCAGCACCAATGTCCCCATCGATCACATCGAGTGTGTACCAGCCCGAGTGCCCCATCGATCACACCAAGTGTGTACCAGCCCAAGTGTCCCCATCGATCACACCGAGTGTGTACCTGCACCGATGTCCCCATCGATCACAGAGAGTGTGTACCAGCCCAAGTGCCCCCATCGATCACACCGAGTGTGTACCAGCACCAATGTCCCCATCGATCACACCGAGTGTGTACCAGCACCGATGTCCCCATCGATCACAGAGAGTGGGTACCAGCCCACGTGCCCCCATCGATCACACCGAGTGTGTACCAGCCCGACTGCCCCAATTGATCACACCGAGTGTGCACCAGCCTGAGTGCACCATCGATCACACCGAGTGTGTACCAGCACCAATGTCCCCATCGTTCACACTGAGTGTGTACCAGCCTGACTGCCCCAATTGAGCACACCGACGGTGTACCAGCCCGAGCGTCCCCATCGATCACACCGAGTTTGTACCAGCACCAATGTCCCCATTGATCACACCGAGTGTGTCCCAGCCGAGTGTCCCCATCCATCACAACGAGTGTGTACCAGCACCAATGTACCAATCGATCACACCGAGTGTGTACCAGCCCGAGTTTCCCCATCCATCACACCGAGTGTGTACCAGCCCGAGTGCCCCCATCGATCACACCAATTGTGTACCAGCACCAATGTCGCCATCGATCACAGCGAGTGTGTATCAGCCCGAGTGCCCCCATCGATCATACCAAGTGTGTACCAGCATCAATGTCCCCATCAATCTCACCAAGTGTGTACCAGCACCAATGTCCCCATCGATCACACCGTGTGTACCAGCGCGAGTGTCCCCATCGATCACACCGAGTGTGTACGAGCCCGAGTGTCCCAATCGATCACAACGAGTGTGTACCAGCACCAATGTCCGCATCGATCACACTAAGTGTGTACAAGCACCAATGTGCCCATCGATCACACCGAGTGTGTACCAGCCCGACTGCCCCAATTGATCACACCGAGTGTGTACCAGCCCGAGTGCCCCCATCGATCACACCGAGTGTGTACCAGCCCGAGAGCCCCCATCGATCACACTGAGTGTGTACCAGCCCGAGTAACCCCATCGATCACACAGAGGGTGTACCAGCCAGAGTGACCCTATCGATCACACCGAGTGTGTACCATCCCCAATGACCCCATCGATCACACCGTACGTGTACCAGCACCAATGTCCTCATCGATCACACCGAGTGTGTACCAGCCCGAGTGCCCCAATCAATCACACCGAGTGTGTACCAGCACCAATGTCCCAATCGATCACAGCGAGTGTGTACCAGCCCGAGTGCCCCCATCGATCACACAGATTGTGTACCAGCACCAAAGTACCCATGGATCGCACCGAAAGTGTACCAGCCCAAGTGCCCCCAACGATCACACTGAATGTGTACCAGCCCGACTGCCCACATCAATCACGCCAAGTGTGTACCAGCACCAATGTCCGCATCGATCTCACCAAGTGTGTACCAGCGCGAGTGCCCCCATCAATCACACCGAGTGTGTACCAGCCCGAATGTCCCCATCGATCACACCGAGTGTGTACCAGCACCAATGTCCGCATAGATGACACGAAGTGTGTACAAGCACCAATGTCCCCATCGATCACACCGAGTGTGTACCAGCCCGAGCATCACCATCGATCACACCGAGTGTGTACCAGCCGAGTGTCCCCATCGATCACACCGAGTGTGTACCAGCACCAATGTCCCCATCGATCACACCGAGTGTGTACCAGCCCGAGTAACCCCATCGATCACACTGAGTGTGTACCAGCACCAATGTCCCCATCGATCACCCCGAGTGCGTACCAGCCCGAGTGACCCCATCGATCACACCGAGTGTGTACCAGCCCAAGTGTCCCCATCGATCACACCGTGTGTACCAGCACCGATGTCCCCATCGATCACTGAGAGTGTGTACCAGCCCAAGTGCCCCCATCGATCACACAGAGTGTGTACCAGCACCAAAGTACCCATGGATCGCACCGAATGTGTACCAGCCCGAGTGCCCCCAACGATCACACTGAGTGTGTACCAGACCGACTGCCCACATCAATCACGCCAAGTGTGTACCAGCACCAATGTCCGCATCGATCTCACCAAGTGTGTACCAGCGCGAGTGCCCCCATCAATCACACCGAGTGTGTACCAGCCCGAATGTCCCCATCGATCACACCGAGTGTGTACCAGCACCAATGTCCGCATAGATGACACGAAGTGTGTACAAGCATCAATGTCCCCATCGATCACACCGAGTGTGTACCAGCCCGAGCATCACCATCGATCACACCGAGTGTGTACCAGCCGAGTGTCCCCATCGATCAAACCGATTCTGAACCACCACCAATGTCCCCATCGATCACACCGAGTGTGTACCAGAACCAATGACCCCATCGATCACACCGAGTGTGTACCAGCCCGAGTGTCCCCATCGATCACACCAAGTGTGTACCAGCCCAAGCACCCCCATCGATCACACCGAGTGTGTACCAGACCGAATGCCCTCATCGATCACACCGAGTGTGTACCAGCACCAATGTCCCCATCGATCACACCGAGTGTGTACCAGCCCGAGTAACCCCATCGATCACACTGAGTGTGTACCAGCACCAATGTCCCCATCGATCACCCCGAGTGCGTACCAGCCCGAGTGACCCCATCGATCACACCGAGTGTGTACCAGCCCAAGTGTCCCCATCGATCACACCGTGTGTACCAGCACCGATGTCCCCATCGATCACTGAGAGTGTGTACCAGCCCAAGTGCCCCCATCGATCATACCGAGTGTGTACCAGCACCAATGTCCCCATCGATCACACCGTGTGTGTACCAGCACCGCTGTCCCCATCGATCACAGAGAGTGTGTACCAGCCCAAGTGCCCCCATCGATCACACCGAGTGTGTACCAGCCCGACTGCCCCAATTGATCACACCGAGTGTGTACCAGCCCGAGTGTCCCCATCGATCACACCGAGTGTGTACCAGCCCGACTGCCCCAATTGATCACACCGAGTGTGCACCAGCCTGAGTGCCCCATCGATCACACCGAGTGTGTACCAGCCCGAGTGTCCCCATTGTACACACCGAGTCTGTACCAGCCCGAGTGTCCCCATCGATCACACCAAGTGTGTACCAGCCCAAGCGCCCCCATCGTTCACACCGAGTGTGTACCAGACCGAATGCCCTCATCGATCACACCGAGTGTGTACCAGCACCAATGTCCCCATCGATCACACCGAGTGTGTACCAGCCCGAGTGTCCCCATCGATCACATCAAGTGTGTACCAGCACCAATGTCCCCATCGATCACATCGAGTGTGTACCAGCCCGAGTGACCCCATCGATCACACCAAGTGTGTACCAGCCCAAGTGTCCCCATCGATCACACCGAGTGTGTACCTGCACCGATGTCCCCATCGATCACAGAGAGTGTGTACCAGCCCAAGTGCCCCCATCGATCACACCGAGTGTGTACCAGCACCAATGTCCCCATCGATCACACCGAGTGTGTACCAGCACCGATGTCCCCATCGATCACAGAGAGTGGGTACCAGCCCACGTGCCCCCATCGATCACACCGAGTGTGTACCAGCCCGACTGCCCCAATTGATCACACCGAGTGTGCACCAGCCTGAGTGCACCATCGATCACACCGAGTGTGTACCAGCACCAATGTCCCCATCGTTCACACTGAGTGTGTACCAGCCTGACTGCCCCAATTGAGCACACCGACGGTGTACCAGCCCGAGCGTCCCCATCGATCACACCGAGTTTGTACCAGCACCAATGTCCCCATTGATCACACCGAGTGTGTCCCAGCCGAGTGTCCCCATCCATCACAACGAGTGTGTACCAGCACCAATGTACCCATCGATCACACCGAGTGTGTACCAGCCCGAGTTTCCCCATCCATCACACCGAGTGTGTACCAGCCCGAGTGCCCCCATCGATCACACCAATTGTGTACCAGCACCAATGTCGCCATCGATCACAGCGAGTGTGTATCAGCCCGAGTGCCCCCATCGATCATACCAAGTGTGTACCAGCATCAATGTCCCCATCAATCTCACCAAGTGTGTACCAGCACCAATGTCCCCATCGATCACACCGTGTGTACCAGCGCGAGTGTCCCCATCGATCACACCGAGTGTGTACGAGCCCGAGTGTCCCAATCGATCACAACGAGTGTGTACCAGCACCAATGTCCGCATCGATCACACTAAGTGTGTACAAGCACCAATGTGCCCATCGATCACACCGAGTGTGTACCAGCCCGACTGCCCCAATTGATCACACCGAGTGTGTACCAGCCCGAGTGCCCCCATCGATCACACCGAGTGTGTACCAGCCCGAGAGCCCCCATCGATCACACTGAGTGTGTACCAGCCCGAGTAACCCCATCGATCACACAGAGGGTGTACCAGCCAGAGTGACCCTATCGATCACACCGAGTGTGTACCATCCCCAATGACCCCATCGATCACACCGTACGTGTACCAGCACCAATGTCCTCATCGATCACACCGAGTGTGTACCAGCCCGAGTGCCCCAATCAATCACACCGAGTGTGTACCAGCACCAATGTCCCAATCGATCACAGCGAGTGTGTACCAGCCCGAGTGCCCCCATCGATCACACAGATTGTGTACCAGCACCAAAGTACCCATGGATCGCACCGAAAGTGTACCAGCCCAAGTGCCCCCAACGATCACACTGAATGTGTACCAGCCCGACTGCCCACATCAATCACGCCAAGTGTGTACCAGCACCAATGTCCGCATCGATCTCACCAAGTGTGTACCAGCGCGAGTGCCCCCATCAATCACACCGAGTGTGTACCAGCCCGAATGTCCCCATCGATCACACCGAGTGTGTACCAGCACCAATGTCCGCATAGATGACACGAAGTGTGTACAAGCACCAATGTCCCCATCGATCACACCGAGTGTGTACCAGCCCGAGCATCACCATCGATCACACCGAGTGTGTACCAGCAGAGGGTCCCCATCGATCACACCGATTCTGTACCAGCACCAATGTCCCCATCGATCACACCGAGTGTGTACCAGCCCGAGTGTCCCCATCGATCACACCGAGTGTGTACCATCCCCAATGACCCCATCGATCACACCGAGTGTGTACCAGCCCAAGCGCCCCCATCGATCACACCGAGTGTGTACCAGACCGAATTCCCTCATCGATCACACCGAGTGTGTACCAGCACCAATGTCCCCATCGATCACACCGAGTTTGTACCAGCCCGAATGTCCCCATCGATCACACCAAGTGTGTACCAGCACCAATGTCCCCATCGATCACACCGAGTGTGTACCAGCCCGAGTAACCCCATCGATCACACCGAGTGTGTACCAGCGCCAATGTCCCCATCGATCACACCGAGTGTGTACCAGCCCGTGTGACCCCATCGATCACACCGAGTGTGTACCAGCCCAAGTGTCCCCATCGATCACACCGTGTGTACCAGCACCGATGTCCCCATCGATCACAGAGAGTGTGTACCAGCCCAAGTGCCCCCATCGATCACACCGAGTGTGTACCAGCACCCATGTCCCCATCGATCACACCGTGTGTGTACCAGCACCGATGTCCCCATCGATCACAGAGAGTGTGTACCAGCCCAAGTGCCCCCATCGATCACACCGAGTGTGTACCAGCACGACTGCCCCAATTGATCACACCGAGTGTGTACCAGCCCGAGTGTCCCCATCGATCACACCGAGTGTGTACCAGCCCGACTGCCCCAATTGATCACACCGAGTGTGCACCAGCCTGAGTGCCCCATCGATCACACCGAGTGTGTACCAGCCCGAGTGTCCCCATCGAACACACCGAGTGTGTACCAGCCCGAGTGTCCCCATCGATCACACCAAGTGTGTACCAGCCCAAGCGCCCCCATCGATCACACCGAGTGTGTACCAGACCAAATGCCCTCATCGATCACAACGAGTGTGTACCAGCACCAATGTCCCCATCGATCACACCGAGTGTGTACCAGCCCGAGTGTCCCCATCGATCACACCAAGTGTGTACCAGCACCAATGTCCCCATCGATCACATCGAGTGTGTACCAGCGCGAGTAACCCCATCAATCACACCGAGTGTGTACCAGCACCAATGTCCCCATCGATCACACCGAGTGTGTACCAGCCCGAGTGACCCCATCGATCACACCGAGTGTGTACCAGCCCAAGTGTCCCCATCGATCACACCGAGTGTGTACCAGCACCGATGTCCCCATCGATCACAGAGAGTGTGTACCAGCCCAAGTGCCCCCATCGATCACACCGAGTGTGTACCAGCACCAATGTCCCCATCGATCACACCGAGTGTGTACCAGCACCGATGTCCCCATCGATCAAGGAGAGTGTGTACCAGCCCAAGTGCCCCCATGGATCACACCGAGTGTGTACCAGCCCGACTGCCCCAATTGATCACACCGAGTGTGCACCAGCCTGAGTGCACCATCGATCACACCGAGTGTGTACCAGCCCGAGTGTCCCCATCGAACACACTGAGTGTGTACCAGCACCAATGTCCCCATCGATCACACTGAGTATGTACCAGCCTGACTGCCCCAATTGAGCACACCGACGGTGTACCAGCCCGAGCGTCCCCATCGATCACACCGAGTTTGTACCAGCACCAATGTCCCCATTGATCACACCGAGTGTGTCCCAGCCCGAGTGTCCCCATCCATCACAACGAGTGTGTACCAGCACCAATGTACCCATCGATCACACCGAGTGTGTACCAGCACCAATGTCGCCATCAATCACACCGAGTGTGTACCAGCACCAATGTCCCCAACGATCACACCGAGTGTGTACCAGCCCGAGTTTCCCCATCGATCACACCGAGTGTGTACCAGCCCGACTGCCCCAATTGATCACACCGAGTGTGCACCAGCCTGAGTGCCCCATCGATCACACTGATTGTGTACCAGCCTGAGTGCCCCCATCGATCACACCGAGTGTGTACCAGCCCGAGTACCCCCATCGATCACACCGAGTTTGTACCAGCACCAATGTCCCCATCGATCACACCGAGTGTGTACCAGCACCAATGTCGCAATCGATCACAGCGAGTGTGTATCAGCCCGACTGCCTCCATCGATCATACCAAGTGTGTACCAGCATCAATGTCCGCATCGATCACAGCGAGTGTGTACCAGCCCGAGTGTCTCCATCGATCACACCGAGTGTGTACCAGCACCAATGTCGCCATCGATCACAGCGAGTGTGTATCAGCCCGACTGCCCCCATCGATCATACCAAGTGTGTACCAGCATCAATGTCCGCATCGATCACACCGAGTGTGTACCAGCCCGAGTGTCCCCATCGATCACACCGAGTGTGTACCAGCCCGACTGCCCCAATTGATCACACCGAGTGTGTACCAGCCCGAGTGCCCCCATCGATCACACCGAGTGTGTACCAGCCCGAGAGCCCCCATCGATCACACTGAGTGTGTACCAGCCCGAGTGCCCCCATCGATCACACAGAGGGTGTACCAGCCAGAGTGACCCTATCGATCACACCGTACGTGTACCAGCACCAATGTCCTCATCGATCACACCGAGTGTGTACCAGCCCGAGTGCCCCCATCAATCACACCGAGTGTGTACCAGCACCAATGTCCCAATCGATCACAGCGAGTGTGTACCAGCCCGAGTGCCCCCATCGATCACACAGAGTGTGTACCAGCACCAAAGTACCCATGGATCGCACCGAATGTGTACCAGCCCGAGTGCCCCCAACGATCACACTGAGTGTGTACCAGCCCGACTGCCCACATCAATCACGCCAAGTGTGTACCAGCACCAATGTCCGCATCGATCTCACCAAGTGTGTACCAGCGCGAGTGCCCCCATCAATCACACCGAGTGTGTACCAGCCCGAATGTCCCCATCGATCACACCGAGTGTGTACCAGCACCAATGTCTGCATCGATCACACGAAGTGTGTACAAGCACCAATGTCCCCATCGATCACACCGAGTGTGTACCAGACCGAGCATCACCATCGATCACACCGAGTGTGTACCAGCCGAGTGTCCCCATCGATCACACCGATTCTGTACCAGCACCAATGTCCCCATCGATCACACCGAGTGTGTACCAGACCGAATTCCCTCATCGATCACACCGAGTGTGTACCAGCACCAATGTCCCCATCGATCACACCAAGTGTGCACCAGCCCAAGCGCCCCCATCGATCACACCAAGTGTGTACCAGCACCAATGTCCCCATCGATCACACCGAGTGTGTACCAGCCCGAGTAACCCCATCGATCACACCGAGTGTGTACCAGCACCAATGTCCCCATCGATCACACCGAGTGTGTACCAGCCCGAGTGACCCCATCGATCACACCGAGTGTGTACCAGCCCAAGTCTCCCCATCGATCACACCGTGTGTACCAGCACCGATGTCCCCATCGATCACAGAGAGTGTGTACCAGCCCAAGTGCCCCCATCGATCACAGCAAGTGTGTACCAGCCCAAGCGCCCCCATCGATCACACCGAGTGTGTACCAGACCGAATGCCCTCATCGATCACACCGAGTGTGTACCAGCACCAATGTCCCCATCGATCACACCGAGTGTGTACCAGCCCGAGTAACCCCATCGATCACACTGAGTGTGTACCAGCACCAATGTCCCCATCGATCACCCCGAGTGTGTACCAGCCCGAGTGACCCCATCGATCACACCGAGTGTGTACCAGCCCAAGTGTCCCCATCGATCACACCGTGTGTACCAGCACCGATGTCCCCATCGATCACTGAGAGTGTGTACCAGCCCAAGTGCCCCCATCGATCATACCGAGTGTGTACCAGCACCAATGTCCCCATCGTTCACACCGTGTGTGTACCAGCACCGCTGTCCCCATCGATCACAGAGAGTGTGTACCAGCCCAAGTGCCCCCATCGATCACACCGAGTGTGTACCAGCCCGACTGCCCCAATTGATCACACCGAGTGTGTACCAGCCCGAGTGTCCCCATCGATCACACCGAGTGTGTACCAGCCCGACTGCCCCAATTGATCACACCGAGTGTGCACCAGCCTGAGTGCCCCATCGATCACACCGAGTGTGTACCAGCCCGAGTGTCCCCATTGAACACACCGAGTCTGTACCAGCCCGAGTGTCCCCATCGATCACACCAAGTGTGTACCAGCCCAAGCGCCCCCATCGATCACACCGAGTGTGTACCAGACCGAATGCCCTCATCGATCACACCGAGTGTGTACCAGCACCAATGTCCCCATCGATCACACCGAGTGTGTACCAGCCCGAGTGTCCCCATCGATCACATCAAGTGTGTACCAGCACCAATGTCCCCATCGATCACACCGAGAGTGTACCAGCCCGAGTAACCCCATCGATCACACCGAGTGTGTACCAGCACCAATGTCCCCATCGATCACACCGAGTGTGTACCAGCCCGAGTGACCCCATCGATCACACCAAGTGTGTACCAGCCCAAGTGTCCCCATCGATCACACCGAGTGTGTACCAGCACCGATGTCCCCATCGATCACAGAGAGTGTGTACCAGCCCAAGTGCCCCCATCGATCACACCGAGTGTGTACCAGCACCAATGTCCCCATCGATCACACCGAGTGTGTACCAGCACCGATGTCCCCATCGATCACAGAGAGTGGGTACCAGCCCACGTGCCCCCATCGATCACACCGAGTGTGTACCAGCCCGACTGCCCCAATTGATCACACCGAGTGTGTACCAGCCTGAGTGCACCATCGATCACACCGAGTGTGTACCAGCACCAATGTCCCCATCGTTCACACTGAGTGTGTACCAGCCTGACTGCCCCAATTGAGCACACCGACGGTGTACCAGCCCGAGCGTCCCCATCGATCACACCGAGTTTGTACCAGCACCAATGTCCCCATTGATCACACTGAGTGTGTCCCAGCCCGAGTGTCCCCATCCATCACAACGAGTGTGTACCAGCACCAATGTACCCATCGATCACACCGAGTGTGTACCAGCCCGGGTTTCCCCATCCATCACACCGAGTGTGTACCAGCCCGAGTGCCCCCATCGATCACACCAAGTGTGTACCAGCACCAATGTCGCCATCGATCACAGCGAGTGTGTATCAGCCCGAGTGCCCCCATCGATCATACCAAGTGTGTACCAGCATCAATGTCCCCATCAATCTCACCAAGTGTGTACTAGCACCAATGTCCCCATCGATCACACCGTGTGTACCAGCGCGAGTGTCCCCATCGATCACACCGAGTGTGTACGAGCCCGAGTGTCCCAATCGATCACAACGAGTGTGTACCAGCACCAATGTCCGCATCGATCACACTAAGTGTGTACAAGCACCAATGTGCCCATCGATCACACTGAGTGTGTACCAGCCCGAGTGCCCCCATCGAACAAACCGAGTGTGTACCAGCACCAACGTCCACATCGATCACAGCGAGTGTGTACCAGCCCGAGTGTCTCCATCGATCACACCGAGTGTGTACCAGCACCAATGTCTCCATCGATCACACAGAGTGTGTACCAGCCCGAGTGTCCCCATCAATCACACCGAGTGTGTACCAGCCCGAGTGTCCCCATCGATCACACCGAGTGTGTACCAGCCCGACTGCCCCAATTGATCACACCGAGTGTGTACCAGCCCGAGTGCCCCCATCGATCACACCGAGTGTGTACCAGCCCGAGAGCCCCCATCGATCACACTGAGTGTGTACCAGCCCGAGTACCCCCATCGATCACAGAGAGGGTGTACCAGCCAGAGTGACCCTATCGATCACACCGAGTGTGTACCATCCCCAATGACCCCATCGATCACACCGTACGTGTACCAGCACCAATGTCCTCATCGATCACACCGAGTGTGTACCAGCCCGAGTGCCCCAATCAATCACACCGAGTGTGTACCAGCACCAATGTCCCAATCGATCACAGCGAGTGTGTACCAGCCCGAGTGCCCCCATCGATCACACAGATTGTGTACCAGCACCAAAGTACCCATGGATCGCACCGAAAGTGTACCAGCCCGAGTGCCCCCAACGATCACACTGAGTGTGTACCAGCCCGACTGCCCACATCAATCACGCCAAGTGTGTACCAGCACCAATGTCCGCATCGATCTCACCAAGTGTGTACCAGCGCGAGTGCCCCCATCAATCACACCGAGTGTGTACCAGCCCGAATGTCCCCATCGATCACACCGAGTGTGTACCAGCACCAATGTCCGCATAGATGACACGAAGTGTGTACAAGCACCAATGTCCCCATCGATCACACCGAGTGTGTACCAGCCCGAGCATCACCATCGATCACACCGAGTGTGTACCGGCCGAGTGTCCCCATCGATCACACCGATTCTGTACCAGCACCAATGTCCCCATCGATCACACCGAGTGTGTACCATCACCAATGACCCCATCGATCACACCGAGTGTGTACCAGCCCGAGTGTCCCCATCGATCACACCGAGTGTGTACCATCCCCAATGACCCCATCGATCACACCGAATGTGTACCAGCCCAAGCGCCCCCATCGATCACACCGAGTGTGTACCAGACCGAATTCCCTCATCGATCACACCGAGTGTGTACCAGCACCAATGTCCCCATCGATCACACCGAGTTTGTACCAGCCCGAATGTCCCCATCGATCACACCAAGTGTGTACCAGCACCAATGTCCCCATCGATCACACCGAGTGTGTACCAGCCCGAGTAACCCCATCGATCACACCGAGTGTGTACCAGCACCAATGTCCCCATCGATCACACCGAGTGTGTACCAGCACCAATGTCGCCATCAATCACACCGAGTGTGTACCAGCACCAATGTCCCCAACGATCACACCGAGTGTGTACCAGCCCGAGTTTCCCCATCGATCACACCGAGTGTGTACCAGCCCGACTGCCCCAATTGATCACACCGAGTGTGCACCAGCCTGAGTGCCCCATCGATCACACTGATTGTGTACCAGCCCGAGTACCCCCATCGATCACACCGAGTTTGTACCAGCACCAATGTCCCCATCGATCACACCGAGTGTGTACCAGCACCAATGTCGCAATCGATCACAGCGAGTGTGTATCAGCCCGACTGCCTCCATCGATCATACCAAGTGTGTACCAGCATCAATGTCCGCATCGATCACACCGAGTGTGTACCAGCCCAAGTGTCCCCATCGATCACACCGTGTGTACCAGCACCGATGTCCCCATCGATCACAGAGAGTGTGTACCAGCCCAAGTGCCCCCATCGATCACACCGAGTGTGTACCAGCACCAATGTCCCCATCGATCACACCGTGTGTGTACCAGCACCGATGTCCCCATCGATCACAGAGAGTGTGTACCAGCCCAAGTGCCCCCATCGATCACACCGAGTGTGTACCAGCACGACTGCCCCAATTGATCACACCGAGTGTGTACCAGCCCGAGTGTCCCCATCGATCACACCGAATGTGTACCAGCCCGACTGCCCCAATTGATCACACCGAGTGTGCACCAGCCTGAGTGCCCCATCGATCACACCGAGTGTGTACCAGCCCGAGTGTCCTCATCGAACACACCGAGTCTGTACCAGCCCGAGTGTCCCCATCGATCACACCAAGTGTGTACCAGCCCAAGCGCCCCCATCGATCACACCGAGTGTGTACCAGACCGAATGCCCTCATCGATCACAACGAGTGTGTACCAGCACCAATGTCCCCATCGATCACACCGAGTGTGTACCAGCCCGAGTGTCCCCATCGATCACACCAAGTGTGTACCAGCACCAATGTCCCCATCGATCACATCGAGTGTGTACCAGCCCGAGTAACCCCATCGATCACACCGAGTGTGTACCAGCACCAATGTCCCCATCGATCACACCGAGTGTGTACCAGCCCGAGTGACCCCATCGATCACACCGAGTGTGTACCAGCCCAAGTGTCCCCATCGATCACACCGAGTGTGTACCAGCACCGATGTCCCCATCGATCACAGAGAGTGTGTACCAGCCCAAGTGCCCCCTTCGATCACACCGAGTGTGTACCAGCACCAATGTCCCCATCGATCACACCAAGTGTGTGCCAGCACCGATGTCCCCATCGATCACAGAGAGTGTGTACCAGCCCGACTGCCCCAATTGATCACACCGAGTGTGCACCAGCCTGAGTGCACCATCGATCACACCGAGTGTGTACCAGCCCGAGTGTCCCCTTCGAACACACCGAGTGTGTACCAGCACCAATGTCCCCATCGATCACACTGAGTGTGTACCAGCCTGACTGCCCCAATTGAGCACACCGACGGTGTACCAGCCCGCGCGTCCCCATCGATCACACCGAGTTTGTACCAGCACCAATGTCCCCATTGATCACACCGAGTGTGTACCAGCCCGAGTGCCCCCATCGATCACACCAAGTGTGTACCAGCACCAATGTCGCCATCGATCACAGCGAGTGTGTATCAGCCCGAGCGCCCCCATCGATCATACCAAGTGTGTACCAGCATCAATGTCCCCATCAATCTCACCAAGTGTGTTCCAGCACCAATGTCCCCATCGATCACACCGTGTGTACCAGCGCGAGTGTCCCCATCGATCACACCGAGTGTGTACGAGCCCGAGTGTCCCCATCGATCACACCGAGTGTGTACCAGCACCAATGTCCCCATCGATCACACCAAGTGTGCACCAGCCCAAGCGCCCACATCGATCACACCAAGTGTGTACCAGCACCAATGTCCCCATCGATCACACCGAGTGCGTACCAGCCCGAGTAACCCCATCGATCACACCGAGTGTGTACCAGCACCAATGTCCCCATCGATCACACCGAGTGTGTACCAGCCCGAGTGACCCCATCGATCACACCGAGTGTGTACCAGCCCAAGTCTCCCCATCGATCACACCGTGTGTACCAGCACCGATGTCCCCATCGATCACAGAGAGTGTGTACCAGCCCAAGTGCCCCCATCGATCACAGCAAGTGTGTACCAGCCCAAGCGCCCCCATCGATCACACCGAGTGTGTACCAGACCGAATGCCCTCATCGATCACACCGAGTGTGTACCAGCACCAATGTCCCCATCGATCACACCGAGTGTGTACCAGCCCGAGTAACCCCATCGATCACACTGAGTGTGTACCAGCACCAATGTCCCCATCGATCACCCCGAGTGTGTACCAGCCCGAGTGACCCCATCGATCACACCGAGTGTGTACCAGCCCAAGTGTCCCCATCGATCACACCGTGTGTACCAGCACCGATGTCCCCATCGATCACTGAGAGTGTGTACCAGCCCAAGTGCCCCCATCGATCATACCAAGTGTGTACCAGCACCAATGTCCCCATCGTTCACACCGTGTGTGTACCAGCACCGCTGTCCCCATCGATCACAGAGAGTGTGTACCAGCCCAAGTGCCCCCATCGATCACACCGAGTGTGTACCAGCCCGACTGCCCCAATTGATCACACCGAGTGTGTACCAGCCCGAGTGTCCCCATCGATCACACCGAGTGTGTACCAGCCCGACTGCCCCAATTGATCACACCGAGTGTGCACCAGCCTGAGTGCCCCATCGATCACACCGAGTGTGTACCAGCCCGAGTGTCCCCATTGAACACACCGAGTCTGTACCAGCCCGAGTGTCCCCATCGATCACACCAAGTGTGTACCAGCCCAAGCGCCCCCATCGATCACACCGAGTGTGTACCAGACCGAATGCCCTCATCGATCACACCGAGTGTGTACCAGCACCAATGTCCCCATCGATCACACCGAGTGTGTACCAGCCCGAGTGTCCCCATCGATCACATCAAGTGTGTACCAGCACCAATGTCCCCATCGATCACACCGAGAGTGTACCAGCCCGAGTAACCCCATCGATCACACCGAGTGTGTACCAGCACCAATGTCCCCATCGATCACACCGAGTGTGTACCAGCCCGAGTGACCCCATCGATCACACCAAGTGTGTACCAGCCCAAGTGTCCCCATCGATCACACCGAGTGTGTACCAGCACCGATGTCCCCATCGATCACAGAGAGTGTGTACCAGCCCAAGTGCCCCCATCGATCACACCGAGTGTGTACCAGCACCAATGTCCCCATCGATCACACCGAGTGTGTACCAGCACCGATGTCCCCATCGATCACAGAGAGTGGGTACCAGCCCACGTGCCCCCATCGATCACACCGAGTGTGTACCAGCCCGACTGCCCCAATTGATCACACCGAGTGTGTACCAGCCTGAGTGCACCATCGATCACACCGAGTGTGTACCAGCACCAATGTCCCCATCGTTCACACTGAGTGTGTACCAGCCTGACTGCCCCAATTGAGCACACCGACGGTGTACCAGCCCGAGCGTCCCCATCGATCACACCGAGTTTGTACCAGCACCAATGTCCCCATTGATCACACTGAGTGTGTCCCAGCCCGAGTGTCCCCATCCATCACAACGAGTGTGTACCAGCACCAATGTACCCATCGATCACACCGAGTGTGTACCAGCCCGGGTTTCCCCATCCATCACACCGAGTGTGTACCAGCCCGAGTGCCCCCATCGATCACACCAAGTGTGTACCAGCACCAATGTCGCCATCGATCACAGCGAGTGTGTATCAGCCCGAGTGCCCCCATCGATCATACCAAGTGTGTACCAGCATCAATGTCCCCATCAATCTCACCAAGTGTGTACTAGCACCAATGTCCCCATCGATCACACCGTGTGTACCAGCGCGAGTGTCCCCATCGATCACACCGAGTGTGTACGAGCCCGAGTGTCCCAATCGATCACAACGAGTGTGTACCAGCACCAATGTCCGCATCGATCACACTAAGTGTGTACAAGCACCAATGTGCCCATCGATCACACTGAGTGTGTACCAGCCCGAGTGCCCCCATCGAACAAACCGAATGTGTACCAGCACCAACGTCCACATCGATCACAGCGAGTGTGTACCAGCCCGAGTGTCTCCATCGATCACACCGAGTGTGTACCAGCACCAATGTCTCCATCGATCACACAGAGTGTGTACCAGCCCGAGTGTCCCCATCAATCACACCGAGTGTGTACCAGCCCGAGTGTCCCCATCGATCACACCGAGTGTGTACCAGCCCGACTGCCCCAATTGATCACACCGAGTGTGTACCAGCCCGAGTGCCCCCATCGATCACACCGAGTGTGTACCAGCCCGAGAGCCCCCATCGATCACACTGAGTGTGTACCAGCCCGAGTACCCCCATCGATCACAGAGAGGGTGTACCAGCCAGAGTGACCCTATCGATCACACCGAGTGTGTACCATCCCCAATGACCCCATCGATCACACCGTACGTGTACCAGCACCAATGTCCTCATCGATCACACCGAGTGTGTACCAGCCCGAGTGCCCCAATCAATCACACCGAGTGTGTACCAGCACCAATGTCCCAATCGATCACAGCGAGTGTGTACCAGCCCGAGTGCCCCCATCGATCACACAGATTGTGTACCAGCACCAAAGTACCCATGGATCGCACCGAAAGTGTACCAGCCCGAGTGCCCCCAACGATCACACTGAGTGTGTACCAGCCCGACTGCCCACATCAATCACGCCAAGTGTGTACCAGCACCAATGTCCGCATCGATCTCACCAAGTGTGTACCAGCGCGAGTGCCCCCATCAATCACACCGAGTGTGTACCAGCCCGAATGTCCCCATCGATCACACCGAGTGTGTACCAGCACCAATGTCCGCATAGATGACACGAAGTGTGTACAAGCACCAATGTCCCCATCGATCACACCGAGTGTGTACCAGCCCGAGCATCACCATCGATCACACCGAGTGTGTACCGGCCGAGTGTCCCCATCGATCACACCGATTCTGTACCAGCACCAATGTCCCCATCGATCACACCGAGTGTGTACCATCACCAATGACCCCATCGATCACACCGAGTGTGTACCAGCCCGAGTGTCCCCATCGATCACACCGAGTGTGTACCATCCCCAATGACCCCATCGATCACACCGAGTGTGTACCAGCCCGAGTAACCCCATCGATCACACCGAGTGTGTACCAGCACCAATGTCCCCATCGATCACACCGAGTGTGTACCAGCACCAATGTCGCCATCAATCACACCGAGTGTGTACCAGCACCAATGTCCCCAACGATCACACCGAGTGTGTACCAGCCCGAGTTTCCCCATCGATCACACCGAGTGTGTACCAGCCCGACTGCCCCAATTGATCACACCGAGTGTGCACCAGCCTGAGTGCCCCATCGATCACACTGATTGTGTACCAGCCCGAGTACCCCCATCGATCACACCGAGTTTGTACCAGCACCAATGTCCCCATCGATCACACCGAGTGTGTACCAGCACCAATGTCGCAATCGATCACAGCGAGTGTGTATCAGCCCGACTGCCTCCATCGATCACACCAAGTGTGTACCAGCATCAATGTCCGCATCGATCACACCGAGTGTGTACCAGCCCAAGTGTCCCCATCGATCACACCGTGTGTACCAGCACCGATGTCCCCATCGATCACAGAGAGTGTGTACCAGCCCAAGTGCCCCCATCGATCACACCGAGTGTGTACCAGCACCAATGTCCCCATCGATCACACCGTGTGTGTACCAGCACCGATGTCCCCATCGATCACAGAGAGTGTGTACCAGCCCAAGTGCCCCCATCGATCACACCGAGTGTGTACCAGCACGACTGCCCCAATTGATCACACCGAGTGTGTACCAGCCCGAGTGTCCCCATCGATCACACCGAATGTGTACCAGCCCGACTGCCCCAATTGATCACACCGAGTGTGCACCAGCCTGAGTGCCCCATCGATCACACCGAGTGTGTACCAGCCCGAGTGTCCTCATCGAACACACCGAGTCTGTACCAGCCCGAGTGTCCCCATCGATCACACCAAGTGTGTACCAGCCCAAGCGCCCCCATCGATCACACCGAGTGTGTACCAGACCGAATGCCCTCATCGATCACAACGAGTGTGTACCAGCACCAATGTCCCCATCGATCACACCGAGTGTGTACCAGCCCGAGTGTCCCCATCGATCACACCAAGTGTGTACCAGCACCAATGTCCCCATCGATCACATCGAGTGTGTACCAGCCCGAGTAACCCCATCGATCACACCGAGTGTGTACCAGCACCAATGTCCCCATCGATCACACCGAGTGTGTACCAGCCCGAGTGACCCCATCGATCACACCGAGTGTGTACCAGCCCAAGTGTCCCCATCGATCACACCGAGTGTGTACCAGCACCGATGTCCCCATCGATCACAGAGAGTGTGTACCAGCCCAAGTGCCCCCTTCGATCACACCGAGTGTGTACCAGCACCAATGTCCCCATCGATCACACCAAGTGTGTGCCAGCACCGATGTCCCCATCGATCACAGAGAGTGTGTACCAGCCCGACTGCCCCAATTGATCACACCGAGTGTGCACCAGCCTGAGTGCACCATCGATCACACCGAGTGTGTACCAGCCCGAGTGTCCCCTTCGAACACACCGAGTGTGTACCAGCACCAATGTCCCCATCGATCACACTGAGTGTGTACCAGCCTGACTGCCCCAATTGAGCACACCGACGGTGTACCAGCCCGCGCATCCCCATCGATCACACCGAGTTTGTACCAGCACCAATGTCCCCATTGATCACACCGAGTGTGTACCAGCCCGAGTGCCCCCATCGATCACACCAAGTGTGTACCAGCACCAATGTCGCCATCGATCACAGCGAGTGTGTATCAGCCCGAGTGCCCCCATCGATCATACCAAGTGTGTACCAGCATCAATGTCCCCATCAATCTCACCAAGTGTGTTCCAGCACCAAAGTCCCCATCGATCACACCGTGTGTACCAGCGCGAGTGTCCCCATCGATCACACCGAGTGTGTACGAGCCCGAGTGTCCCAATCGATCACACCGAGTGTGTACCAGCACCAATGTCCGCATCGATCACACTAAGTGTGTACAAGCACCAATGTGCCCATCGATCACACCGAGTGTGTACCAGCCCGAGTGCCCCTATCGATCACACAGAGTGTGTACCAGCCCGAGTGCCCCCATCGAACAAACCGAGTGTGTACCAGCACCAACGTCCGCATCGATCACAGCGAGTGTGTACCAGCCCGAGTGTCTCCATCGATCACACCGAGTGTGTACCAGCACCAATGTCTCCATCGATCACACAGAGTGTGTACCAGCCCGAGTGTCCACATCAATCACACCGAGTGTGTACCAGCCCGAGTGGCCCCATCGATCACACCGAGTGTGTACCAGCCCGACTGCCCCAATTGATCACACCAAGTGTGTACCAGCCCGAGTGCCCCCATCGATCACACCGAGTGTGTACCAGCCCGAGAGCCCCCATCGATCACACTGAGTGTGTACCAGCCCGAGTACCCCCATCGATCACACAGAGGGTTTACCAGCCAGAGTGACCCTATCGATCACACCGTACCTGTACCAGCACCAATGTCCTCATCGATCACACCGAGTGTGTACCAGCCCGAGTGCCCCCATCAATCACACCGAGTGTGTACCAGCACCAATGTCCCAATCGATCACAGCGAGTGTGTACCAGCCCGAGTGCCCCCATCGATCACACAGAGTGTGTACCAGCACCAAAGTACCCATGGATTGCACCGAATGTGTACCAGCCCGAGTGCCCCCAACGATCACACTGAGTGTGTACCAGCCCGACTGCCCACATCAATCACGCCAAGTGTGTACCAGCACCAATGTCCGCATCGATCTCACCAAGTGTGTACCAGCGCGAGTGCCCCCATCAATCACACCGAGTGTGTACCAGCCCGCATGTCCCCATCGATCACACCGAGTGTGTACCAGCACCAATGTCCGCATCGATCACACGAAGTGTGTACAAGCACCAATGTCCCCATCGATCACACCGAGTGTGTACCAGACCGAGCATCACCATCGATCACACCGAGTGTGTACCAGCCCGAGTGCCCCCATCAATCACACCGAGTGTGTACCAGCACCAATGTCCCAATCGATCACAGCGAGTGTGTACCAGCCCGAGTGCCCCCATCGATCACACAGAGTGTGTACCAGCACCAAAGTACCCATGGATTGCACCGAATGTGTACCAGCCCGAGTGCCCCCAACGATCACACTGAGTGTGTACCAGCCCGACTGCCCACATCAATCACGCCAAGTGTGTACCAGCACCAATGTCCGCATCGATCTCACCAAGTGTGTACCAGCGCGAGTGCCCCCATCAATCACACCGAGTGTGTACCAGCCCGCATGTCCCCATCGATCACACCGAGTGTGTACCAGCACCAATGTCCGCATCGATCACACGAAGTGTGTACAAGCACCAATGTCCCCATCGATCACACCGAGTGTGTACCAGACCGAGCATCACCATCGATCACACCGAGTGTGTACCAGCCGAGTGTCCCCATCGATCACACCGATTCTGTACCAGCACCAATGTCCCCATCGATCACACCGAGTGTGTACCAGCCCGAGTGTCCCCATCGATCACACCAAGTGTGTACCAGCCCAAGCGCCCCCATCGATCACACCGAGTGTGTAGCAGACCGAATTCCCTCATCGATCACACCGAGTGTGTACCAGCACCAATGTCCCCATCGATCACACCGAGTGTGTACCAGCCCGAATGTCCCCATCGATCACACCAAGTGTGTACCAGCACCAATGTCCCCATCGATCACACCGAGTGTGTACCAGCCCGAGTAACCCCATCGATCACACCGAGTGTGTACCAGCACCAATGTCCCCATCGATCACACCGAGTGTGTACCAGCCCGAGTGACCCCATCGATCACACCGAGTGTGTACCAGCCCAAGTGTCCCCATCGATCACACCGTGTGTACCAACACCGATGTCCCCATCGATCACAGAGAGTGTGTACCAGC
Source organism: Isurus oxyrinchus (assembly GCA_026770705.1). NCBI lineage: Eukaryota > Metazoa > Chordata > Chondrichthyes > Lamniformes > Lamnidae > Isurus > Isurus oxyrinchus. Next base: position 527,007 of record JANJGN010000181.1, read on the forward strand.
CCAAGTGCCCCCATCGATCACACCGAGTGTGTACCAGCACCAATGTCCCCATCGATCACACCGTGTGTGTACCAGCCCCGATGTCCCCATCGATCACAGAGAGTGTGTACCAGCCCAAGTGCCCCCATCGATCACACCGAGTGTGTACCAGCCCGACTGCCCCAATTGATCACACCGAGTGTGTACCAGCCCGAGTGTCCCCATCGATCACACCGAGTGTGTACCAGCCCAACAGCCCCAATTGATCACACCGAGTGTGCACCAGCCTGAGTGCCCCATCGATCACACCGAGTGTGTACCAGCCCGAGTGTCCCCATCGAACACACCGAGTCTGTACCAGCCCGAGTGTCCCCATCGATCACACCAAGCGTGTACCAGCCCAAGCGCCCCCATCGATCACACCGAGTGTGTACCAGACCGAATGCCCTCATCGATCACAACGAGTGTGTACCAGCACCAATGTCCCCATCGATCACACCGAGTGTGTACCAGCCCGAGTGTCCCCATCGATCACACCAAGTGTGTACCAGCACCAATGTCCCCATCGATCACATCGAGTGTGTACCAGCCCGAGTAACCCCATCGATCACACTGAGTGTGTACCAGCACCAATGTCCCCATCGATCACACCGAGTGTGTACCAGCCCGAGTGACCCCATCGATCACACCGAGTGTGTACCAGCACCGATGTCCCCATCGATCACAGAGAGTGTGTACCAGGCCAAGTGCCCCCATCGATCACACCGAGTGTGTACCAGCACCAATGTCCCCATCGATCACACCGAGTGTGTACCAGCACCGATGTCCCCATCGATCACGGAGAGTGTGTACCAGCCCAAGTGCCCCCATGGATCACACCGAGTGTGTACCAGCCCGACTGCCCCAATTGATCACACCGAGTGTGCACCAGCCCGAGTGTCCCCATAGATCACACCGAGTGTGTACGAGCCCGACTGCCCCAATTGATCACACCGAGTGTGCACCAGCCTGAGTGCACCATCGATCACACCGAGTGTGTACCAGCCCGAGTGTCCCCATCGAACACACCGAGTGTGTACCAGCACCAATGTCCCCATCGATCACACTGAGTGTGTACCAGCCTGACTGCCCCAATTGAGCACACCGACGGTGTACCAGCCCGAGCGTCCCCATCGATCACACCGAGTTTGTACCAGCACCAATGTCCCCATTGATCACACCGAGTGTGTCCCAGCCCGAGTGTCCCCATCCATCACAACGAGTGTGTACCAGCACCAATGTACCCATCGATCACACCGAGTGTGTACCAGCACCAATGTCGCCATCAATCACACCGAGTGTGTACCAGCACCAATGTCCCCAACGATCACACCGAGTGTGTACCAGCCCGAGTGTCCCCATCGATCACACCGAGTGTGTACCAGCCCGACTGCCCCAATTGATCACACCGAGTGTGCACCAGCCTGAGTGCCCCATCGATCACACTGATTGTGTACCAGCCTGAGTGTCCCCAGCGATCACACCGAGTGTGTACCAGCCCGACTGCACCAATTGATCACAGCGAGTTTGTACCAGCCCGAGTGCCCCCATCGATCACACTGAGTGTGTACCAACACCAATGTCCCCATCGATCACACCGAGTGTGGACCAGCCTGACAGCCCCAATTGAGCACACCGAGGGTGTACCAGCCCGAGCGTCTCCATCGATCACACCGAGTGTGTACCAGCACCAATGTCCCCATCGATCACACCGAGTGTGTACCAGCCCGAGTGTACCCAGCGATCACACCGACTGTGTACCAGCCCGAGTGCCCCCATCGATCACACTGTGTGTGTACCAGCCCGAGTACCGCCATCGATCACACAGAGGGCGTACCAGCCTGAGTGAGCCCATCGATCACACCGAATGTGTACCAGCCTGAGTGCCCCATCGCTCACACAGAGTGCGTACCAGTCCGAGTGCCCCCATCGATCACACCGAGTGTGTACCAGCCTGAGTGCCCCCATCGATCACACCGAGTGTGTACCAGCCCGAGTACCCCCATCGATCACACCGAGTTTGTACCAGCACCAATGTCCCCATCGATCACACCGAGTGTGTACCAGCACCAATGTCGCCATCGATCACAGCGAGTGTGTATCAGCCCGACTGCCCCCATCGATCATACCAAGTGTGTACCAGCATCAATGTCCGCATCGATCACAGCGAGTGTGTACCAGCCCGAGTGTCTCCATCGATCACACCGAGTGTGTACCAGCACCAATGTCGCCATCGATCACAGCGAGTGTGTATCAGCCCGACTGCCCCCATCGATCATACCAAGTGTGTACCAGCATCAATGTCCGCATCGATCACACCGAGTGTGTACCAGCCCGAGTGTCCCCATCGATCACACCGAGTGTGTACCTGCCCGACTGCCCCAATTGATCACACCGAGTGTGTACCAGCCCGAGTGCCCCCATCGATCACACCGAGTGTGTACCAGCCCGAGAGCCCCCATCGATCACACTGAGTGTGTACCAGCCCGAGTACCCCCATCGATCACACAGAGGGTGTACCAGCCAGAGTGACCCTATCGATCACACCGTACGTGTAACAGCACCAATGTCCTCATCGATCACACCGAGTGTGTACCAGCCCAAGTGCCCCCATCAATCACACCGAGTGTGTACCAGCACCAATGTCCCAATCGATCACAGCGAGTGTGTACCAGCCCGAGTGCCCCCATCGATCACACAGAGTGTGTACCAGCACCAAAGTACCCATGGATTGCACCGAATGTGTACCAGCCCGAGTGCCCCCAACGATCACACTGAGTGTGTACCAGCCCGACTGCCCACATCAATCACGCCAAGTGTGTACCAGCACCAATGTCCGCATCGATCTCACCAAGTGTGTACCAGCGCGAGTGCCCCCATCAATCACACCGAGTGTGTACCAGCCCGAATGTCCCCATCGATCACACCGAGTGTGTACCAGCACCAATGTCTGCATCGATCACACGAAGTGTGTACAAGCACCAATGTCCCCATCGATCACACCGAGTGTGTACCAGACCGAGCATCACCATCGATCACACCGAGTGTGTACCAGCCGAGTGTCCCCATCGATCACACCGATTCTGTACCAGCACCAATGTCCCCATCGATCACACCGAGTGTGTACCAGCACCAATGACCCCATCGATCACACCGAGTGTGTACCAGCCCGAGTGTCCCCATCGATCACACCAAGTGTGTACTAGCCCAAGCGCCCCCATCGATCACACCGAGTGTGTACCAGACCGAATTCCCTCATCGATCACACCGAGTGTGTACCAGCACCAATGTCCCCATCGATCACACCGAGTGTGTACCAGCCCAAATGTCCCCATCGATCACACCAAGTGTGTACCAGCACCAATGTCCCCATCGATCACACCGAGTGTGTACCAGCCCGAGTAACCCCATCGATCACACCGAGTGTGTACCAGCACCAATGTCCCCATCGATCACACCGAGTGTGTACCAGCCCGAGTGACCCCATCGATCACACCGAGTGTGTACCAGCCCAAGTGTCCCCATCGATCACACCGTGTGTACCAGCACCGATGTCCCCATTGATCACAGAGAGTGTGTACCAGCCCAAGTGCCCCCATCGATCACACCGAGTGTCTACCAGCACCAATGTCCCCATCGATCACACCGTGTGTGTACCAGCACCGATGTCCCCATCGATCACAGAGAGTGTGTACCAGCCCAAGTGCCCCCATCGATCACACCGAGTGTGTACCAGCCCGACTGCCCCAATTGATCACACCGAGTGTGTACCAGCCCGAGTGTCCCCATCGATCACACCGAGTGTGTACCAGCCCGACTGCCCCAATTGATCACACCGAGTGTGCACCAGCCTGAGTGCCCCATCAATCACACCGAGTGTGTACCAGCCCGAGTGTCCCCATCGAACACACCGAGTCTGTACCAGCCCGAGTGTCCCCATCGATCACACCGAGTGTGTACCAGCACCAATGTCGCCATCGATCACAGCGAGTGTGTATCAGCCCGACTGCCCCCATCGATCATACCAAGTGTGTACCAGCATCAATGTCCCCATCAATCTCACCAAGTGTGTACCAGCACCAATGTCCCCATCGATCACACCGTGTGTACCAGCGCGAGTGTCCCCATCGATCACACCGTGTGTGTACGAGCCCGAGTGTCCCAATCGGTCACACCGAGTGTGTACCAGCACCAATGTCCGCATCGATCACACTAAGTGTGTACAAGAAGCAATGTGCCCATCGATCACACCGAGTGTGTACCAGCCCGAGTGCCCCTATCGATCACACAGAGACTGTACCAGCCCGAGTGCCCCCATCGAACAAACCGAGTGAGTACCAGCACCAACGTCCGCATCGATCACACCGAGTGTGTACCAGCCCGAGTGTCTCCATCGATCACACCGAGTGTGTACCAGCACCAATGTCTCCATCGATCACACAGAGTGTGTACCAGCCCGAGTGTCCCCATCAATCACACCGAGTGTGTACCAGCCCGAGTGTCCCCATCGATCAAACCGAGTGTGTACGAGCCCGACTGCCCCAATTGATCACACCGAGTGTGTACCAGCCCGAGTGCCCCCATCGATCACACCGAGTGTGTACCAGCCCGAGAGCCCCCATCGATCACACTGAGTGTGTAACAGCCCGAGTACCCCCATCGATCACACAGAGGGTGTAGCAGCCAGAGTGACCCTATCGATCACACCGTATGTGTACCAGCACCAATGTCCTCATCGATCACACCGAGTGTTACCAGCCCGAGTGCCCCCATCAATCACACCGAGTGTGTACCAGCCCGAGTGCCCCCTTCGATCACACAGAGTGTGTACCAGCACCAAAGTACCCATGGATCGCACCGAATGTGTACCAGCCCGAGTGCCCCCAACGATCACACTGAGTGTGTATCAGCCCGACTGCCCACATCAATCACGCCAAGTGTGTACCAGCACCAATGTCCGCATCGATCTCACCAAGTGTGTACCAGCGCGAGTGCCCTCATCAATCACACCGAGTGTGTACCAGCCCGAATGTCCCCATCGATCACACCGAGTGTGTACCAGCACCAATGTCCGCATCGATCACACGAAGTGTGTACAAGCACCCATGTCCCCATCGATCACACCGAGTGTGTACCAGCCCGAGCGTCACCATCAATCACACCGAGTGTGTACCAGCCGAGTGTCCCCATCGATCACACCGATTCTGTACCACCACCAATGTCCCCATCGATCACACCGAGTGTGTACCAGAACCAATGACCCCATCGATCACACCGAGTGTGTACCAGCCCGAGTGTCCCCATCGATCACACCAAGTGTGTACCAGCCCAAGCGCCCCCATCGATCACACCGAGTGTGTACCAGACCGAATGCCCTCATCGATCACACCGAGTGTGTACCCGCACCAATGTCCCCATCGATCACACCGAGTGTGTACCAGCCCGAGTGTCCCCATCGATAACACCACGTGTGTACCAGCACCAATGTCCCCATTGATCACACCGAGTGTGTACCAGCCCGAGTAACCCCATCGATCACACCGAGTGTGTACCAGCACCAATGTCCCCATCGGTCACCCCGAGTGTGTACCAGCCCGAGTGTCCCCATCGATCACACCGAGTGTGTACCAGCCCAAGTGTCCCCATCGATCACACCGTGTGTACCAGCACCGATGTCCCCATCGATCACAGAGAGTGTGTACCAGCCCAAGTGCCCCCATCGATCACACCGAGTGTGTACCAGCACCAATGTCCCCATCGATCACACTGTGTGTGTACCAGCACCGATGTCCCCATCGATCACAGAGAGTGTGTACCAGCCCAAGTTCCCCCATCGATCACACCGAGTGTGTACCAGCCCGACTGCCCCAATTGATCACACCGAGTGTGTACCAGCCCGAGTGTCCCCATCGATCACACCGAGTGTGTACCAGCCCGACTGCCCCAATTGATCACACCGAGTGTGCACCAGCCTGAGTGCCCCATCGATCACACCGAGTGTGTAACAGCCTGAGTGTCCCCATCGAACACACCGAGTCTGTACCAGCCCGAGTGTCCCCATCGATCACACCAAGTGTGTACCAGCCCAAGCGCCCCCATCGATCACACCGAGTGTGTACCAGACCGAATGCCCTCATCGATCACACCGAGTGTGTACCAGCACCAATGTCCCCATCGATCACACCGAGTGTGTACCAGCCCGAGTGTCCCCATCGATCACACCAAGTGTGTACCAGCACCAATGTCCCCATCGATCACACTGAGTGTGTACCAGCCCGAGTAACCCCATCGATCACACCGAGTGTGTACCAGCACCAATGTCCCAATCGATCACACCGAGTGTGTACCAGCGCCAATGTCCGCATCGATCACACGAAGTGTGTACAAGCACCCATGTCCCCATCGATCACACCGAGTGTGTACCAGCCCGAGCATCACCATCAATCACACCGAGTGTGTACCAGCCGAGTGTCCCCATCGATCACACCGATTCTGTACCAGCACCAATGTCCCCATTGATCACACCGAGTGTGTACCAGAACCAATGACCCCATCGATCACACCGAGTGTGTACCAGCCCGAGTGTCCCCATCGATCACACCAAGTGTGTACCAGCCCAAGTGCCCCCATCGATCACACCGAGTGTGTACCAGACCGATTGCCCTCATCGATCACACCGAGTGTGTACCCGCACCAATGTCCCCATCGATCACACCGAGTGTGTACCAGCCCGAGTGTCCCCATCGATAACACCACGTGTGTACCAGCACCAATGTCCCCATCGATCACACCGAGTGTGTACCAGCCCGAGTAACCCCATCGATCACACCGAGTGTGTACCAGCTCCAATGTCCCCATCGGTCACCCCGAGTGTGTACCAGCCCGAGTGTCCCCATCGATCACACCGAGTGTGTACCAGCCCAAGTGTCCCCATCGATCACACCGTGTGTACCAGCACCGATGTCCCCATCGATCACAGAGAGTGTGTACCAGCCCAAGTGCCCCCATCGATCACACCGAGTGTGTACCAGCACCAATGTCCCCATCGATCACACTGTGTGTGTACCAGCACCGATGTCCCCATCGATCACAGAGAGTGTGTACCAGCCCAAGTGCCCCCATCGATCACACCGAGTTTGTACCAGCCCGACTGCCCCAATTGATCACACCGAGTGTGTACCAGCCCGAGTGTCCCCATCGATCACACCGAGTGTGTACCAGCCCGACTGCCCCAATTGATCACACCGAGTGTGCACCAGCCTGAGTGCCCCATCGATCACACCGAGTGTGTAACAGCCTGAGTGTCCCCATCGAACACACCGAGTCTGTACCAGCCCGAGTGTCCCCATCGATCACACCAAGTGTGTACCAGCCCAAGCGCCCCCATCGATCACACCGAGTGTGTACCAGACCGAATGCCCTCATCGATCACACCGAGTGTGTACCAGCACCAATGTCCCCATCGATCACACCGAGTGTGTACCAGCCCGAGTGTCCCCATCGATCACACCAAGTGTGTACCAGCACCAATGTCCCCATCGATCACACTGAGTGTGTACCAGCCCGAGTAACCCCATCGATCACACCGAGTGTGTACCAGCACGAATGTCCCCATCGATCACACCGAGTGTCTACCAGCCCGAGTGACCCCATCGATCACACCGAGTGTGTACCAGCCCAAGTGTCCCCATCGATCACACCGAGTGTGTACCAGCACCGAGGTCCCCATCGATCACAGAGAGTGTGTACCAGCCGAAGTGCCCCCATCGATCACACCGAGTGTGCACCAGCACCAATGTCCCTATCGATCACACCGAGTGTGTACCAGCACCGATGTCCCCATCGATCACACCGAGTGTGTACCAGCCCAAGTGCCCCCATCGATCACACCGAGTGTGTACCATCCCGACTGCCCCAATTGATCACACCCAGTGTGAACCAGCCCGAGTGTCCCCATCGATCACACAGAGTGTGTACCAGCCCGACTGCCCCAATTGCTCACACCGAGTGTGCACCAGCCTGAGTGCACCATCGATCACACCGAGTGTGTACCAGCCCGAGTGTCCCCATCAAACACACCGAGTGTGTACCAGCACCAATGTCCCCATCGATCACACTGAGTGTGTACCATCCTGACTGCCCCAATTGAGCACACCAAAGGTGTACCAGCCCGAGCGTCCCCATCGATCACACCAAGTTTGTACCAGCACCAATGTCCCCATTGATCACACCGACTGTGTCCCAGCCCGAGTGTCCCCATCCATCACAACGAGTGTGTACCAGCACCAATGTACCCATCGATCACACCGAGTGTGTACCAGCCCGAGTGTTCCCATCGATCACACCGAGTGTGTACCAGCACCAATGTCGCCATCGATCACAGCGAGTGTGTACCAGCCCGAGTGCCCCCATCGATCATACCAAGTGTGTACCAGCATCAATGTCCCCATCAATCTCACCAAGTGTGTACCAGCACCAATGTCCCCATCGATCACACCGTGTGTACCAGCGCGAGTGCCCCCATCGATCACACCGAGTGTGTACGAGCCCGAGTGTCCCAATCGATCACACCGAGTGTGTACCAGCACCAATGTCCGCATCGATCACACTAAGTGTGTACAAGCACCAATGTGCCCATCGATCACACCGAGTGTGTACCAGCCCGAGTTCCCCTATCGATCACACAGAGTGTGTACCAGCCCGAGTGCCCCCATCGAACAAACCGAGTGTGTACCAGCACCAACGTCCGCATCGATCACACCGAGTGTGTACCAGCCCGAGTGTCTCCATCGATCACACCGAGTGGGTACCAGCACCAATGTCTCCAACGATCACACGGAGTGTGTACCAGCCCGAGTGTCCCCATCAATCACACCGAGTGTGTACCAGCCCGAGTGTCCCCATCGATCACACCGATTCTGTACCAGCACCAATGTCCCCATCGATCACACCGAGTGTGTACCAGCACCAATGACCCCATCGATCACACCGAGTGTGTACCAGCCCGAGTGTCCCCATCGATCACACCAAGTGTGTACCAGCCCAAGCGCCCCCATCGATCACACCGAGTGTGTACCAGACCGAATGCCCACATCGATCACACCGAGTGTGTACCAGCACCAATGTCCCCATCGATCACACCGAGTGTGTACCAGCCCGAGTGTCCCCATCGATCACACCAAGTGTGTACCAGCACCAATGTCCCCATCGATCACACCGAGTGTGTACCAGCCCGAGTAACCCCATCGATCACACCGAGTGTGTACCAGCACCAATGTCCCCATCGATCACACCGAGTGTGTACCAGCCCGAGTGACCCCATCGATCACACCGAGTGTGTACCAGCCCAAGTGTCCCCATCGATCACACCGAGTGTGTACCAGCACCGATGTCCCCATCGATCACAGAGAGTGTGTACCAGCCCAAGTGCCCCCATCGATCACCCCGAGTGTGTACCAGCACCAATGTCCCCATCGATCACACCGAGTGTGTACCAGCACCGATGTCCCCATCGATCACAGAGAGTGTGTACCAGCCCAAGTGCCCCCATCGATCACACCGAGTGTGTACCAGCCCGACTGCCCCAATTGATCACACCGAGTGTGTACCAGCCCGAGTGTCCCCATCGATCACACCGAGTGTGTACCAGCCCGACTGCCCCAATTGATCACACCGAGTGTGCACCAGCCTGAGTGCCCCATCGATCACACCGATTGTGTACCAGCCTGAGTGTCCCCAGCGATCACACCGAGTGTGTACCAGCCCGACTGCACCAATTGATCACACCGAGTTTGTACCAGCCCGAGTGCCCCCATCGATCACACTGAGTGTGTACCAACACCAATGTCCACATCGATCACACTGAGTGTGGACCAGCCTGACAGCTCCAATTGAGCACACCGAGGGTGTACCAGCCCGAGCGTCTCCATCGATCACACCGAGTGTGTACCAGCACCAATGTCCCCATCGATCACACAGTGGGCGTACCAGCCTGAGTGAGCCCATCGATCACACCGAATGTGTACCAGCCTGAGTGCCCCATCGCTCACACAGAGTGCGTACCAGCCCGAGTGCCCCCATCGATCACACCGAGTGTGTACCAGCCCGAGTGCCCCCATCGATCACACCGAGTGTGTACCAGCCCGAGTACCCCCATCGATCACACCGAGTTTGTACCAGCACCAATGTCCCCATCGATCACACTGAGTGTGTACCAGCACCAATGTCGCCATCGATCACAGCGAGTGTGTATCAGCCCGAGTGCCCCATCGATCATACCAAGTGTGTACCAGCATCAATGTCCCCATCAATCTCACCAAGTGTGTACCAGCACCAATGTCCCCATCGATCACACCGTGTGTACCAGCGCGAGTGTCCCCATCGATCACACCGAGTGTGTACGAGCCCGAGTGTCCCAATCGATCACACCGTGTGTGTACCAGCACCAATGTCCGCATCGATCACACTAAGTGTGTACAAGCACCAATGTGCCCATCGATCACACCGAGTGTGTACCAGCCCGAGTGCCCCTATCGATCACACAGAGTGTGTACCAGCCCGAGTGCCCCCATCGAACAAACCGAGTATGTACCAGCACCAACGTCCGCATCGATCACACCGAGTGTGTACCAGCCCGAGTGTCTCCATCGATCATACCGAGTGTGTACCAGCACCAATGTCTCCATCGATCACACAGAGTGTGTACCAGCCGGAGCGTCCCCATCAATCACCCCGAGTGTGTACCAGCCCGAGTACCCCCATCGACCACACAGAGGGTGTACCAGCCAGAGTGACGCCATCGATCAGACCGTACGTGTACCAGCACCAAAGTCCTCATCGATCACACCGAGTGTGTACCAGCCCGAGTGCCCCCATCAATCACACCGAGTGTGTACCAGCACCAATGTCCCAATCGATCACAGCGAGTGTGTACCAGCCCGAGTGCCCCCTTCGATCACACAGAGTGTGTACCAGCACCAAAGTACCCATGGATCGCACCGAATGTGTACCAGCCCGAGTGCCCCCAACGATCAAAATGAGTGTGTACCAGCCCGACTGCCCACATCAATCACGCCAAGTGTGTACCAGCACCAATGTCCGCATCGATCTCACCAAGTGTGTACCAGCGCGAGTGCCCCCATCAATCACACCGAGTGTGTACCAGCCCGAATGTCCCCATCGATCACACCGAGTGTGTACCAGCACCAATGTCCGCACCGATCACACGAAGTGTGTACAAGCACCCATGTCCCCATCGATCACACCGAGTGTGTACCAGCCCGAGCATCACCATCAATCACACCGAGTGTGTACCAGCCGAGTGTCCCCATCGATCACACCGATTCTGTACCAGCACCAATGTCCCCATCGATCACACCGAGTGTGTACCAGAACCAATGACCCCATCGATCACACCGAGTGTGTACCAGCCCGAGTGTCCCCATCGATCACACCAAGTGTGTACCAGCCCAAGCGCCCCCATCGATCACACCGACTGTGTACCAGACCGAATGCCCTCATCGATCACACCGAGTGTGTACCAGCACCAATGTCCCCATCGATCACACCGAGTGTGTACCAGCCCGAGTGTCCCCATAGATAACACAACGTGAGTACCAGCACCAATGACCCCATCGATCACACCGAGTGTGTACCAGCCCGAGTAACCCCATCGATCACACTGAGTGTGTACCAGCTCCAATGTCCCCTTCGGTCACCCCGAGTGTGTACCAGCCCGAGTGTCCCCATCGATCACACCGAGTGTGTACCAGCCCAAGTGTCCCCATCGATCACACCGTGTGTACCAGCACCGATGTCCCCATCGATCACAGAGAGTGTGTACCAGCCCAAGTGCCCCCATCGATCACACCGAGTGTGTACCAGCACCAATGTCCCCATCGATCACACTGTGTGTGTACCAGCTCCGATGTCCCCATCGATCACAGAGAGTGTGTACCAGCCCAAGTGCCCACATCGATCACACCGAGTGTGTACCAGCCCGACTGCCCCAATTGATCACACCGAGTGCGTACAAGCCCGAGTGACCCCATCGATCACACCGAGTGTGTACCAGCCCGACTGCCCCAATTGATCACACCGAGTGTGCACCAGCCTGAGTGCCCCATCGATCACACCGAGTGTGTAACAGCCCGAGTGTCCCCATCGAACACACCGAGTCTGTACCAGCCCGAGTGTCCCCATCGATCACGCCAAGTGTGTACCAGCCCAAGCGCCCCCATCGATCACACCGAGTGTGTACCAGACCGAATGCCCTCATCGATCACACCGAGTGTGTACCAGCACCAATGTCCCCATCGATCACACCGAGTGTTTACCAGCCCGAGTGTCCCCATCGATCACACCAAGTGTGTACCAGCACCAATGTCCCCATCGATCACACTGAGTGTGTACCAGCCCGAGTAACCCCATCGATCACACCGAGTGTGTACCAGCACCAATGTCCCCATCGATCACACTGAGTGTCTACCAGCCCGAGTGACCCCATCTATCACACCGAGTGTGTACCAGCCCAAGTGTCCCCATCGATCACACCGAGTGTGTACCAGCACCGAGGTCCCCATCGATCACAGAGAGTGTGTACCAGCCCAAGTGCCCCCATCGATCACACCGAGTGTGCACCAGCACCAATGTCCCTATCGATCACACCGAGTGTGTACCAGCACCGATGTCCCCATCGATCACACCGAGTGTGTACCAGCCCAAGTGCCCCCATCGATCACACCGAGTGTGTACCATCCCGACTGCCCCAATTGATCACACCGAGTGTGTACCAGCCCGAGTGTCCCCATCGATCACACCGAGTGTGTACCAGCCCGACTGCCCCAATTGATCACACCGAGTGTGCACCAGCCTGAGTGCACCATCGATCACACCGAGTGTGTACCAGCCCGAGTGTCCGCATCAAACACACCGAGTGTGTACCAGCACCAATGTCCCCATCGATCACACTGAGTGTGTACCAGCCTGACTGCCCCAATTGAGCACACCAAAGGTGTACCAGCCCGAGCGTCCCCATCGATCACACCGAGTTTGTACCAGCACCAATGTCCCCATTGATCACACCGAGTGTGTCCCAGCCCGAGTGTCCCCATCCATCACAACGAGTGTGTACCAGCACCAATGTACCCATCGATCACACCGAGTGTGTACCAGCACCAATGTCGCCATCAATCACACCGAGTGTGTACCAGCACCAATGTCCCCAACGATCACACCGAGTGTGTACCAGCCCGAGTGTCCCCATCGATCACACCGAGTGTGTACCAGCACCAATGTCGCCATCGATCACAGCGAGTGTGTACCAGCCCGAGTGCCCCCATCGATCATACCAAGTGTGTACCAGCATCAATGTCCCCATCAATCTCACCAAGTTTGTACCAGCACCAATGTCCCCATCGATCACACCGTGTGTACCAGCGCGAGTGCCCCCATCGATCACACCGAGTGTGTACGAGCCCGAGTGTCCCAATCGATCACACCGAGTGTGTACCAGCACCAATGTCCGCATCGATCACACTAAGTGTGTACAAGCACCAATGTGCCCATCGATCACACCGAGTGTGTACCAGCCCGAGTGCCCCTATCGATCACACAGAGTGTGTACCAGCCCGAGTGCCCCCATCGAACAAACCGACTGTGTTCCAGCACCAACGTCCCCATCGATCACACCGATTGTGTACCAGCCCGAGTGTCTCCATCGATCACATCGAGTGTGTACCAGCACCAATGTCTCCATCGATCACACGGAGTGTGTACCAGCCCGAGTGTCCCCATCAATCACACCGAGTGTGTACCAGCCCGAGTCTCCCCATCGATCACACCGATTCTGTACCAGCACCAATGTCCCCATCGATCACACCGAGTGTGTACCAGCACCAATGACCCCATCGATCACACCGAGTGTGTACCAGCCCGAGTGTCCCCATCGATCACACCAAGTGTGTACCAGCCCAAGCGCCCCCATCGATCACACCGAGTGTGTACCAGACCGAATGCCCTCATCGATCACACCGAGTGTGTACCAGCACCAATGTCCCCATCGATCACACCGAGTGTGTACCAGCCCGAGTGTCCCCATCGATCACACCAAGTGTGTACCAGCACCAATGTCCCCATCGATCACACCGAGTGTGTACCAGCCCGAGTAACCCCATCGATCACACCGAGTGTGTACCAGCACCAATGTCCCCATCGATCACACCGAGTGTGTACCAGCCCGAGTGACCCCATCGTTCACACCGAGTGTGTACCAGCCCAAGTGTCCCCATCGATCACACCGAGTTTGTACCAGCACCGATGTCCCCATCGATCACAGAGAGTGTGTACCAGCCCAAGTGCCCCCATCGATCACCCCGAGTGTGTACCAGCACCAATGTCCCCATCGATCACACCGAGTGTGTACCAGCACCGATGTCCCCATCGATCACAGAGAGTGTGTACCAGCCCAAGTGCCCCCATCGATCACACTGAGTGTGTACCAGCCCGACTGCCCCAAATGATCACACCGAGTGTGTACCAGCCCGAGTGTCCCCATCGATCACACCGAGTGTGTACCAGCCCGACTGCCCCAATTGATCACTCCGAGTGTGCACCAGCCTGAGTGCCCCATCGATCACACCGATTGTGTACCAGCCTGAGTGTCCCCAGCGATCACACCGAGTGTGTACCAGCTCGACTGCACCAATTGATCACACCGAGTTTGTACCAGCCCGAGTGCCCCCATCGATCACACTGAGTGTGTACCAACACCAATGTCCACATCGATCACACCGAGTGTGGACCAGCCTGACAGCCCCAATTGAGCACACCGAGGGTGTACCAGCCCGAGCGTCTCCATCGATCACACCGAGTGTGTACCAGCACCAATGTCCCCATCGATCACACTGAGTGTGTACCAGCCCGAGTGTCCCCAGCGATCACACCGACTGTGTACCAGCCCGAGTGCCCCCATCAATCACACTGTGTGTGTACCAGCCCGAGTGCCGCCATCGATCACACAGTGGGCGTACCAGCCTGAGTGAGCCCATCGATCACACCGAATGTGTACCAGCCTGAGTGCCCCATCGCTCACACAGAGTGCGTACCAGCCCGAGTGCCCCCATCGATCACACCGAGTGTGTACCAGCCCGAGTACCCCCATCAATCACACCGAGTGTGTACCAGCCCGAGTACCCCCATCGATCACACCGAGTTTGTACCAGCACCAATGTCCCCATCGATCACACCGAGTGTGTACCAGCACCAATGTCGCCATCGATCACAGCGAGTGTGTATCAGCCCGAGTGTCCCCATCGATAATACCAAGTGTGTACCAGCATCAATGTCCCCATCAATCTCACCAAGTGTGTACCAGCACCAATGTCCCCATCGATCACACCGTGTGTACCAGCGCGAGTGTCCCCATCGATCACACCGAGTGTGTACGAGCCCGAGTGTCCCAATCGATCACACCGAGTGTGTACCAGCACCAATGTCCGCATCGATCACACTAAGTGTGTACAAGCACCAATGTGCCCATCGATCACACCGAGTGTGTACCAGCCCGAGTGCCCCTATCGATCACACAGAGTGTGTACCAGCCCGAGTGCCCCCATCGAACAAACCGAGTATGTACCAGCACCAACGTCCGCATCGATCACACCGAGTGTGTACCAGCCCGAGTGTCTCCATCGATCATACCGAGTGTGTACCAGCACCAATGTCTCCATCGATCACACAGAGTGTGTACCAGCCGGAGCGTCCCCATCAATCACACCGAGTGTGTACCAGCCCGAGTGTCCCCATTGATCACACCGAGTGTGTACCAGCCCGACTGCCCCAATTGATCACACCGAGTGTGTACCAGCCCGAGTGCCCCCATCGATCACACCGAGTGTGTACCAGCCCGAGAGCCCCCATCGATCACACTGAGTGTGTACCAGCCCGAGTACCCCCATCGATCACACAGAGGGTGTACCAGCCAGAGTGACGCCATCGATCAGACCGTACGTGTACCAGCACCAAAGTCCTCATCGATCACACCGAGTGTGTACCAGCCCGAGTGCCCCCATCAATCACACCGAGTGTGTACCAGCACCAATGTCCCAGTCGATCACAGCGAGTGTGTACCAGCCCGAGTGCCCCCATCGATCACACAGAGTGTGTACCAGCACCAAAGTACCCATGGATCGCACCGAATGTGTACCAGCCCGAGAGCCCCCAATGATCACACTGAGTGTGTACCAGCCCGACTGCCCACATCAATCACGCCAAGTGTGTACCAGCACCAATGTCCGCATCGATCTCACCAAGTGTGTACCAGCGCGAGTGCCCCCATCAATCACACCGAGTGTGTACCAGCCCGAATGTCCCCATCGATCACACCGAGTGTGTACCAGCACCAATGTCCGCATCGATCACACGAAGTGTGTACAAGCACCAATGTCCCCATCGATCACACCGAGTGTGTACCAGCCCGAGCATCACCATCGATCACACCGAGTGTGTACCAGCCGAGTGTCCCAATTGATCACACCGATTCTGTACCAGCACCAATGTCCCCATCGATCACACCGAGTGTGTACCAGCACCAATGACCCCATCGATCACACCGAGTGTGTACCAGCCCGAGTGTCCCCATCGATCACACCAAGTGTGTACCAGCCCAAGCGCCCCCATCGATCACACCGAGTGTGTACCAGACCGAATGCCCTCATCGATCACACCGAGTGTGTACCAGCACCAATGTCGCCATCGATCACACCGAGTGTGTACCAGCCCGAGTGTCCCCATCGATCACTCCAAGTGTGTACCAGCACCAATGTCCCCATCGATCACACCGAGTGTGTACCAGCCCGAGTAACCCCATCGATCACACCGAGTGTGTACCAGCACCAATGTCCCCATCGATCACACCGAGTGTGTACCAGCCCGAGTGACCCCATCGATCACACCGAGTGTGCACCAGCCCAACTGTCCCCATCGATCACACCGAGTGTGTTCCAGCACCGATGTCCCCATCGATCACAGAGAGTGTGTACCAGCCCAAGTGCCCCCATCGATCACACCGAGTGTGTACCAGCACCAATGTCCCCATCGATCACACTGTGTGTGTACCAGCACCGATGTCCCCATCGATCACAGAGAGTGTGTACCAGCCCAAGTGCCCCCATCGATCACACCGAGTGTGTACCATCCCGACTGCCCCAATTGATCACACCGAGTGTGTACCAGCCCGAGTGTCCCCATCGATCACACCGAGTGTGTACCAGCCCGACTGCCCCAATTGATCACACCGAGTGTGCACCAGCCTGAGTGCACCATCGATCACACCGAGTGTGTACCAGCCCGAGTGTCCGCATCAAACACACCGAGTGTGTACCAGCACCAATGTCCCCATCGATCACACTGAGTGTGTACCAGCCTGACTGCCCCAATTGAGCACACCAAAGGTGTACCAGCCCGAGCGTCCCCATCGATCACACCGAGTTTGTACCAGCACCAATGTCCCCATTGATCACACCGACTGTGTCCCAGCCCGAGTGTCCCCATCCATCACAACGAGTGTGTACCAGCACCAATGTACCCATCGATCACACCGAGTGTGTACCAGCACCAATGTCGCCATCAATCACACCGAGTGTTTACCAGCACCAATGTCCCCAACGATCACACCGAGTGTGTACCAGCCCGAGTGTCCCCATCGATCACACCGAGTGTGTACCAGCACCAATGTCGCCATCGATCACAGCGAGTGTGTACCAGCCCGAGTGCCCCCATCGATCATACCAAGTGTGTACCAGCATCAATGTCCCCATCAATCTCACCAAGTGTGTACCAGCACCAATGTCCCCATCGATCACACCGTGTGTACCAGCGCGAGTGCCCCCGTCGATCACACCGAGTGTGTACGAGCCCGAGTGTCCCAATCGATCACACCGAGTGTGTACCAGCACCAATGTCCGCATCGATCACACTAAGTGTGTACAAGCACCAATGTGCCCATCGATCACACCGAGTGTGTACCAGCCCGAGTGCCCCTATCGATCACACAGAGTGTGTACCAGCCCGAGTGCCCCCATCGAACAAACCGACTGTGTTCCAGCACCAACGTCCCCATCGATCACACCGATTGTGTACCAGCCCGAGTGTCTCCCTCGATCACATCGAGTGTGTACCAGCCCGAGTCTCCCCATCGATCACACCGATTCTGTACCAGCACCAATGTCCCCATCGATCACACCGAGTGTGTACCAGCACCAATGACCCCATCGATCACACCGAGTGTGTACCAGCCCGAGTGTCCCCATCGATCACACCAAGTGTGTACCAGCCCAAGCGCCCCCATCGATCACACCGAGTGTGTACCAGACCGAATGCCCTCATCGATCACACCGAGTGTGTAAAAGCACCAATGTCCCCATCGATCACACCGAGTGTGTACCAGCCCGAGTGTCCCCATCGATCACACCAAGTGTGTACCAGCACCAATGTCCCCATCGATCACACCGAGTGTGTACCAGCCCGAGTAACCCCATCGATCACACCGAGTGTGTACCAGCACCAATGTCCCCATCGATCACACCGAGTGTGTACCAGCCCGAGTGACCCCATCGATCACACCGAGTGTGTACCAGCCCAAGTGTCCCCATCGATCACACCGAGTGTGTACCAGCACCGATGTCCCCATCGATCACAGAGAGTGTGTACCAGCCCAAGTGCCCCCATCGATCACCCCGAGTGTGTACCAGCACCAATGTCCCCATCGATCACACCGAGTGTGTACCAGCACCGATGTCCCCATCGATCACAGAGAGTGTGTACCAGCCCAAGTGCCCCCATCGATCACACCGAGTGTGTACCAGCCCGACTGCCCCAAATGATCACACCGAGTGTGTACCAGCCCGAGTGTCCCCATCGATCACACCGAGTGTGTACCAGCCCGACTGCCCCAATTGATCACTCCGAGTGTGCACCAGCCTGAGTGCCCCATCGATCACACCGATTGTGTACCAGCCTGAGTGTCCCCAGCGATCACACCGAGTGTGTACCAGCTCGACTGCACCAATTGATCACACCGAGTTTGTACCAGCCCGAGTGCCCCCATCGATCACACTGAGTGTGTACCAACACCAATGTCCACATCGATCACACCGAGTGTGGACCAGCCTGACAGCCCCAATTGAGCACACCGAGTGTGTACCAGCCCGAGTACCCCCATCGATCACACCGAGTTTGTACCAGCACCAATGTCCCCATCAATCACACCGAGTGTGTACCAGCACCAATGTCGCCATCGATCACAGCGAGTGTGTACCAGCCCGAGTGCCCCCATCGATCATACCAAGTGTGTACCAGCATCAATGTCCCCATCAATCTCACCAAGTGTGTACCAGCACCAATGTCCCCATCGATCACACCGTGTGTACCAGCGCGAGTGTCCCCATCGATCACACCGAGTGTGTACGAGCCCGAGTGTCCCAATCGGTCACACGGAGTGTGTACCAGCCCGAGTGACCCCATCGATCACACCGAGTGTGTACCAGCCCAAGTGTCCCCATCGATCACACCGAGTGTGTACCAGCGCCGATGTCCCCATCGATCACAGAGAGTGTGTACCAGCCCAAGTGGCCCATCGATCACACCGAGTGTGTACCAGCACCAATGTCCCCTTCGATCACACTGAGTGTGTACCAGCACCGATGTCCCCATCGATCACAGAGAGTGTGTACCAGCCCAAGTGCCCCCATCGATCACACCGAGTGTGTACCAGCCCGACTGCCCCAATTGATCACACCGAGTGTGTACCAGCCCGAGTGTCCCCATCGATCACACCGAGTGTGTACCAGCCCGACTGCCCCAATTGATCACACCGAGTGTGCACCAGCCTGAGTGCCCCATCGATCACACCGATTGTGTACCAGCCTGAGTGTCCCCAGCGATCACACCGAGTGTGTACCAGCCCGACTGCACCAATTGATCACACCGAGGTTGTACCAGCCCGAGTGCCCCCATCGATCACACTGAGTGTGTACCAACACCAATGTCCCCATCGATCACACTGAGTATGTACCAGCCTGACTGCCCCAATTGAGCACACCGACGGTGTACCAGCCCGAGCGTCCCCATCGATCACACCGAGTGTGTACCAGCACCAATGTCCCCATCGATCACACCGATTGTGTACCAGCCTGAGTGCCCCCATCGATCACACTGAGTGTGTACCAACACCAAAGTCCCCATTGATCACGCCGAGTGTGGACCAGCCTGACAGCCCCAATTGAGCACACCGAGGGTGTACCAGCCCGAGCGTCTCCATCGATCACACCGAGTGTGTACCAGCACCAATGTCCCCATCGATCACACCGAGTGTGTACCAGCCCGAGTGTCCCCAGCGATCACACCGACTGTGTACCAGCCCGAGTGCCCCCATCGATCACACTGTGTGTGTACCAGCCCGAGTGCCGCCATCGATCACACAGAGGGCGTACCAGCCTGAGTGAGCCCATCGATCACACCGAATGTGTACCAGCCTGAGTGCCCCCATCGCTCACACAGACTGCGTACCAGCCCGAGTGCCCCCATCGATCACACCGAGTGTGTACCAGCCCGAGTGCCCCCATCGATCACACCGAGTGTGTACCAGCCCAAGTACCCCCATCGATCACACCGAGTTTGTACCAGCACCAATGTCCCCATCGATCACACCGAGTGTGTCCCAGCCCGAGTGTCCCCATCCATCACAACGAGTGTGTACCAGCACCAATGTACCCATCGATCACACCGAGTGTGTAACAGCACCAATGTCGCCATCAATCACACCAAGTGCGTACCAGCACCAATGTCGCCAACGATCACACCGAGTGTGTACCAGCCCGAGTGCCCCCATCGATCACACCAAGTGTGTACCAGCACCAATGTCCCCATCGATCACACCGAGTGTGTACCAGCCCGAGTAACCCCATCGATCACACCGAGTGTGTACCAGCACCAATGTCCCCATCGATCACACCGAGTGTGTACCAGCCCGAGTGACCCCATCGATCACACCGAGTGTGTACCAGCCCAAGTGTCCCCATCGATCACACCGAGTGTTTACCAGCACCCATGTCCCCATCGATCACAGAGAGTGTGTACCAGCCCAAGTGCCCCCATCGATCACACCGAGTGTGTACCAGCACCAATGTCCCCATCGATCACACCGAGTGTGTACCAGCACCGATGTCCCCATCGATCACTGAGAGTGTGTACCAGCCCAAGTGCCCCCATCGATCACACCGAGTGTGTACCAGCCCGACTGCCCCAATTGATCACACCGAGTGTGCACCAGCCTGAGTGCCCCATCGATCACACCGAGTGTGTACCAGCCCGAGTGTCCCCATCGAACACACCGAGTGTGCACCAGCACCAATGTCCCCATCGATCACACCGAGTGTGTACCAGCCTGACTGCCCCAATTGAGCACACTGACGGTGTACCATCCCGAGCGTCCCCATCGATCACACCGAGTGTGCACCAGCACCAATGTCCCCATCGATCACACCGATTGTGTACCAGCCTGAGTGTCCCCAGCGATCACACCGAGTGTGTACCAGCCCGACTGCACCAATTGATCACACCGAGTTTGTACCAGCCCGAGTGCCCCCATCGATCACACGAAGTGTGTACCAACACCAATGTCCCCATCGATCACACCGAGTGTGGACCAGCCTGACAGCCCCAATTGAGCACACCGAGGGTGTACCGGCCCGAGCGTCTCCATCGATCACACCGAGTGTGTACCAGCACCAATGTCCCCATCGATCACACCGACTGTGTACCAGCCCGAGTGTCCCAAGCGATCACACCGACTGTGTACCAGCCCGAGTGCCCCCATCGATCACACTGTGTGTGTACCAGCCCGAGTGCCGCCATCGATCACACAGAGGTCGTACCAGCCTGAGTGAGCCCATCGATCACACCGAATGTGTACCAGCCTGAGTGCCCCCATCGCTCACACAGACTGCGTACCAGCCCGAGTGCCCCCATCGATCACACCGAGTGTGTACCAGCCCGAGTGCCCCCATCGATCACACCGAGTGTCTACCAGCACCAATGTCCCCATCGATCACACTGAGTGTGTACCAGCACCGATGTCCCCATCGATCACAGAGAGTGTGTACCAGCCCAAGTGCCCCCATCGATCACACCGAGTGTGTACCAGCCCGACTGCCCCAATTGATCACACCGAGTGTGTACAAGCCCGAGTGTCCCCATCGATCACTCCGAGTGTGTACCAGCCTGACTGCCCCAATTGATCACACCGAGTGTGCACCAGCCTGAGTGCCCCATCGATCACACCGATTGTGTACCAGCCTGAGTGTCCCCAGCGATCACACCGAGTGTGTACCAGCCCGACTGCACCAATTGATCACACCGAGTTTGTACCAGCCCGAGTGCCCCCATCGATCACACTGAGTGTGTACCAACACCAATGTCCCCATCGATCACACTGAGTGTGGACCAGCCTGACAGCCCCAATTGAGCACACCGAGGGTGTACCAGCCCGAGCGTCTCCATCGATCACACCAAGTGTGTACCAGCACCAATGTCCCCATCGATCACACCAAGTGTGTACCAGCCCGAGTGTCCCAGCGATCACACCGACTGTGTACCAGCCCGAGTGACCCCATCGATCACACTGTGTGTGTACCAGCCCGAGTGCCGCCATCGATCACACAGAGGGCGTACCAGCCTGAGTGAGCCCATCGATCACACCGAATGTGTACCAGCCTGAGTGCCCCCATCGCACACACAGAGTGCATACCAGCCCGAGTGCCCCCATCGATCACACCGAGTGTGTACCAGCCCGAGTGCCCCCATCGATCACACCGAGTGTGTACCAGCCCGAGTACCCCCATCGATCACACCGAGTTTGTACCAGCACCAATGTCCCCATCGATCACACCGAGTGTGTACCAGCACCAATGTCGCCATCGATCACAGCGTGTGTGTACCAGCCCGACTGCCCCCATCGATCATACCAAGTGTGTACCAGCATCAATGTCCCCATCAATCTCACCAAGTGTGTACCAGCACCAATGTCCCCATCGATCACACCGTATGTACCAGCGCGAGTGTCCCCATCGATCACACCGAGTGTGTACGAGCCCGAGTGTCCCAATCGATCACACCGATTGTATACCAGCACCAATGTCCGCATCGATCACACTAAGTGTGTACAAGCACCAATGTGCCCATCGATCACACCGAGTGTGTACCAGCCCGAATGCCCCTATCGATCACACAGAGTGTGTACCAGCCCGAGTGCCCCCATCGAACAAACCGAGTGTGTACCAGCACCAACGTCCGCATCGATCACACCGAGTGTGTACCAGCCCGAGTGTCTCCATCGATCACACCGAGTGTGTACCAGCACCAATGTCTCCATCGATCACACAGAGTGTGTACCAGCCCGAGTGTCCCCATCAATCACACCGAGTGTGTACCAGCCCGAGTGTCCCCATCAATCACACCGAGTGTGTACCAGCCCGACTGCCCCAATTGATCACACCGAGTGTGTGCCAGCCCGAGTGCCCGCTTCGATCACACCGAGTGTGTACCAGCCCGAGAGCCCCCATCGATCACACTGAGTGTGTACCAGCCCGAGTACCCCCATCGATCACACAGAGGGTGTACCAGCCAGAGTGACCCCATCGATCACACCGTACGTGTACCAGCACCAATGTCCTCATCGATCACACCGAGTGTGTACCAGCCCGAGTGCCCCCATCAATCACACCGAGTGTGTACCAGCACCAATGTCCCAATCGATCACAGCGAGTGTGTACCAGCCCGAGTGCCCCCATCGATCACACAGAGTGTGTACCAGCACCAAAGTACCCATGGATCGCACCGAATGTGTACCAGCCCGAGTGCCCCCAACGATCACATTGAGTGTGTACCAGCCCGACTGCCCAAATCAATCACGCCAAGTGTGTACCAGCACCAATGTCCGCATCAATCTCACCAAGTGTGTACCAGCGCGAGTGCCCCCATCAATCACACCGAGTGTGTACCAGCCCGAATGTCCCCATCGATCACACCGTTTGTGTACCAGCACCAATGTCCGCATCGATCACACGAAGTGTGTACAAGCACCAATGACCCCATCGATCACACCGAGTGTGTACCAGCCCGAGTGTCCCCATCGATCACACCAAGTATGTACTAGCCCAAGCGCCCCCATCGATCACACCGAGTGTGTACCAGACCGAATGCCCTCATCGATCACACCGAGTGTGTACCAGCACCAATGTCCCCATCGAGCACACCGAATGTGTACCAGCCCGAGTGTCCCCAGCGATCACAACGAGTGTGTCCCAGCCCGAGTGTCCCCATTGATCACACTGAGTGTGTTCAAGCACCAATGTGCCCATCAATCACACCGAGTGTGTACCAGCCCGAGTGACCCCATCGATCACACCAAGTGTGTACAAGCACCGATTTCCCCATCGATCACAGAGAGTGTGTACCTGCCCAAGTGCCCCCATCGATCACACCGAGTTTGTACCAGCACAAATGTCCACATCAATCACACCGAGTGTGTACCAGCACCAATGTCCCCATCGATCACACCGAGTGTGTACCAGCACCGATGTCCCCATCGATCACACCGAGTGTGTACCAGCCCGAGTGCCCCCATCGATCACACCGAGTGTGTACCAGCCTGAGTACCCCCATCGATCACACCGAGTTTGTACCAGCACCAATGTCCCCATCGATCACACCGAGTGTGTACCAGCACCAATGTCGCCATCGATCACAGCGAGTGTGTACCAGCCCGACTGCCCCCATCGATCATACCAAGTGTGTACCAGCATCAATGTCCCCATCAATCTCACCAAGTGTGTACCAGCACCAATGTCCCCATCGATCACACCGTATGTACCAGCGCGAGTGTCCCCATCGATCACACCGAGTGTGTACGAGCCCGAGTGTCCCAATCGATCACACCGATTGTGTACCAGCACCAATGTCCGCATCGATCACACTAAGTGTGTACAAGCACCAATGTGCCCATCGATCACACCGAGTGTGTACCAGCCCGAATGCCCCTATCGATCACACAGAGTGTGTACCAGCCCGAGTGCCCCCATCGAACAAACCGAGTGTGTACCAGCACCAACGTCCGCATCGATCACACCGAGTGTGTACCAGCCCGAGTGTCTCCATCGATCACACCGAGTGTGTACCAGCACCAATGTCTCCATCGATCACACAGAGTGTGTACCAGCCCGAGTGTCCCCATCAATCACACCGAGTGTGTACCAGCCCGAGTGTCCCCATCAATCACACCGAGTGTGTACCAGCCCGACTGCCCCAAATGATCACACCGAGTGTGTGCCAGCCCGAGTGCCCGCATCGATCACACCGAGTGTGTACCAGCCCGAGAGCCCCCATCGATCACACTGAGTGTGTACCAGCCCGAGTACCCCCATCGATCACGCAGAGGGTGTACCAGCCAGAGTGACCCCATCGATCACACCGTACGTGTACCAGCACCAATGTCCTCATCGATCACACCGAGTGTGTACCAGCCCGAGTGCCCCCATCAATCACACCGAGTGTGTACCAGCACCAATGTCCCAATCGATCACAGCGAGTGTGTACCAGCCCGAGTGCCCCCATCGATCACACAGAGTGTGTACCAGCACCAAAGTACCCATGGATCGCACCGAATGTGTACCAGCCCGAGTGCCCCCAACGATCACATTGAGTGTGTACCAGCCCGACTGCCCACATCAATCACGCCAAGTGTGTACCAGCACCAATGTCCGCATCAATCTCACCAAGTGTGTACCAGCGCGAGTGCCCCCATCAATCACACCGAGTGTGTACCAGCCCGAATGTCCCCATCGATCACACCGAGTGTGTACCAGCACCAATGTCCGCATCGATCACACGAAGTGTGTACAAGCACCAATGACCCCATCGATCACACCGAGTGTGTACCAGCCCGAGTGTCCCCATCGATCACACCAAGTATGTACTAGCCCAAGCGCCCCCATCGATCACACCGAGAGTGTACCAGACCGAATGCCCTCATCGATCACACCGAGTGTGTACCAGCACCAATGTCCCCATCGATCACACCGAATGTGTACCAGCCCGAGTGTCCCCAGCGATCACAACGAGTGTGTCCCAGCCCGAGTGTCCCCATTGATCACACTGAGTGTGTTCAAGCACCAATGTGCCCATCGATCACACCGAGTGTGTACCAGCCCGAGTGACCCCATCGATCACACCAAGTGTGTACCAGCACCGACTTCCCCATCGATCACAGAGAGTGTGTACCTGCCCAAGTGCCCCCATCGTCACACCGAGTGTGTACCAGCACAAATGTCCACATCAATCACACCGAGTGTGTACCAGCACCAATGTCCCCATCGATCACACCGAGTGTGTACCAGCACCGATGTCCCCATCGATCACAGAGAGTGTGTACCAGCCCAAGTGACCCCATCGATCACACCGAGTGTGTACCAGCCCGACTGCCCCAATTGATCACACCGAGTGTGTACCAGCACCATTGTCCCCATCAATCACACCGATTGTGTACCAGCCTGAGTGTCCCCAGCGATCACACCGAGTGTGTACCAGCCCGACTGGCCCAATTGATCGCACCGAGTGTGTACCAGCCCGAGTGCCCCCATCAATCACACTGAGTGTGTACCAGCACCAATGTCCCCATCGATCACTCCGAGTGTGTACCAGCCTGACAGCCCCATTTGAGCACACCGAGGGTGTACCAGCCCGAGCGTCTCCATCAATCACACCGAGTGTGTACCAGCACCAATGTCCCCATCGATCACACGGAGTGTGTACCAGCCCGAGTGTCCCCAGCGATCACACCGAATGAGTACCAGCCAGTGTGCCCCCATCGATCACACTGTGTGTGTACCAGCCCGAGTGCCACCATCGATCACACAGAGGGTGTACCAGCCCGAGTGACCCCATCGATCACACCGAATGTGTACCAGCCTGAGAGCCCCCATCTCTCACACAGAGTGCGTACCAGCCCGAGTGCCCCCATCGATCACACCGAGTGTGTACCAGCCCGAGTGCCCCCATCGATCACACCGAGTGTGTACCAGCCCGAGTGCCCCCATCGATCATACCGAGTGTGTACCAGCAACAATGTCCCCATCGCTCACACAGAGTGTGTACCAGCCCGAGTGCCCCCATCAATCACACAGAGTGTGTACCAGCACCAATGTACCCATCGATCGCACCGAATGTGTACCAGCCCGAGTGTCCCCATCGATCACACCAATTGGGTACCAGCACCAATGTCCCCATCGATCACACCGAGTGTGCACCAGCCCGAGTTCCCCCTTGGATCACACCAAGTGTCTACCAGCAACAATGTCCCCATCGATTTCACCAAGTGTGTACCAGCACCAATGTCCCCATCGATCACACCGTGTGTACCAGCGCGAGTGCCCCCATCGATCACACCGAGAGTGTACCAGCCTGAATGTCCCCATCGATCACACCGAGAGTGTACCAGCACCAATGTCCGCATCGATCACACTAAGTGTGTACAAGCAGCAATGTGCCAATCGATCACACCGAGTGTGTACCAGCCCGAGTGCCCCCATCGATCACACAGAGTGTGTACCAGCCCGAGTGTCTTCATCGATCACACCGAGTCTGTACCAGCACCACTGACCCCATCGATCAAACCGAGTGTGTACCAGCCCGAGTGTCCCCATCAATCACACCGAGTGTGTACCAGCACCAATGTGCCCATCGATCACACCGAGTGTGTACCAGCACCAATGTGCCCATCAATCACACCGAGTGTGTACCAGCACCAATGTGCCCATCGATCACACCGAGTGTGTACCAGCCCGAGTGTCCCCATCGATCACACCGAGTGTGTACCAGCCCGACTGCCCCAATTGATCACACCGAGTGTGTATCAGCCCGAGTATCCCCATCGATCACACCGAGTGTGTACCAGCCCGAGTGCCCCCATCGATCACACCGAGTGTGTTCCAGCCCGAGTGACCCCATCGATCACACCGAGTGTGTACCAGCCCGAGTGTCCCCAGCGATCTCAACGAGTGTGTCCCAGCCCAAGTGTCCTCATTGATCACACTGAGTGTGTTCAAGCACCAATGTGCCCATCGATCACACCGAGTGTGTACCAGCCCGAGTGACCCCATCGATCACACCAAGTGTGTACCAGCACCGATGTCCCCATCGATCACAGAGAGTGTGTACCTGCCCAAGTGCCCCCATCGATCACACCGAGTGTGTACCAGCACAAATGTCCCCATCGATCACAGAGAATGTGTACCAGCCCAAGTGACCCCATCGATCACACCGAGTGTGTACCAGCCCTACTGCCCCAATTGATCACACCGAGTGTGTACCAGCACCAATGTCCCCATCGATCACACCGATTGTGTACCAGCCTGAGTGTCCCCAGCGATCACACCGAGTGTGTACCAGCACGACTGCCCCAATTGATCACACCGAGTGTGTACCAGCCCGAGTGCCCCCATCGATCACACTGAGTGTGTATCAGCACCAATGTCCCCATCGATCACACCGAGTGTGTACCAGCCTGACTGCCCCATTTGAGCACACCGAGGGTGTACCAGCCCGAGCGTCTCCATCAATCACACCGAGTGTGTACCAGCACCAATGTCCCCATCGATCACACCGAGTGTGTACCAGCCCGAGTGTCCCCAGCGATCACACCGACTGTGTACCAGCCCGAGTGCCCCCATCGATCACACTGTGTGTGTACCAGACCGAGTGCCACCATCGATCACACAGAGGGTGTACCAGCCCGAGTGACCCCATCGATCACACCGAATGTGCACCAGCCTGAGAGCCCCCATCGCTCAGCCAGAGTGCGTACCAGCCCGAGTGCCCCCATCGATCACACCGAGTGTGTACCAGCCCGAGTGCCCCCATCGATCACACCGAGTGTGTACCAGCCCGAGTACCCCCATCGATCACACTGATTGTGTACCAGCACCAATGTCCCCATCGATCACACCGAGTGTGTACCAGCACCAATGTCCCCATCGATCACACCGAGTGTGTACGAGCCCGAGTGCCCCCATTGATCACACCGAGTGTGTTCCAGCCCGAGTGCCCCCATCGATCATACCGAGTGTGTACCAGCAACAATGTCCCCATCGCTCACACAGAGTGTGTACCAGCCCGAGTGCCCCCATCAATCACACAGAGTGTGTACCAGCACCAATGTACCCATCGATCGCACCGAATGTGTACCAGCCCGAGTGTCCCCATCGATCACACCAATTGTGTACCAGCACCAATGTCCCCATCGATCACACCGAGTGTGCACCAGCCCGAGAGCCCCCATCGATCACACCAAGTGTCTACCAGCATCAATGTCCCCATCGATCTCACCAAGTGTGTACCAGCACCAATGTCCCCATCGATCACACCGTGTGTACCAGCGCGAGTGCCCCCATCGATCACACCGAGAGTGTACCAGCCTGAATGTCCCCATCGATCACACCGAGTGTGTACCAGCACCAATGTCCGCATCGATCACACTAAGTGTGTACAAGCACCAATGTGCCAATCGATCACACCGAGTGTGTACCAGCCCGAGTGCCCCCATCGATCACACAGAGTGTGTACCAGCCCGAGTGTCTTCATCGATCACACCGAGTGTGTACCAGCACCACTGTCCCCATCGATCACACCGAGTGTGTACCAGCCCGAGTGTCCCCATCAATCACACCGAGTGTGTACCAGCACCAATGTGCCCATCGATCACACCGAGTGTGTACCAGCACCAATGTGCCCATCAATCACACCGAGTGTGTACCAGCCCGAGTGTCCCCATCGATCACACCGAGTGTGTACCAGCCCGAGTGTCCCCATCGATCACACCGAGTGTGTACCAGCCCGACTGACCCAATTGATCACACCGAGTGTGTACCAGCACCAATGTCCCCATCGATCACGTCGATTGTGTACCAGCCCGAGTGTCCCCATCGATCATACCGAGTGTGTACCCGCCCGAGTGCCCGCATCGATCACACTGAGTGTGTACCAGCCCGAGTGCCCCCATCGATCACACTGAGTGTGTACCAGCCCGAGTACCCCCATCGACCACACAGAGGGTGTACCAGCCAGAGTGCCCCATCAATCACACCGTATGTGTACCAGCACCAATGTCCTTATCGATCACACCGTGTGTGTACCAGCCTGAGTGCCCCCAACTATCACACAGACTGTGTACCAGCCCGAGTGCCCCCATCAATCACACCGAGTGTGTACCAGCACCTATGTCCCAATCGATCACAGCGAGTGTGCACAAGCCCGAGTGTCCCCACCGATCACACCGATTGTGTAAGAGCCCGAGTGTCCCCATCGATCACACAGAGTGTGTACCAGCACCAATGTACCCATCGATCGCACTGAATGTGTACCAGCCCGAGTGTCCCCATCGATCACACCGAGTGTGTACCAGCCCGAGTGCACCCATCGATCACACTGAGTGTGTACCAGCCTGAGTGTCCCATCGATCACACCACGTCTGTTCCAGCACCAATGTCCCCATCGATCACACGTGTGTACCAGCGCGAGTGCCCCCATCAACCACACCAAGTGTGTACCAGCCTGAGTGTCCCATCGATCACACGAAGTGTGTACAAGCACCAAAGTCCCCATCGAACGCACCGAGTGTGTACCAGCCCGAGCATCCCCATCGATCACACTGAGTGTGTACCAGCCGAGTGTCCCCATCGATCACACCGAGTGTGTACCAGCCGAAGCGCCCCCATCAATAACAACGAGTGTGTACCAGCCCGACTGCCCCACTTGAGCACAATGAGGGTGTACCAGCCCGAGTGACCCATCGATCACACCGAGTGTGTACCAGCCCGAGTGCCCCCATCGATCACACCGAGTGTACACCAGCCCGAGTGCCCCCATCGATCACAACGAGTGTGTACCAGACCGAGTGCCCCCTTCCATCACACCGAGTGTGTACCAGCACCAATGTCCCCATCGATCACACCGAGTGTGTACCAGCACAAATGTCCGCATCAATCACACCGAGTGTGTACCAGCCCGAGTGCCTCCATCGATCACAGAGAGTGTGCACTAGCACCAATGACCCCATCGATCACACCGAGTGTGTACGAGCCCGAGTGTCCCCAAGATCACACCGAGTATGTACCAGCCCGACTGCCCCAATTGATCACACCGAGTGTGTACCAGCCCGAGTGTCCCCATCGATCACACCGAGTGTGTACCAGCCCGAGTGCCCCCATCGATCAGACCGAGTGTGTACCAGCACCAATGCCCCCAACGATCACTCAGATTGTGTAACAGCCCGACTGCCCCAATTGAGCACAGCGAGGGTGTACCAGCCCGAGTGTCCCCATCGATCACACCGAGTGTGTACCAGCCCGACTGCCCCAATTGATCACACCGAGTGTGTACCAGCCCGAGTGCCCCCATTGATCACACTGAGTGTGTACCAGCACCAATGTCCCCATCGATCACACCGAGTGTGTACCAGCCTGTCTGCCCCAATTGAGCACACCGAGGGTGTACCAGCCCGAGTGCCCCCATCGATCACACCAAGTGTGTACCAGCCTGAGTGCCCCCATCGATCACACCGAGTGTATACCAGCACCAATGCCCCCATCGATCACACTAAGTGTGAAGAAGCACCAATGTGCCCATCGATCACACCGAGTGTGTACCAGCACCAATGTCCCCATCGATCACACCGAGTGTGTACCAGCACCAACGTCCGCATCGATCACACCGAGTGTGTACCAGCCCGAGTGTACCCATCGATCACACCGAGTGTGTACCAGCACCAATGTTCCAATCGATCACACAGAGTGTGTACCAGCCCGAGTGTCCCCATCAATCACACCGAGTGGGTACCAGCCCGAGTGTCCCCATCGATCACACCGAGTGTGCACCAGCCCGACTGCCCCAAATGATCACACCGAGTGTGTACCAGCCCGAGTGTCCCCATCGATCACACCGAGTGTGTACCAGCCCGACAGCCCCAATTGATCACACCGAGTGTGTACCAGCACCAATGTCCCCATCGATCACGTCGATTGTGTACCAGCCCGAGTGTCCCCATCGATCATACCGAGTGTGTACCTGCCCGAGTGCCCGCATTGATCACACTGAGTGTGTTCCAGCCCGAGTGCCCCCATTGATCACACTGTGTGTGTACCAGCCGAGAGCCGCCATCGATCACACAGAGGGTGTACCAGCCCGAGTGACCCCATCGATCACAACGAATGTGTACCAGCCAGAGTGCCCCCATTGCTCACACAGAGTGCGTACCAGCCCGAGTGCCCCCATCGATCACACCGAGTGTGTACCAGCCCGAGTGGCCCCATCGATCAGACCGAGTGTGTACCAGCCCGAGTACCCCCATCGATCACACCGAGTGTGTACCAGCCCGAGTGCACCCATCGATCACACTGAGTGTGTACCAGCCTGAGTGTCCCATCGATCACACCAAGTCTGTACCAGCACCAATGTCCCCATCGATCACACGTGTGTACCAGCGCGAGCGCCCCCATCAACCACACCAAGTGTGTACCAGCCTGAGTGTCCCATCGATCACACGAAGTGTGTACAAGCACCAAAGTCCCCATCGATCACACCGAGTGTGTACCAGCCCGAGCATCCCCATCGATCACTCTGAGTGTGTACCAGCCGAGTGTCCCCATCGATCACACCGAGTGTGTACCAGCCGAAGCGCCCCCATCAATAACAACGAGTGTGTACCAGCCCGACTGCCACACTTGAGCACACCGAGGGTGTACCAGCCTGAGTGACCCATCGATCACACCGAGTGTCTACCAGCCCGAGTGCCCCCATCGATCACACCGAGTGTACACCAGCCCGAGTGCCCCCATCAATCACAACGAGTGTGTACCAGCCCGAGTGCCCCCTTCCATCACACCGAGTGTGTACCAGCACCAATGTCCCCATCGATCACACCGAGTGTGTACCAGCACAAATGTCCGCATCAATCACACCGAGTGTGTACCAGCACCAATGTCCCCATCGATCACACTGAGGGTGTACCAGCCCGAGTGTCTCCATCGATCACAGAGAGTGTGCACTAGCACCAATGACCCCATCGATCACACCGAGTGTGTACGAGCCCGAGTGTCCCCAAGTTCACACCGAGTGTGTACCAGCCCGACTGCCCCAATTGATCACACCGAGTGTGTACCAGCCCGAGTGTCCCCATCGATCACACCGAGTGTGTACCAGCCCGAGTGCCCCCATCGCTCACACAGAGTGTGTACCAGCCCGAGTGGCCCCATTGATCAGACCGAGTGTGTACCAGCACCAATGTCCACATCGATCACACTGAGTGTGGACCAGCACCAATGTCCCCATCGATCACACCGAGTGTGCACCAGCCCGAGTGCCCCCATCGATCACACCAAGTGTGTACCAGCATCAATGTCCCCATCGATCTCACCAATTGTGTACCAGCACCAATGTCCCCATCGATCACACCGTGTGCACCAGCGCAAGTGCCCCCATCGATCACACCGAGTGTGTACCAGCCCGGGTATCCCCTTTCGATCACACCGAGTTTGTACCAGCACCAATGTCCCCATCGATCACACCGAGTGTGTCCCAGCCCGAGTGTCCCCATCCATCACAACGAGTGTGTACCAGCACCAATGTACCCATCGATCACACCGAGTGTGTACCAGCACCAATGTCGCCATCAATCACACCGAGTGTGTACCAGCACCAATGTCCCCAACGATCACACCGAGTGTGTACCAGCCCGAGTGTCCCCATCGATCACACCGAGTGTGTACCAGCACCAATGTCGCCATCGATCACACCGAGTGTGTACCTGCCCGAGTGCCCCCATCGATCATACCAAGTGTGTACCAGCATCAATGTCCCCATCAATCTCACCAAGTGTGTACCAGCACCAATGTCCCCATCGATCACACCGACTGTGTACCAGCGCGAGTGCCCCCATCGATCACACCGAGTGTGTACGAGCCCGAGTGTCCCAATCGATCACACCGAGTGTGTACCAGCACCAAAATCCGCATCGATCACACTAAGTGTGTACAAGCACCAATGTGCCCATCGATCACACCGAGTGTGTACCAGCCCGAGTGCCGCTATCGATCACACAGAGTGTGTACCAGCCCGAGTGCCCCCATCGAACAAACCGAGTGTGTACCAGCACCATCGTCCGCATCGATCACACCGAGTGTGTACCAGCCCGAGTGTACCCATCGATCACACCGAGTGTGTACCAGCACTAATGTTCCCATCGATCACACAGAGTGTGTACCAGCCCGAGTGTCCCCA
The DNA here is from genome assembly GCA_026770705.1 of Isurus oxyrinchus. Taxonomy (NCBI): domain Eukaryota; kingdom Metazoa; phylum Chordata; class Chondrichthyes; order Lamniformes; family Lamnidae; genus Isurus; species Isurus oxyrinchus. Next base: position 561,408 of record JANJGN010000181.1, read on the forward strand.
TCAATCACACCGAGTGGGTACCAGCCCGAGTGTCCCCATCGATCACACCGAGTGTGCACCAGCCCGACTGCCCCAAATGATCACACCGAGTGTGTACCAGCCCGAGTGTCCCCATCGATCACACCGAGTGTGTACCAGCCCGACTGACCCAATTGATCACACCGAGTGTGTACCAGCACCAATGTCCCCATCGATCACATCGATTGTGTACCAGCCCGAGTGTCCCCATCGATCCTACCGAGTGTGTACCCGCCCGAGTGCCCGCATCGATCACACTGTGTGTGTTCCAGCCCGAGTGCCCCCATCGATCACACTGTTTGTGTACCAGCCCGAGAGCCGCCATCGATCACACAGAGGGTGTACCAGCCCGAGTGACCCCATCGATCAAAACGAATGTGTACCAGCCAGAGTGCCCCCATTGCTCACACAGAGTGCATACCAGCCCGAGTGCCCCCATCGATCACACCGAGTGTGTACCAGCCCGAGTGGCCCATCGATCAGACCGAGTGTGTACCAGCCCGAGTACCCCCATCGATCACACCGAGTGTGTACCAGCCCGAGTGCACCCATCGATCACACTGAGTGTGTACCAGCCCGAGTGCCCCCATCAATCACAACGAGTGTGTACCAGCCCGAGTGCCCCCTTCCATCACACCGAGTGTGTACCAGCACCAATGTCCCCATCGATCACACCGAGTGTGTACCAGCACAAATGTCCGCATCAATCACACCGAGTGTGTACCAGCACCAATGTCCCCATCGATCACACCGAGGGTGTACCAGCCCGAGTGTCTCCATCGATCACAGAGAGTGTGCACTAGCACCAATGACCCCATCGATCACACCGAGTGTGTACGAGCCCGAGTGTCCCCAAGTTCACACCGAGTGTGTACCAGCCCGACTGCCCCAATTGATCACACCGAGTGTGTACCAGCCCGAGTGTCCCCATCGATCACACCGAGTGTGTACCAGCCCGAGTGCCCCCATCGCTCACACAGAGTGTGTACCAGCCCGAGTGGCCCCATTGATCAGACCGAGTGTGTACCAGCACCAATGTCCACATCGATCACACTGAGTGTGGACCAGCACCAATGTCCCCATCGATCACACCGAGTGTGCACCAGCGCGAGTGCCCCCATCGATCACACCGAGTGTGTACCAGCCCGGGTATCCCCTTTCGATCACACCGAGTTTGTACCAGCACCAATGTCCCCATCGATCACACCGAGTGTGTCCCAGCCCGAGTGTCCCCATCCATCACAACGAGTGTGTACCAGCACCAATGTACCCATCGATCACACCGAGTGTGTACCAGCACCAATGTCCCCATCAATCTCACCAAGTGTGTACCAGCACCAATGTCCCCATCGATCACACCGACTGTGTACCAGCGCGAGTGCCCCCATCGATCACACCGAGTGTGTACGAGCCCGAGTGTCCCAATCGATCACACCGAGTGTGTACCAGCACCAAAATCCGCATCGATCACACTAAGTGTGTACAAGCACCAATGTGCCCATCGATCACACCGAGTGTGTACCAGCCCGAGTGCCGCTATCGATCACACAGAGTGTGTACCAGCCCGAGTGCCCCCATCGAACAAACTGAGTGTGTACCAGCACCATCGTCCGCATCGATCACACCGAGTGTGTACCAGCCCGAGTGTACCCATCGATCACACCGAGTGTGTACCAGCACTAATGTTCCCATCGATCACACAGAGTGTGTACCAGCCCGAGTGTCCCCATCAATCACACCGAGTGGGTACCAGCCCGAGTGTCCCCATCGATCACACCGAGTGTGCACCAGCCCGACTGCCCCAAATGATCACACCGAGTGTGTACCAGCCCGAGTGTCCCCATCGATCACACCGAGTGTGTACCAGCCCGACTGACCCAATTGATCACATCGAGTGTGTACCAGCACCAATGTCCCCATCGATCACATCGATTGTGTACCAGCCCGAGTGTCCCCATCGATCCTACCGAGTGTGTACCCGCCCGAGTGCCCGCATCGATCACACTGTGTGTGTTCCAGCCCGAGTGCCCCCATCGATCACACTGTGTGTGTACCAGCCCGAGAGCCGCCATCGATCACACAGAGGGTGTACCAGCCCGAGTGACCCCATCGATCAAAACGAATGTGTACCAGCCAGAGTGCCCCCATTGCTCACACAGAGTGCATACCAGCCCGAGTGCCCCCATCGATCACACCGAGTGTGTACCAGCCCGAGTGGCCCATCGATCAGACCGAGTGTGTACCAGCCCGAGTACCCCCATCGATCACACCGAGTGTGTACTAGCCCGAGTGCACCCATCGATCACACTGAGTGTGTACCAGCCTGAGTGTCCCATCGATCACACCAAGTCTGTACCAGCACCAATGTCCCCTTCGATCACACGTGTGTACCAGCGCGAGCGCCCCCATCAACCACACCAAATGTGTACCAGCCTGAGTGTCCCATCGATCACACGAATTGTGTACAAGCACCAAAGTCCCCATCGATCACACCGAGTGTGTACCAGCCCGAGCATCCCCATCGATCACACTGAGTGTGTACCAGCCGAGTGTCCCCTTCGATCACACCGAGTGTGTACCAGCCGAAGCGCCCCCATCAATAACAACGAGTGTGTACCAGCCCGACTGCCCCACTTGAGCACACCGAGGGTGTACCAGCCCAAGTGACCCATCGATCACACCGAGTGTGTACCAGCCCGTGTGCCCCCATCGATCACACCGAGTGTACACCAGCCCGAGTGCCCCCATCGATCACAACGAGTGTGTACCAGCCCGAGTGCCCCCTTCCATCACACCGAGTGTGTACCAGCACCAATGTCCCCATCGATCACACCGAGTGTGTACCAGCACAAATGTCCGCATCAATCACACCGAGTGTGTACCAGCCCGAGTGTCTCCATCGATCACAGAGAGTGTGCACAAGCACCAATGACCCCATCGATCACACCGAGTGTGTACGAGCCCGAGTGTCCCCAAGATCACACCGAGTGTGTACCAGCCTGAGTGTCCCCATCGATCACACCGAGTGTGTACCAGCCCGAGTGCCCCCATCATTCAGACCGAGTGTGTACCAGCACCAATGTCCCCATCGATCACTCAGATTGTGTACCAGCCCGACTGCCCCAATTGAGCACAGTGAGGGTGTACCAGCCCGAGTGTCCCCTTCGATCACACCGACTGTGTACCAGCCCGACTGCCCCAATTGATCACACCGAGTGTGTACCAGCCCGAGTGCCCCCATTGATCACACTGAGTGTGTACCAGCACCAATGTCCCCATCGATCACACGAGTGTGTACCAGACTGTCTGCCCCAATTGAGCACACCGAGGGTGTACCAGCCCGAGTGCCCCCATCGATCACACCGAGTGTGTACCAGCCTGAGTGCCCCCATCGATCACACCGAGTGTATACCAGCACCAATGCCCCCATCGATCACACTAAGTGTGTACAAGCACCAATGTGCCCATCGATCACACCGAGTGTGTACCAGCCCGAGTGCCCCCATCGATCAAACCGACTGTGTACCAGCACCAATGTCCCCATCGATCACACCGAGTGTATACCAGCACCAATGTCCCCATCGATAACACAGTGTGCGCACCAGCCCGAGTATCCCCATCACTAATACCAAGTGTGTACCTGCACCAATGTCCCCATCGATCACACAGAGTGTGTACCAGCCCAAGTGTCCCCATCGATCACACCGAGTGTGTACAAGACCGACTGCCCCAATTGATCACACCGAGTGTGTACCAGCCCGAGTGCCCCAATCGATCACACTGAGTGTGTACCAGCACCAATGTCCCCATCGATCACACCGAGTGTGTACCAGCCTGAAAGACCCAATTGAGCACACCGAGGGTGTACCAGCCCTAGCGTCTCCATCGATCACACCGAGTGTGTACCAGCCCGAGTGTCCCCATCGATCACACCGATTGTGTACCAGCCCGAGTGTCCCCAGCGATCACACCGCTTGTGTACCAGCCCGAGTGTCCCCAGCGATCACACCGACTGTGTACCAGCCCGAGAACCCCCATCGATCACACTGTGTGTGTACCAGCCTGAGTGTCCCATCGATCACACCAAGTCTGTACCAGCACCAATGTCCCCATCGATCACACGTGTGTACCAGCGCGAGCGCCCCCATCAACCACACCAAGTGTGTACCAGCCTGAGTGTCCCATCGATCACACGAAGTGTGTACAAGCACCAAAGTCCCCATCGATCACACCGAGTGTGTACCAGCCCGAGCATCCCCATCGATCACTCTGAGTGTGTACCAGCCGAGTGTCCCCATCGATCACACCGAGTGTGTACCAGCCGAAGCGCCCCCATCAATAACAACGAGTGTGTACCAGCCCGACTGCCACACTTGAGCACACCGAGGGTGTACCAGCCTGAGTGACCCATCGATCACACCGAGTGTCTACCAGCCCGAGTGCCCCCATCGATCACACCGAGTGTACACCAGCCCGAGTGCCCCCATCAATCACAACGAGTGTGTACCAGCCCGAGTGCCCCCTTCCATCACACCGAGTGTGTACCAGCACCAATGTCCCCATCGATCACACCGAGTGTGTACCAGCACAAATGTCCGCATCAATCACACCGAGTGTGTACCAGCACCAATGTCCCCATCGATCACACTGAGGGTGTACCAGCCCGAGTGTCTCCATCGATCACAGAGAGTGTGCACTAGCACCAATGACCCCATCGATCACACCGAGTGTGTACGAGCCCGAGTGTCCCCAAGTTCACACCGAGTGTGTACCAGCCCGACTGCCCCAATTGATCACACCGAGTGTGTACCAGCCCGAGTGTCCCCATCGATCACACCGAGTGTGTACCAGCCCGAGTGCCCCCATCGCTCACACAGAGTGTGTACCAGCCCGAGTGGCCCCATTGATCAGACCGAGTGTGTACCAGCACCAATGTCCACATCGATCACACTGAGTGTGGACCAGCACCAATGTCCCCATCGATCACACCGAGTGTGCACCAGCCCGAGTGCCCCCATCGATCACACCAAGTGTGTACCAGCATCAATGTCCCCATCGATCTCACCAATTGTGTACCAGCACCAATGTCCCCATCGATCACACCGTGTGCACCAGCGCAAGTGCCCCCATCGATCACACCGAGTGTGTACCAGCCCGGGTATCCCCTTTCGATCACACCGAGTTTGTACCAGCACCAATGTCCCCATCGATCACACCGAGTGTGTCCCAGCCCGAGTGTCCCCATCCATCACAACGAGTGTGTACCAGCACCAATGTACCCATCGATCACACCGAGTGTGTACCAGCACCAATGTCGCCATCAATCACACCGAGTGTGTACCAGCACCAATGTCCCCAACGATCACACCGAGTGTGTACCAGCCCGAGTGTCCCCATCGATCACACCGAGTGTGTACCAGCACCAATGTCGCCATCGATCACACCGAGTGTGTACCTGCCCGAGTGCCCCCATCGATCATACCAAGTGTGTACCAGCATCAATGTCCCCATCAATCTCACCAAGTGTGTACCAGCACCAATGTCCCCATCGATCACACCGACTGTGTACCAGCGCGAGTGCCCCCATCGATCACACCGAGTGTGTACGAGCCCGAGTGTCCCAATCGATCACACCGAGTGTGTACCAGCACCAAAATCCGCATCGATCACACTAAGTGTGTACAAGCACCAATGTGCCCATCGATCACACCGAGTGTGTACCAGCCCGAGTGCCGCTATCGATCACACAGAGTGTGTACCAGCCCGAGTGCCCCCATCGAACAAACCGAGTGTGTACCAGCACCATCGTCCGCATCGATCACACCGAGTGTGTACCAGCCCGAGTGTACCCATCGATCACACCGAGTGTGTACCAGCACTAATGTTCCCATCGATCACACAGAGTGTGTACCAGCCCGAGTGTCCCCATCAATCACACCGAGTGGGTACCAGCCCGAGTGTCCCCATCGATCACACCGAGTGTGCACCAGCCCGACTGCCCCAAATGATCACACCGAGTGTGTACCAGCCCGAGTGTCCCCATCGATCACACCGAGTGTGTACCAGCCCGACTGACCCAATTGATCACACCGAGTGTGTACCAGCACCAATGTCCCCATCGATCACATCGATTGTGTACCAGCCCGAGTGTCCCCATCGATCCTACCGAGTGTGTACCCGCCCGAGTGCCCGCATCGATCACACTGTGTGTGTTCCAGCCCGAGTGCCCCCATCGATCACACTGTTTGTGTACCAGCCCGAGAGCCGCCATCGATCACACAGAGGGTGTACCAGCCCGAGTGACCCCATCGATCAAAACGAATGTGTACCAGCCAGAGTGCCCCCATTGCTCACACAGAGTGCATACCAGCCCGAGTGCCCCCATCGATCACACCGAGTGTGTACCAGCCCGAGTGGCCCATCGATCAGACCGAGTGTGTACCAGCCCGAGTACCCCCATCGATCACACCGAGTGTGTACCAGCCCGAGTGCACCCATCGATCACACTGAGTGTGTACCAGCCCGAGTGCCCCCATCAATCACAACGAGTGTGTACCAGCCCGAGTGCCCCCTTCCATCACACCGAGTGTGTACCAGCACCAATGTCCCCATCGATCACACCGAGTGTGTACCAGCACAAATGTCCGCATCAATCACACCGAGTGTGTACCAGCACCAATGTCCCCATCGATCACACCGAGGGTGTACCAGCCCGAGTGTCTCCATCGATCACAGAGAGTGTGCACTAGCACCAATGACCCCATCGATCACACCGAGTGTGTACGAGCCCGAGTGTCCCCAAGTTCACACCGAGTGTGTACCAGCCCGACTGCCCCAATTGATCACACCGAGTGTGTACCAGCCCGAGTGTCCCCATCGATCACACCGAGTGTGTACCAGCCCGAGTGCCCCCATCGCTCACACAGAGTGTGTACCAGCCCGAGTGGCCCCATTGATCAGACCGAGTGTGTACCAGCACCAATGTCCACATCGATCACACTGAGTGTGGACCAGCACCAATGTCCCCATCGATCACACCGAGTGTGCACCAGCGCGAGTGCCCCCATCGATCACACCGAGTGTGTACCAGCCCGGGTATCCCCTTTCGATCACACCGAGTTTGTACCAGCACCAATGTCCCCATCGATCACACCGAGTGTGTCCCAGCCCGAGTGTCCCCATCCATCACAACGAGTGTGTACCAGCACCAATGTACCCATCGATCACACCGAGTGTGTACCAGCACCAATGTCCCCATCAATCTCACCAAGTGTGTACCAGCACCAATGTCCCCATCGATCACACCGACTGTGTACCAGCGCGAGTGCCCCCATCGATCACACCGAGTGTGTACGAGCCCGAGTGTCCCAATCGATCACACCGAGTGTGTACCAGCACCAAAATCCGCATCGATCACACTAAGTGTGTACAAGCACCAATGTGCCCATCGATCACACCGAGTGTGTACCAGCCCGAGTGCCGCTATCGATCACACAGAGTGTGTACCAGCCCGAGTGCCCCCATCGAACAAACTGAGTGTGTACCAGCACCATCGTCCGCATCGATCACACCGAGTGTGTACCAGCCCGAGTGTACCCATCGATCACACCGAGTGTGTACCAGCACTAATGTTCCCATCGATCACACAGAGTGTGTACCAGCCCGAGTGTCCCCATCAATCACACCGAGTGGGTACCAGCCCGAGTGTCCCCATCGATCACACCGAGTGTGCACCAGCCCGACTGCCCCAAATGATCACACCGAGTGTGTACCAGCCCGAGTGTCCCCATCGATCACACCGAGTGTGTACCAGCCCGACTGACCCAATTGATCACATCGAGTGTGTACCAGCACCAATGTCCCCATCGATCACATCGATTGTGTACCAGCCCGAGTGTCCCCATCGATCCTACCGAGTGTGTACCCGCCCGAGTGCCCGCATCGATCACACTGTGTGTGTTCCAGCCCGAGTGCCCCCATCGATCACACTGTGTGTGTACCAGCCCGAGAGCCGCCATCGATCACACAGAGGGTGTACCAGCCCGAGTGACCCCATCGATCAAAACGAATGTGTACCAGCCAGAGTGCCCCCATTGCTCACACAGAGTGCATACCAGCCCGAGTGCCCCCATCGATCACACCGAGTGTGTACCAGCCCGAGTGGCCCATCGATCAGACCGAGTGTGTACCAGCCCGAGTACCCCCATCGATCACACCGAGTGTGTACTAGCCCGAGTGCACCCATCGATCACACTGAGTGTGTACCAGCCTGAGTGTCCCATCGATCACACCAAGTCTGTACCAGCACCAATGTCCCCTTCGATCACACGTGTGTACCAGCGCGAGCGCCCCCATCAACCACACCAAATGTGTACCAGCCTGAGTGTCCCATCGATCACACGAATTGTGTACAAGCACCAAAGTCCCCATCGATCACACCGAGTGTGTACCAGCCCGAGCATCCCCATCGATCACACTGAGTGTGTACCAGCCGAGTGTCCCCTTCGATCACACCGAGTGTGTACCAGCCGAAGCGCCCCCATCAATAACAACGAGTGTGTACCAGCCCGACTGCCCCACTTGAGCACACCGAGGGTGTACCAGCCCAAGTGACCCATCGATCACACCGAGTGTGTACCAGCCCGTGTGCCCCCATCGATCACACCGAGTGTACACCAGCCCGAGTGCCCCCATCGATCACAACGAGTGTGTACCAGCCCGAGTGCCCCCTTCCATCACACCGAGTGTGTACCAGCACCAATGTCCCCATCGATCACACCGAGTGTGTACCAGCACAAATGTCCGCATCAATCACACCGAGTGTGTACCAGCCCGAGTGTCTCCATCGATCACAGAGAGTGTGCACAAGCACCAATGACCCCATCGATCACACCGAGTGTGTACGAGCCCGAGTGTCCCCAAGATCACACCGAGTGTGTACCAGCCTGAGTGTCCCCATCGATCACACCGAGTGTGTACCAGCCCGAGTGCCCCCATCATTCAGACCGAGTGTGTACCAGCACCAATGTCCCCATCGATCACTCAGATTGTGTACCAGCCCGACTGCCCCAATTGAGCACAGTGAGGGTGTACCAGCCCGAGTGTCCCCTTCGATCACACCGACTGTGTACCAGCCCGACTGCCCCAATTGATCACACCGAGTGTGTACCAGCCCGAGTGCCCCCATTGATCACACTGAGTGTGTACCAGCACCAATGTCCCCATCGATCACACGAGTGTGTACCAGACTGTCTGCCCCAATTGAGCACACCGAGGGTGTACCAGCCCGAGTGCCCCCATCGATCACACCGAGTGTGTACCAGCCTGAGTGCCCCCATCGATCACACCGAGTGTATACCAGCACCAATGCCCCCATCGATCACACTAAGTGTGTACAAGCACCAATGTGCCCATCGATCACACCGAGTGTGTACCAGCCCGAGTGCCCCCATCGATCAAACCGACTGTGTACCAGCACCAATGTCCCCATCGATCACACCGAGTGTATACCAGCACCAATGTCCCCATCGATAACACAGTGTGCGCACCAGCCCGAGTATCCCCATCACTAATACCAAGTGTGTACCTGCACCAATGTCCCCATCGATCACACAGAGTGTGTACCAGCCCAAGTGTCCCCATCGATCACACCGAGTGTGTACAAGACCGACTGCCCCAATTGATCACACCGAGTGTGTACCAGCCCGAGTGCCCCAATCGATCACACTGAGTGTGTACCAGCACCAATGTCCCCATCGATCACACCGAGTGTGTACCAGCCTGAAAGACCCAATTGAGCACACCGAGGGTGTACCAGCCCTAGCGTCTCCATCGATCACACCGAGTGTGTACCAGCCCGAGTGTCCCCATCGATCACACCGATTGTGTACCAGCCCGAGTGTCCCCAGCGATCACACCGCTTGTGTACCAGCCCGAGTGTCCCCAGCGATCACACCGACTGTGTACCAGCCCGAGAACCCCCATCGATCACACTGTGTGTGTACCAGCCCGAGAGCCGCCATCGATCACACAGAGGGTGTACCAGCCCGAGTGACCCCATCGATCACAACGAATGTGTACCAGCCAGAGTGCCCCCATCGCTCACACAGAGTGCGTACCAGCCCGAGTGCCCCCATCGATCACACCGAGTGTGTACCAGCCCGAGTGGCCCCATCGATCAGACCGAGTGTGTACCAGCCCGAGTACCCCCATCGATCACACCGAGTGTGTACCAGCACCAATGTCCCCATCGATCATACCGAGTGTGTACCAGCACCAATGTCCACATCGATCACACTGAGTGTGTACCAGCACCAATGTCCCCATCGATCACACCGAGTGTGCACCAGCCCGAGTGCCCCCATCGATCACACCAAGTGTGTACCAGCACCAATGTCCCCATCGATCTCACCAAGTGTGTACCAGCACCAATGTCCCCATCGATCACACCATGTGCACCAGCGCGAGTGCCCCCATCGATCACACCGAGTGTGTACCAGCCCGAGTATCCCCTTTCGATCACACCGAGTTTGTACCAGCACCAATGTCCCCATCGATCACACCGAGTGTGTCCCAGCCCGAGTGTCCCCATCCATCACAACGAGTGTGTACCAGCACCAATGTACCCATCGATCACACCGAGTGTGTACCAGCACCAATGTCGCCATCAATCACACCGAGTGTGTACCAGCACCAATGTCCCCAACGATCACACCGAGTGTGTACCAGCCCGAGTGTCCCCATCGATCATACCGAGCGTGTACCCGCCCGAGTGCCCGCATCGATCACACTGAGTGTGTACCAGCCCGAGTACCCCCATCGACCACACAGAGGGTGTACCAGCCAGAGTGACCCCATCAATCACACCGTATGTGTACCAGCACCACTGTCCTTATCGATCACACCGTGTGTGTACCAGCCCGAGTGCCCCCATCAATCACACCGAGTGTGTACCAGCACCTATGTCCCAATCGATCACAGCGAGTGTGCACAAGCCCGAGTGTCCCCACCGATCACACCGATTGTGTAAGAGCCCGAGTGTCCCCATCGATCACACAGAGTGTGTACCAGCACCAATGTACCCATCGATCGCACTGAATGTGTACCAGCCCGAGTGTCCCCATCGATCACACCGAGTGTGTACCAGCCCGAGTGCACCCATCGATCACACTGAGTGTGTACCAGCCTGAGTGTCCCATCGATCACACCACGTCTGTTCCAGCACCAATGTCCCCATCGATCACACGTGTGTCCCAGCGCGAGCGCCCCCATCAACCACACCAAGTGTGTACCAGCCTGAGTGTCCCATCGATCACACGAAGTGTGTACAAGCACCAAAGTCCCCATCGATCACACCGAGTGTGTACCAGCCCGAGCATCCCCATCGATCACACTGAGTGTGTACCAGCCGAGTGTCCCCATCGATCACACCGTGTGTGTACCAGCCGAAGCGCCCCCATCAATAACAACGAGTGTGTACCAGCCCGACTGCCCCACTTGAGCACAACGAGGGTGTACCAGCCCGAGTGACCCATCGATCACACCGAGTGTGTACCAGCCCGAGTGCCCCCATCGATCACACCGAGTGTACACCAGCCCGAGTGCCCCCATCGATCACACGAGTGTGTACCAGCCCGAGTGCCCCCTTCCATCACACCGAGTGTGTACCAGCACCAATGTCCCCATCGATCACACCGAGTGTGTACCAGCACAAATGTCCGCATCAATCACACCGAGTGTGTACCAGCACCAATGTCCCCATCGATCACAGCGAGTGTGTACCAGCCCGAGTGTCTCCATCGATCACAGATAGTGTGCACTAGCACCAATGACCCCATCGATCACACCGAGTGTGTACCAGCCCGAGTGTCCCCATCGATCACACCGAGTGTGTACCAGCCCGAGTGCCCCCATCATTCAGACCGAGTGTGTACCAGCACCAATGTCCCCATCGATCACTCAGATTGTGTACCAGCCCGACTGCCCCAATTGAGCACAGTGAGGGTGTACCAGCCCGAGTGTCCCCATCGATCACACCGAGGGTGTACCAGCCCGACTGCCCCAATTGATCACACCGAGTGTGTACCAGCCCGAGTGCCCCCATTGATCACACTGAGTGTGTACCAGCACCAATGTCCCCATCGATCACACGAGTGTGTACCAGACTGTCTGCCCCAATTGAGCACACCGAGGGTGTACCAGCCCGAGTGCCCCCATCGATCACACCGAGTGTGTACCAGCCTGAGTGCCCCCATCGATCACACCGAGTGTATACCAGCACCAATGCCCCCATCGATCACACTAAGTGTGTACAAGCACCAATGTGCCCATCGATCACATCGAGTGTGTACCAGCCCGAGTGCCCCCATCGATCAAACCGACTGTGTACCAGCACCAATGTCCCCATCGATCACACCGAGTGTATACCAGCACCAATGTCCCCATCGATCACACAGAGTGCGCACCAGCCCGAGTATCCCCATCGCTAATACCAAGTGTGTACCTGCACCAATGTCCCCATCGATCACACAGAGTGTGTACCAGCCCAAGTGTCCCCATCAATCACACCGAGTGTGTACAAGACCGACTGCCCCAATTGATCACACCAAGTGTGTACCAGCCCGAGTGCCCCCATCGATCACACTGAGTGTGTACCAGCACCAATGTCCCCATCAATCACACCGAGTGTGTACCAGCCTGAAAGACCCAATTGAGCACACCGAGGGTGTACCAGCCCTAGCGTCTCCATCGATCACACCGAGTGTGTACCAGCCCGAGTGTCCCCATCGATCACACCGATTGTGTACCAGCCCGAGTGTCCCCAGCGATCACACCGCTTGTGTACCAGCCCGAGTGTCCCCAGCGATCACACCGACTGTGTACCAGCCCGAGAACCCCCATCGATCACACTGTGTGTGTACCAGCCCGAGAGCCGCCATCGATCACACAGCGGGTGTACCAGCCCGAGTGACCCCATCGATCACAACGAATGTGTACCAGCCAGAGTGCCCCCATCGCTCACACAGAGTGCGTACCAGCCCGAGTGCCCCCATCGATCACACCGAGTGTGTACCAGCCCGAGTGGCCCCATCGATCAGACCGAGTGTGTACCAGCCCGAGTACCCCCATCGATCACACCGAGTGTGTACCAGCACCAATGTCCCCATCGATCACACCGAGTGTGTACCAGCACCAATGTCCACATCGATCACACTGAGTGTGTACCAGCACCAATGTCCCCATCGATCACACCGAGTGTGCACCAGCCCGAGTGCCCCCATCGATCACACCAAGTGTGTACCAGCATCAATGTCCCCATCGATCTCACCAAGTGTGTACCAGCACCAATGTCCCCATCGATCACACCATGTGCACCAGCGCGAGTGCCCCCATCGATCACACCGAGTGTGTACCAGCCCGAGTATCCCCTTTCGATCACACCGAGTTTGTACCAGCACCAATGTCCCCATCGATCACACCGAGTGTGTCCCAGCCCGAGTGTCCCCATCCATCACAACGAGTGTGTACCAGCACCAATGTACCCATCGATCACACCGAGGGTGTACCAGCCCAAGTGACCCATCGATCACACCGAGTGTGTACCAGCCCTAGTGCCCCCATCGATCACACCGAGTGTACACCAGCCCGAGTGCCCCCATCGATCACAACGAGTGTGTACCAGCCCGAGTGCCCCCTTCCATCACACCGAGTGTGTACCAGCACCAATGTCCCCATCGATCACACCGAGTGTGTACCAGCACAAATGTCCGCATCAATCACACCGAGTGTGTACCAGCCCGAGTGTCTCCATCGATCACAGAGAGTGTGCACAAGCACCAATGACCCCATCGATCACACCGAGTGTGTACGAGCCCGAGTGTCCCCAAGATCACACCGAGTGTGTACCAGCCTGAGTGTCCCCATCGATCACACCGAGTGTGTACCAGCCCGAGTGCCCCCATCATTCAGACCGAGTGTGTACCAGCACCAATGTCCCCATCGATCACTCAGATTGTGTACCAGCCCGACTGCCCCAATTGAGCACAGTGAGGGTGTACCAGCCCGAGTGTCCCCTTCGATCACACCGAGTGTGTACCAGCCCGACTGCCCCAATTGATCACACCGAGTGTGTACCAGCCCGAGTGCCCCCATTGATCACACTGAGTGTGTACCAGCACCAATGTCCCCATCGATCACACGAGTGTGTACCAGACTGTCTGCCCCAATTGAGCACACCGAGGGTGTACCAGCCCGAGTGCCCCCATCGATCACACCGAGTGTGTACCAGCCTGAGTGCCCCCATCGATCACACCGAGTGTATACCAGCACCAATGCCCCCATCGATCACACTAAGTGTGTACAAGCACCAATGTGCCCATCGATCACACCGAGTGTGTACCAGCCCGAGTGCCCCCATCGATCAAACCGACTGTGTACCAGCACCAATGTCCCCATCGATCACACCGAGTGTATACCAGCACCAATGTCCCCATCGATCACACAGTGTGCGCACCAGCCCGAGTATCCCCATCGCTAATACCAAGTGTGTACCTGCACCAATGTCCCCATCGATCACACAGAGTGTGTACCAGCCCAAGTGTCCCCATCGATCACACCGAGTGTGTACAAGACCGACTGCCCCAATTGATCACACCGAGTGTGTACCAGCCCGAGTGCCCCAATCGATCACACTGAGTGTGTACCAGCACCAATGTCCCCATCGATCACACCGAGTGTGTATCAGCCTGAAAGACCCAATTGAGCACACCGAGGGTGTACCAGCCCTAGCGTCTCCATCGATCACACCGAGTGTGTACCAGCCCGAGTGTCCCCATCGATCACACCGATTGTGTACCAGCCCGAGTGTCCCCAGCGATCACACCGCTTGTGTACCAGCCCGAGTGTCCCCAGCGTTCACACCGACTGTGTACCAGCCCGAGAACCCCCATCGATCACACTGTGTGTGTACCAGCCCGAGAGCCGCCATCGATCACACAGAGGGTGTACCAGCCCGAGTGACCCCATCGATCACAACGAATGTGTACCAGCCAGAGTGCCCCCATCGCTCACACAGAGTGCGTACCAGCCCGAGTGCCCCCATCGATCACACCGAGTGTGTACCAGCCCGAGTGGCCCCATCGATCAGACCGAGTGTGTACCAGCCCGAGTACCCCCATCGATCACACCGAGTGTGTACCAGCACCAATGTCCCCATCGATCATACCGAGTGTGTACCAGCACCAATGTCCACATCGATCACACTGAGTGTGTACCAGCACCAATGTCCCCATCGATCACACCGAGTGTGCACCAGCCCGAGTGCCCCCATCGATCACACCAAGTGTGTACCAGCATCAATGTCCCCATCGATCTCACCAAGTGTGTACCAGCACCAATGTCCCCATCGATCACACCATGTGCACCAGCGCGAGTGCCCCCATCGATCACACCGAGTGTGTACCAGCCCGAGTATCCCCTTTCGATCACACCGAGTTTGTACCAGCACCAATGTCCCCATCGATCACACCGAGTGTGTCCCAGCCCGAGTGTCCCCATCCATCACAACGAGTGTGTACCAGCACCAATGTACCCATCGATCACACCGAGTGTGTACCAGCACCAATGTCGCCATCAATCACACCGAGTGTGTACCAGCACCAATGTCCCCAACGATCACACCGAGTGTGTACCAGCCCGAGTGTCCCCATCGATCATACCGAGCGTGTACCCGCCCGAGTGCCCGCATCGATCACACTGAGTGTGTACCAGCCCGAGTACCCCCATCGACCACACAGAGGGTGTACCAGCCAGAGTGACCCCATCAATCACACCGTATGTGTACCAGCACCACTGTCCTTATCGATCACACCGTGTGTGTACCAGCCCGAGTGCCCCCATCAATCACACCGAGTGTGTACCAGCACCTATGTCCCAATCGATCACAGCGAGTGTGCACAAGCCCGAGTTCCCCACCGATCACACCGATTGTGTAAGAGCCCGAGTGTCCCCATCGATCACACAGAGTGTGTACCAGCACCAATGTACCCATCGATCGCACTGAATGTGTACCAGCCCGAGTGTCCCCATCGATCACACCGAGTGTGTACCAGCCCGAGTGCACCCATCGATCACACTGAGTGTGTACCAGCCTGAGTGTCCCATCGATCACACCACGTCTGTTCCAGCACCAATGTCCCCATCGATCACACGTGTGTCCCAGCGCGAGCGCCCCCATCAACCACACCAAGTGTGTACCAGCCTGAGTGTCCCATCGATCACACGAAGTGTGTACAAGCACCAAAGTCCCCATCGATCACACCGAGTGTGTACCAGCCCGAGCATCCCCATCGATCACACTGAGTGTGTACCAGCCGAGTGTCCCCATCGATCACACCGTGTGTGTACCAGCCGAAGCGCCCCCATCAATAACAACGAGTGTGTACCAGCCCGACTGCCCCACTTGAGCACAACGAGGGTGTACCAGCCCGAGTGACCCATCGATCACACCGAGTGTGTACCAGCCCGAGTGCCCCCATCGATCACACCGAGTGTACACCAGCCCGAGTGCCCCCATCGATCACACGAGTGTGTACCAGCCCGAGTGCCCCCTTCCATCACACCGAGTGTGTACCAGCACCAATGTCCCCATCGATCACACCGAGTGTGTACCAGCACAAATGTCCGCATCAATCACACCGAGTGTGTACCAGCACCAATGTCCCCATCGATCACAGCGAGTGTGTACCAGCCCGAGTGTCTCCATCGATCACAGAGAGTGTGCACTAGCACCAATGACCCCATCGATCACACCGAGTGTGTACCAGCCCGAGTGTCCCCATCGATCACACCGAGTGTGTACCAGCCCGAGTGCCCCCATCATTCAGACCGAGTGTGTACCAGCACCAATGTCCCCATCGATCACTCAGATTGTGTACCAGCCCGACTGCCCCAATTGAGCACAGCGAGGGTGTACCAGCCCGAGTGTCCCCATCGATCACACCGAGGGTGTACCAGCCCGACTGCCCCAATTGATCACACCGAGTGTGTACCAGCCCGAGTGCCCCCATTGATCACACTGAGTGTGTACCAGCACCAATGTCCCCATCGATCACACGAGTGTGTACCAGACTGTCTGCCCCAATTGAGCACACCGAGGGTGTACCAGCCCGAGTGCCCCCATCGATCACACCGAGTGTGTACCAGCCTGAGTGCCCCCATCGATCACACCGAGTGTATACCAGCACCAATGCCCCCATCGATCACACTAAGTGTGTACAAGCACCAATGTGCCCATCGATCACACCGAGTGTGTACCAGCCCGAGTGCCCCCATCGATCAAACCGACTGTGTACCAGCACCAATGTCCCCATCGATCACACCGAGTGTATACCAGCACCAATGTCCCCATCGATCACACAGAGTGCGCACCAGCCCGAGTATCCCCATCGCTAATACCAAGTGTGTACCTGCACCAATGTCCCCATCGATCACACAGAGTGTGTACCAGCCCAAGTGTCCCCATCGATCACACCGAGTGTGTACAAGACCGACTGCCCCAATTGATCACACCAAGTGTGTACCAGCCCGAGTGCCCCCATCGATCACACTGAGTGTGTACCAGCACCAATGTCCCCATCAATCACACCGAGTGTGTACCAGCCTGAAAGACCCAATTGAGCACACCGAGGGTGTACCAGCCCTAGCGTCTCCATCGATCACACCGAGTGTGTACCAGCCCGAGTGTCCCCATCGATCACACCGATTGTGTACCAGCCCGAGTGTCCCCAGCGATCACACCGCTTGTGTACCAGCCCGAGTGTCCCCAGCGATCACACCGACTGTGTACCAGCCCGAGAACCCCCATCGATCACACTGTGTGTGTACCAGCCCGAGAGCCGCCATCGATCACACAGCGGGTGTACCAGCCCGAGTGACCCCATCGATCACAACGAATGTGTACCAGCCAGAGTGCCCCCATCGCTCACACAGAGTGCGTACCAGCCCGAGTGCCCCCATCGATCACACCGAGTGTGTACCAGCCCGAGTGGCCCCATCGATCAGACCGAGTGTGTACCAGCCCGAGTACCCCCATCGATCACACCGAGTGTGTACCAGCACCAATGTCCCCATCGATCACACCGAGTGTGTACCAGCACCAATGTCCACATCGATCACACTGAGTGTGTCCCAGCACCAATGTCCCCATCGATCACACCGAGTGTGCACCAGCCCGAGTGCCCCCATCGATCACACCAAGTGTGTACCAGCATCAATGTCCCCATCGATCTCACCAAGTGTGTACCAGCACCAATGTCCCCATCGATCACACCATGTGCACCAGCGCGAGTGCCCCCATCGATCACACCGAGTGTGTACCAGCCCGAGTATCCCCTTTCGATCACACCGAGTTTGTACCAGCACCAATGTCCCCATCGATCACACCGAGTGTGTCCCAGCCCGAGTGTCCCCATCCATCACAACGAGTGTGTACCAGCACCAATGTACCCATCGATCACACCGAGTGTGTACCAGCACCAATGTCGCCATCAATCACACCGAGTGTGTACCAGCACCAATGTCCCCAACGATCACACCGAGTGTGTACCAGCCCGAGTGTCCCCATCGATCATACCGAGCGTGTACCCGCCCGAGTGCCCGCATCGATCACACTGAGTGTGTACCAGCCCGAGTACCCCCATCGACCACACAGAGGGTGTACCAGCCAGAGTGACCCAATCAATCACACCGTATGTGTACCAGCACCAATGTCCTTATCGATCACACCGTGTGTGTACCAGCCTGAGTGCCCCCAACGATCACACAGACTGTGTACCAGCCCGAGTGCCCCCATCAATCACACCGAGTGTGTACCAGCACCTATGTCCCAATCGATCACAGCGAGTGTGCACAAGCCCGAGTGTCCCCACCGATCACACCAATTGTGTAAGAGCCCGAGTGTCCCCATCGATCACACAGAGTGTGTACCAGCACCAATGTACCCATCGATCGCACTGAATGTGTACCAGCCCGAGTGTCCCCATCGATCACACCGAGTGTGTACCAGCCCGAGTGCACCCATCGATCACACTGAGTGTGTACCAGCCTGAGTGTCCCATCGATCACACCACGTCTGTTCCAGCACCAATGTCCCCATCGATCACACGTGTGTCCCAGCGCGAGTGCACCCATCAACCACACCAAGTGTGTACCAGCCTGAGTGTCCCATCGATCACACGAAGTGTGTACAAGCACCAAAGTCCCCATCGATCACACCGAGTGTGTACCAGCCCGAGCATCCCCATCGATCACACTGAGTGTGTACCAGCCGAGTGTCCCCATCGATCACACCGTGTGTGTACCAGCCGAAGCGCCCCCATCAATAACAACGAGTGTGTACCAGCCCGACTGCCCCACTTGAGCACAACGAGGGTGTACCAGCCCGAGTGACCCATCGATCACACCGAGTGTGTACCAGCCCGAGTGCCCCCATCGATCACACCGAGTGTACACCAGCCCGAGTGCCCCCATCGATCACAACGAGTGTGTACCAGCCCGAGTGCCCCCTTCCATCACACCGAGTGTGTACCAGCACCAATGTCCCCATCGATCACACCGAGTGTGTACCAGCACAAATGTCCTCATCAATCACACCGAGTGTGTACCAGCACCAATGTCCCCATCGATCACAGCGAGTGTGTACCAGCCCGAGTGTCTCCATCGATCACAGAGAGTGTGCACTAGCACCAATGACCCCATCGATCACACCGAGTGTGTACGAGTCCGAGTGTCCCCAAGATCACACCGAGTGTGTACCAGCCCGACTGCCCCAATTGATCACACCGAGTGTGTACCAGCCCGAGTGTCCCCATCGATCACACCGAGTGTGTACCAGCCCGAGTGCCCCCATCGATCAGACCGAGTGTGTACCAGGACGAATGTCACCATCGATCACTCAGATTGTGTAACAGCCCGACTGCACCAATTGAGCACAGCGAGGGTGTACCAGCCCGAGTGTCCCCATCGATCACACCGAGTGTGTACCAGCCCGACTGCCCCAATTGATCACACCGAGTGTGTACCAGCCCGAGTGCCACCATTGATCACACTGAGTGTGTACCAGCACCAATGTCCCCATCGATCACACCGAGTGTGTACCAGCCTGTCTGCCCCAATTGAGCACACCGAGGGTGTACCAGCCCGAGTGCCCCCATCGATCACACCAAGTGTGTACCAGCCTGAGTGCCCCCATCGATCACACCGAGTGTATACCAGCACCAATGCCCCCATCGATCACACTAAGTGTGTACAAGCACCAATGTGCCCATCGATCACACCGAGTGTGTACCAGCCCGAGTGCCCCCATCGATCACACAGAGTGTGTACCAGCCCGAGTGCCCCCATCGATCAAACCGACTGTGTACCAGCACCAATGTCCCCATCGATCACACCGAGTGTGTACCAGCACCAACGTCCGCATCAATCACACCGAGTGTGTACCAGCCCGAGTGCACCCATCGATCACACCGAGTGTGTACCAGCACCAATGTTCCCATCGATCACACAGAGTGTGTACCAGCCCGAGTGACCCATCAATCACACCGAGTGGGTACCAGCCCGAGTGTCCCCATCGATCACACCGAGTGTGCACCAGCCCGACTGCCACAAATGATCACACCGAGTGTGTACCAGCCCGAGTGTCCCCATCGATCACACCGAGTGTGTACCAGCCCGACAGCCCCAATTGATCACACCGAGTGTGTACCAGCACCAATGTCCCCATCGATCACGTCGATTGTGTACCAGCCCGAGTGTCCCCATCGATCATACCGAGTGTGTACCCGCCCGAGTGCCCGCATCGATCACACTGAGTGTGTTCCAGCCCGAGTGCCCCCATCGATCACACTGTGTGTGTACCAGCCCGAGAGCCGCCATCGATCACACAGAGGGTGTACCAGCCCGAGTGACCCCATCGATCACAACGAATGTGTACCAGCCAGAGTGCCCCCATCGCTCACACAGAGTGCGTACCAGCCCGAGTGCCCCCATCGATCACACCGAGTGTGTACCAGCCCGAGTGGCCCCATCGATCAGACCGAGTGTGTACCAGCCCGAGTACCCCCATCGATCACACCGAGTGTGTACCAGCACCAATGTCCCCATCGATCACACCGAGTGTGTACAAGACCGACTGCCCCAATTGATCACACCAAGTGTGTACCAGCCCGAGTGCCCCCATCGATCACACTGAGTGTGTACCAGCACCAATGTCCCCATCAATCACACCGAGTGTGTACCAGCCTGAAAGACCCAATTGAGCACACCGAGGGTGTACCAGCCCTAGCGTCTCCATCGATCACACCGAGTGTGTACCAGCCCGAGTGTCCCCATCGATCACACCGATTGTGTACCAGCCCGAGTGTCCCCAGCGATCACACCGCTTGTGTACCAGCCCGAGTGTCCCCAGCGATCACACCGACTGTGTACCAGCCCGAGAACCCCCATCGATCACACTGTGTGTGTACCAGCCCGAGAGCCGCCATCGATCACACAGCGGGTGTACCAGCCCGAGTGACCCCATCGATCACAACGAATGTGTACCAGCCAGAGTGCCCCCATCGCTCACACAGAGTGCGTACCAGCCCGAGTGCCCCCATCGATCACACCGAGTGTGTACCAGCCCG
The DNA here is from genome assembly GCA_026770705.1 of Isurus oxyrinchus. Classification (NCBI taxonomy): domain Eukaryota; kingdom Metazoa; phylum Chordata; class Chondrichthyes; order Lamniformes; family Lamnidae; genus Isurus; species Isurus oxyrinchus. The sequence continues at coordinate 583,106 of JANJGN010000181.1, forward strand.
AGTGGCCCCATCGATCAGACCGAGTGTGTACCAGCCCGAGTACCCCCATCGATCACACCGAGTGTGTACCAGCACCAATGTCCCCATCGATCACACCGAGTGTGTACCAGCACCAATGTCCACATCGATCACACTGAGTGTGTCCCAGCACCAATGTCCCCATCGATCACACCGAGTGTGCACCAGCCCGAGTGCCCCCATCGATCACACCAAGTGTGTACCAGCATCAATGTCCCCATCGATCTCACCAAGTGTGTACCAGCACCAATGTCCCCATCGATCACACCATGTGCACCAGCGCGAGTGCCCCCATCGATCACACCGAGTGTGTACCAGCCCGAGTATCCCCTTTCGATCACACCGAGTTTGTACCAGCACCAATGTCCCCATCGATCACACCGAGTGTGTCCCAGCCCGAGTGTCCCCATCCATCACAACGAGTGTGTACCAGCACCAATGTACCCATCGATCACACCGAGTGTGTACCAGCACCAATGTCGCCATCAATCACACCGAGTGTGTACCAGCACCAATGTCCCCAACGATCACACCGAGTGTGTACCAGCCCGAGTGTCCCCATCGATCATACCGAGCGTGTACCCGCCCGAGTGCCCGCATCGATCACACTGAGTGTGTACCAGCCCGAGTACCCCCATCGACCACACAGAGGGTGTACCAGCCAGAGTGACCCAATCAATCACACCGTATGTGTACCAGCACCAATGTCCTTATCGATCACACCGTGTGTGTACCAGCCTGAGTGCCCCCAACGATCACACAGACTGTGTACCAGCCCGAGTGCCCCCATCAATCACACCGAGTGTGTACCAGCACCTATGTCCCAATCGATCACAGCGAGTGTGCACAAGCCCGAGTGTCCCCACCGATCACACCAATTGTGTAAGAGCCCGAGTGTCCCCATCGATCACACAGAGTGTGTACCAGCACCAATGTACCCATCGATCGCACTGAATGTGTACCAGCCCGAGTGTCCCCATCGATCACACCGAGTGTGTACCAGCCCGAGTGCACCCATCGATCACACTGAGTGTGTACCAGCCTGAGTGTCCCATCGATCACACCACGTCTGTTCCAGCACCAATGTCCCCATCGATCACACGTGTGTCCCAGCGCGAGTGCACCCATCAACCACACCAAGTGTGTACCAGCCTGAGTGTCCCATCGATCACACGAAGTGTGTACAAGCACCAAAGTCCCCATCGATCACACCGAGTGTGTACCAGCCCGAGCATCCCCATCGATCACACTGAGTGTGTACCAGCCGAGTGTCCCCATCGATCACACCGTGTGTGTACCAGCCGAAGCGCCCCCATCAATAACAACGAGTGTGTACCAGCCCGACTGCCCCACTTGAGCACAACGAGGGTGTACCAGCCCGAGTGACCCATCGATCACACCGAGTGTGTACCAGCCCGAGTGCCCCCATCGATCACACCGAGTGTACACCAGCCCGAGTGCCCCCATCGATCACAACGAGTGTGTACCAGCCCGAGTGCCCCCTTCCATCACACCGAGTGTGTACCAGCACCAATGTCCCCATCGATCACACCGAGTGTGTACCAGCACAAATGTCCTCATCAATCACACCGAGTGTGTACCAGCACCAATGTCCCCATCGATCACAGCGAGTGTGTACCAGCCCGAGTGTCTCCATCGATCACAGAGAGTGTGCACTAGCACCAATGACCCCATCGATCACACCGAGTGTGTACGAGTCCGAGTGTCCCCAAGATCACACCGAGTGTGTACCAGCCCGACTGCCCCAATTGATCACACCGAGTGTGTACCAGCCCGAGTGTCCCCATCGATCACACCGAGTGTGTACCAGCCCGAGTGCCCCCATCGATCAGACCGAGTGTGTACCAGGACGAATGTCACCATCGATCACTCAGATTGTGTAACAGCCCGACTGCACCAATTGAGCACAGCGAGGGTGTACCAGCCCGAGTGTCCCCATCGATCACACCGAGTGTGTACCAGCCCGACTGCCCCAATTGATCACACCGAGTGTGTACCAGCCCGAGTGCCACCATTGATCACACTGAGTGTGTACCAGCACCAATGTCCCCATCGATCACACCGAGTGTGTACCAGCCTGTCTGCCCCAATTGAGCACACCGAGGGTGTACCAGCCCGAGTGCCCCCATCGATCACACCAAGTGTGTACCAGCCTGAGTGCCCCCATCGATCACACCGAGTGTATACCAGCACCAATGCCCCCATCGATCACACTAAGTGTGTACAAGCACCAATGTGCCCATCGATCACACCGAGTGTGTACCAGCCCGAGTGCCCCCATCGATCACACAGAGTGTGTACCAGCCCGAGTGCCCCCATCGATCAAACCGACTGTGTACCAGCACCAATGTCCCCATCGATCACACCGAGTGTGTACCAGCACCAACGTCCGCATCAATCACACCGAGTGTGTACCAGCCCGAGTGCACCCATCGATCACACCGAGTGTGTACCAGCACCAATGTTCCCATCGATCACACAGAGTGTGTACCAGCCCGAGTGACCCATCAATCACACCGAGTGGGTACCAGCCCGAGTGTCCCCATCGATCACACCGAGTGTGCACCAGCCCGACTGCCACAAATGATCACACCGAGTGTGTACCAGCCCGAGTGTCCCCATCGATCACACCGAGTGTGTACCAGCCCGACAGCCCCAATTGATCACACCGAGTGTGTACCAGCACCAATGTCCCCATCGATCACGTCGATTGTGTACCAGCCCGAGTGTCCCCATCGATCATACCGAGTGTGTACCCGCCCGAGTGCCCGCATCGATCACACTGAGTGTGTTCCAGCCCGAGTGCCCCCATCGATCACACTGTGTGTGTACCAGCCCGAGAGCCGCCATCGATCACACAGAGGGTGTACCAGCCCGAGTGACCCCATCGATCACAACGAATGTGTACCAGCCAGAGTGCCCCCATTGCTCACACAGAGTGCGTACCAGCCCGAGTGCCCCCATCGATCACACCGAGTGTGTACCAGCCCGAGTGGCCCCATCGATCAGACCGAGTGTGTACCAGCCCGAGTACCCCCATCGATCACACCGAGTGTGTACCAGCCCAAGTGCACCCATCGATCACACTGAGTGTGTACCAGCCTGAGTGTCCCATCGATCACACCAAGTCTGTACCAGCACCAATGTCCCCATCGATCACACGTGTGTACCAGCGCGAGCGCCCCCATCAACCACACCAAGTGTGTACCAGCCTGAGTGTCCCATCGATCACACGAAGTGTGTACAAGCACCAAAGTCCCCATCGATCACACCGAGTGTGTACCAGCCCGAGCATCCCCATCGATCACACTGAGTGTGTACCAGCCGAGTGTCCCCATCGATCACACCGAGTGTGTACCAGCCGAAGCGCCCCCATCAATAACAACGAGTGTGTACCAGCCCGACTGCCCCACTTGAGCACACCAAGGGTGTACCAGCCCGAGTGACCCATCGATCACACCGAGTGTGTACCAGCCCGAGTGCCCCCATCGATCACACCGAGTGTACACCAGCCCGAGTGCCCCCATCGATCACAACGAGTGTGTACCAGCCCGAGTGCCCCCTTCCATCACACCGAGTGTGTACCAGCACCAATGTCCCCATCGATCACACCGAGTGTGTACCAGCACAAATGTCCGCATCAATCACACCGAGTGTGTACCAGCACCAATGTCCCCATCGATCACATCGAGGGTGTACCAGCCCGAGTGTCTCCATCGATCACAGAGAGTGTGCACTAGCACCAATGACCCCATCGATCACACCGAGTGTGTACGTGCCCGAGTGTCCCCAAGATCACACCGAGTGTGTACCAGCCTGACTGCCCCAATTGATCACACCGAGTGTGTACCAGCCCGAGTGTCCCCATCGATCACACCGAGTGTGTACCAGCCCGAGTGCCCCCATCGCTCACACAGAGTGCGTACCAGCCCGAGTGCCCCCATCGATCACACCGAGTGTGTACCAGCCCGAGTGGGCCCATCGATCAGACCGAGTGTGTACCAGCCCGAGTACCCCCATCGATCACACCGAGTGTGTACCAGCACCAAAGTCCACATCAATCACACTGAGTGTGTACCAGCACCAATGTCCCCATCGATCACACCGAGTGTGCACCAGCCCGAGTGCCCCCATCAACCACACCAAGTGTGTACCAGCATCAATGTCCCCATCGATCTCACCAAGTGTGTACCAGCACCAATGTCCCCATCGATCACACCGTGTGCACCAGCGCGAGTGCCCCCATCGATCACACCGAGTGTGTCCCACCCCGAGTATCCCCTTTCGATCACACCGAGTTTGTACCAGCACCAATGTCCCCATCGATCACACCGAGTGTGTCCCAGCCCGAGTGTCCCCATCCATCACAACGAGTGTGTACCAGCACCAATGTACCCATCGATCACACCGAGTGTGTACCAGCAACAATGTCGCCATCAATCACACCGAGTGTGTACCAGCACCAATGTCCCCAACGATCACACCGAGTGTGTACCAGCCCGAGTGTCCCCATCGATCACACCGAGTGTGTACCAGCAACAATGTCGCCATCGATCACACCGAGTGTGTACCTGCCCGAGTGCCCCCATCGATCATACCAAGTGTGTACCAGCATCAATGTCCCCATCAATCTCACCAAGTGTGTACCAGCACCAATGTCCCCATCGATCACACCGACTGTGTACCAGCGCGAGAGCCCCCATCGATCACACCGAGTGTGTACGAGCCCGAGTGTCCCAATCGATCACACCGAGTGTGTACCAGCACCAATGTCCGCATCGATCACACTAAGTGTGTACAAGCACCAATGTGCCCATCGATCACACCGAGTGTGTACCAGCCCGAGTGCCGCTATCGATCACACAGAGTGTGTACCAGCCCGAGTGCCCCCATCGAACAAACCGAGTGTGTACCAGCACCAACGTCCGCATCGATCACACCGAGTGTGTACCAGCCCGAGTGTACCCATCGATCACACCGAGTGTGTACCAGCAACAATGTTCCCATCGATCACACAGAGTGTGTACCAGCCCGAGTGTCCCCATCAATCACACAGAGTGGGTACCAGCCCGAGTGTCCCCATCGATCACACCGAGTGTGCACCAGCCCGACTGCCCCAAATGATCACACCGAGTGTGTACCAGCCCGAGTGTCCCCATCGATCACACCGAATGTGTACCAGCCCGACTGACCCAATTGATCACAACGAGTGTGTACCAGCACCAATGTCCCCATCGATCACGTCGATTGTGTACCAGCCCGAGTGTCCCCATCGATCATACCGAGTGTTTACCCGCCCGAGTGCCCGCATCGATCACACTGAGTGTGTTCCAGCCCGAGTGCCCCCATCGATCACACTGTGTGTGTACCAGCCCGAGAGCCGCCATCGATCACACAGAGGGTGTACCAGCCCGAGTGACCCCATCGATCACAACGAATGTGTACCAGCCAGAGTGCCCCCATTGCTCACACAGAGTGCGCACCAGCCCGAGTGCCCCCATCGATCACACCGAGTGTGTACCAGCCCGAGTGGCCCATCGATCAGACCGAGTGTGTACCAGCCCGAGTACCCCCATCGATCACACCAAGTGTGTACCAGCCCGAGTGCACCCATCGATCACACTGAGTGTGTACCAGCCTGAGTGTCCCATCGATCACACCAAGTCTGTACGAGCACCAATGTCCCCATCGATCACACGTGTGTACCAGCGCGAGCGCCCCCATCAACCACACCAAGTGTGTACCAGCCTGAGTGTCCCATCGATCACACGAAGTGTGTACAAGCACCAAAGTCCCCATCGATCACACCGAGTGTGTACCAGCCCGAGCATCCCCATCGATCACACTGAGTGTGTACCAGCCGAGTGTCCCCATCGATCACACCGAGTGTGTACCAGCCGAAGCGCCCCCATCAATAACAACGAGTGTGTACCAGCCCGACTGCCCCACTTGAGCACACCGAGGGTGTACCAGCCCGAGTGACCCATCGATCACACCGAGTGTGTACCAGCCCGAGTGCCCCCATCGATCACACCGAGTGTACACCAGCCCGAGTGCCCCCATCGATCACAACGAGTGTGTACCAGCCCGAGTGCCCCCTTCCATCACACCGAGTGTGTACCAGCACCAATGTCCCCATCGATCACACCGAGTGTGTACCAGCACAAATGTCCGCATCAATCACACCGAGTGTGTACCAGCACCAATGTCCCCATCGATCACACCGAGTGTGTACCAGCCCGAGTGTCTCCATCGAACACAGAGAGTGTGCACTAGCACCAATGACCCCATCGATCACACCGAGTGTGTACGAGCCCGAGTGTCCCCAAGATCACACCGAGTGTGTACCAGCCCGAGTGTCCCCATCGATCACACCGAGTGTGTACCAGCCCGAGTGCCCCCATCATTCAGACCGAGTGTGTACCAGCACCAATGTCCCCATCGATCACTCAGATTGTGTACCAGCCCGACTGCCCCAATTGAGCACAGTGAGGGTGTACCAGCCCGAGTGTCCCCATCGATCACACCGAGTTTGTACCAGCCCGACTGCCCCAATTGATCACACCGAGTGTGTACCAGCCCGAGTGCCCCCATTGATCACACTGAGTGTGTACCAGCACCAATGTCCCCATCGATCACACGAGTGTGTACCAGACTGTCTGCCCCAATTGAGCACACCGAGGGTGTACCAGCCCGAGTGCCCCCATCGATCACACCGAGTATGTACCAGCCTGAGTGCCCCCATCGATCACACCGAGTGTATACCAGCACCAATGCCCCCATCGATCACACTAAGTGTGTACAAGCACCAATGTGCCCATCGATCACACCGAGTGTGTACCAGCCAGAGTGCCCCCATCGATCAAACCGACTGTGTACCAGCACCAATGTCCCCATCGATCACACCGAGAGTATACCAGCACCAATGTCCCCATCGATCACACAGAGTGCGCACCAGCCTGAGTGTCGCCATCGCTAACACCGAGTGTGTACCTGCACCAATGTCCCCATCGATCACACAGAGTGTGTACCAGCCCAAGTGTCCCCATCGATCACACCGAGTGTGTACAAGACCGACTGCCCCAATTGATCACACCGAGTGTGTACCAGCCCGAGTGCCCCCATCGATCACACTGAGTGTGTACCAGCACCAATGTCCCCATCGATCACACCGAGTGTGTACCAGCCTGACAGACCCAATTGAGCACACCGAGGGTGTACCAGCCCGAGCGTTTCCATCGATCACACCGAGTGTGTACCAGCCCGAGTGTCCCCATCGATCACACCGATTGTGTACCAGCCCGAGTGTCCCCAGCGATCACACCGACTGTGCACCAGCCCGAGAACCCCCATCGATCACACTGTGTGTGTACCAGCCCGAGAGCCGCCATCGATCACACAGAGGGTGTACCAGACCGAGTGACCCCATCGATCACAACGAATCTGTACCAGCCAGAGTGCCCCCATCGCTCACACCGAGTGTGTACCAGCCCGAGTGCCCCCATCGATCACACCGAGTGTGTACCAGCCCGAGTGGCCCCATCGATCAGACCGAGTGTGTACCAGCCCGAGTACCCCCATCGATCACACCAAGTGTGTACCAGCACCAATGTCCCCATCGATCACACCGAGTGTGTACCAGCACCAATGTCCACATCGATCACACTGAGTGTGTACCAGCACCAATGTCCCCATCGATCACACCGAGTGTGCACCAGCCCGAGTGCCCCCATCGATCACACCAAGTGTGTACCAGCATCAATGTCCCCATCGATCTCACCAAGTGTGTACCAGCACCAATGTCCCCATCGATCACACCGTGTGCACCAGCGCGAGTGCCCCCATCGATCACACTGAGGGTGTACCAGCCCGAGTATCCCCTTTCGATCACACCGAGTTTGTACCAGCACCAATGTCCCCATCGATCACACCGAGTGTGTCCCAGCCCGAGTGTCCCCATCCATCACAACGAGTGTGTACCAGCACCAATGTACCCATCGATCACACCGAGTGTGTACCAGCACCAATGTCGCCATCAATCACACCGAGTGTATACCAGCACCAATGTTCCCAACGATCACACCGAGTGTGTACCAGCCCGAGTGTCCCCATCGATCACACCGAGTGTGTACCAGCACCAATGTCGCCATCGATCACACCGAGTGTGTACCTGCCCGAGTGCCCCCATCGATCATACCAAGTGTGTACCAGCATCAATGTCCCCATCAATCTCACCAAGTGTGTACAAGCACCAATGTCCCCATCGATCACACCGTGTGTACCAGCGCGAGAGCCCCCATCGATCACACCGAGTGTGTACGAGCCCGAGTGTCCCAATCGATCACACTGAGTGTGCACCAGCACCAATGTCCGCATCGATCACACTAAGTGTGTACAAGCACCAATGTGCCCATCGATCACACCGAGTGTGTACCAGCCCGAGTGCCGCTATCGATCACACAGAGTGTGTACCAGCCCGAGTGCCCCCATCGAACAAACCGAGTGTGTACCAGCACCAACGTCCGCATCGATCACACCGAGTGTGTACCAGCCCGAGTGTCCCCATCAATCACACAGAGTGGGTACCAGCCCGAGTGTCCCCATCGATCACACCGAGTGTGCACCAGCCCGACTGCCCCAAATGATCACACCGAGTGTGTACCAGCCCGAGTGTCCCCATCGATCACACCGAGTGTGTAACAGCCCGACTGACCCAATTGATCACACCGAGTGTGTACCAGCACCAATGTCCCCATTGATCACTTCGATTGTGTACCAGCCCAAGTGTCCCCATCGATCATACCGAGTGTGTACCCGCCCGAGTGCCCGCATCGATCACACTGAGTGTGTTCCAGCCCGAGTGCCCCCATCGATCACACTGAGTGTGTACCAGCCCGAGTGACCCATCGATCACACCGAGTGTGTACCAGCCGAGTGTCCCCATCGATCACACCGATTCTGTACCAGCACCAATGACCCCATCGATCACACCGAGTGTGTACCAGCCCGAGTGTCCCCATCGATCACACCAAGTGTGTACCAGCCCAAGCGCCCCCATCGATCACACCGAGTGTGTACCAGACCGAATGCCCCCATCGATCACACCGAGTGTGTACCAGCACCAATGTCCCCATCGATCACACCGAGTGTGTACCAGCCCGAGTGTCCCCTTCGATCACACCAAGTGTGTACCAGCACCAATGTCCCCATCGATCACACCGAGTGTGTACCAGCACCAATGTCCCCATCGATCACACCGAGTGTGTACCAGCCCGAGTGACCCCATCGATCACACCGAGTGTGTACCAGCCCGAGTGTCCCAAGCGATCACAACGAGTGTGTCCCAGCCCGAGTGTCCCCATTGATCACACTGAGTGTGTTCAAGCACCAATGTGCCCATCGATCACACCGAGTGTGTACCAGCCCGAGTGACCCCTTCGATCACACCAAGTGTGTACCAGCACCGATGTCTCCATCGATCACAGAGAGTGTGTACCTGCCCAAGTGCTCCCATCGATCACACCGAGTGTGTACCAGCACAAATGTCCACATCAATCACACCGCGTGTGTACCAGCACCAATGTCCCCATCGATCACACCGAGTGTGTACCAGCACCGATGTCCCCATTGATCACAGAGAGTGTGTACCAGCCCAAGTGACCCCATCGATCACACCGAGTGTGTACCAGCCCGACTGCCCCAATTGATCACACCGAGTGTGTACCAGCACCAATGTCCCCATCGATCACACAAATTGTGTACCAGCCTGAGTGTCCCCAGCGATCACACCGAGTGTGTACCAGCACGACTGCCCCAATTGATCACACCAAGTGTGTAACAGCCCGAGTGCCCCCATCGATCACACTGATTGTGTACCAGCACCAATGTCCCCATCGATCACACCGAGTGTGTACCAGCCTGACAGCCCCATTTGAGCACACCGAGGGTGTACCAGCCCGAGTGTCTCCATCAATCACACCGAGTGTGTACCAGCACCAATGTCCCCATCGATCACACCGATTGTGTACCAGCCCGAGTGTCCCCAGCAATCACACCGACTGTGTAAAAGCCAGAGTGTCCCCATCGATCACACTGTGTGTGTACCAGCCCGAGTGCCACCATCGATCACACAGAGGGTGTACCAGCCCGAGTGCCCACATCGATCACACCGAATGTGTACCAGCCTGAGTGCCCCCATCGCTCACACAGAGTGCGTAACAGCCCGAGTGCCCCCATCGATCACACCGAGTGTGTACCAGCCCGAGTGCCCCCATCGATCACACCGAGTGTGTACCAGCCCGAGTACCCCCATCGATCACACCGAGTGTGTACCAGCACCAATGTCCCCATCGATCACACCGAGTGTGTACCAGCACCAATGTCCCCATCGATCACACCGAGTGTGTACCAGCCCGAGTGCCCCCATCGATCACACCGAGTGTGTCCCAGCCCGAGTGCCCCCATCGATCATACCGAGTGTGTACCAGCAACAATGTCCCCATTGCTCACACAAATTGTGTACCAGCCCGAGTGCCCCCGTCAATCACACAGAGTGTGTACCAGCACCAATGTACCCATCGATCGCACCGAATGTGTACCAGCCCGAGTGTCCACATCGATCACACCAAGTGTGTACCAGCACCAATGTCCGCATCGATCACACTAAGTTTGTAAAAGCACCAATGTGCCAATCGATCACACCGAGTGTGTACCAGCCCGAGTGCCCCCATCGATCACACAGAGTGTGTACCAGCCCGAGTGTCTTCATCGATCACACCGAGTGTGTACCAGCACCACTGTCCCCATCGATCACACCGAGTGTGTACCAGCCCGAGTGTCCCCATCAATCACACCGAGTGTGTACCAGCACCAATGTGCCCATCGATCACACCGAGTGTGTACCAGCACCAATGTGCCCATCAATCACACCGAGTGTGTACCAGCACCAATGTGCCCATCGATCACACCGAGTATGTACCAGCCCGAGTGTCCCCATCGATCGCATCGAGTGTGTACCAGCCCGACTGCCCCAATTGATCACACCGAGTGTGTACCAGCCCGAGTGTCCCCATCGATCACACCGAGTGTGTACCAGCCCGACTAACCCAATTGATCACACCGAGTGTGTACCAGCACCAATGTCCCCATCGATCACGTCGATTGCGTACCAGCCCGAGTGTCCCCATCGATCATACCGAGTGTGTACCCGCCCGAGTGCCCGCATCAATCACACTGAGTGTGTTCCAGCCCGAGTGCCCCCATCGATCACACTGAGTGTGTACCAGCCCGAGTGACCCATCGATCACACCGAGTGTGTACTAGCCGAGTGTCCCCATCGATCACACCGATTCTGTACCAGCACCACTGACCCCATCGATCACACCGAGTGTGTACCAGCCCGAGTGTCCCCATCGATCACACCACGTGTGTACCAGCCCAAGCGCCCCCATCGATCACACCGAGTGTGTACCAGACCGAATGCCCCCATCGATCACACCGAGTGTGTACCAGCCTGAGTGCCCCCATCGATCACACCGAACGTGTACCAGCCTGAGTGCCCCCATCGCTCACACAGAGTGCGTAACAGCCCGAGTGCCCCCATCGATCACACCGAGTGTGTACCAGCACCAATGTACCCATGGATCGCACCGAATGTGTACCAGCCCGAGGGCCCCCAACGATCACACTGAGTGTGTACCAGCCCGAGTGCCCACATCGATCACACCAAGTGTGTACCAGCACCAATGTCCCCATCGATCTCACCAAGTGTGTACCAGCGCGCGTGCCCCCATCAATCACACCGAGTGTGTACCAGCCCGAGCATCCCCATCGATCACACCGAGTGTGTACCAGCCGAGTGTCCCCATCGATCACACCGATTCTGTACCAGCACCAATGACCCCATCGATCACACCGAGTGTGTACCAGCCCGAGTGTCCCCATCGATCACACCAAGTGTGTACCAGCCCAAGCGCCCCCATCGATCACACCGAGTGTGTACCAGACCGAATGCCCCCATCGATCACACCGAGTGTGTACCAGCACCAATGTCCCCATCGATCACACCGAGTGTGTACCAGCCCGAGTGTCCCCATCGATCACACCAAGTGTGTACCAGAACCAATGTCCCCATCGATCACACCGAGTGTGTACCAGCACCAATGTCCCCATCGATCACACCGAGTGTGTACAAGCCCGAGTGACCCCATCGATCACACCGAGTGTGTACCAGCCCGAGTGTCCCCAGCGATCACAACGAGTGTGTCCCAGCCCGAGTGTCCCCATTGATCACACTGAGTGTGTTCAAGCACCAATGTGCCCATCGATCACACCGAGTGTGTACCAGCCCGAGTGACCCCTTCGATCACACCAAGTGTGTACCAGCACCGATGTCCCCATCGATCACAGAGAGTGTGTACCTGCCCAAGTGCCCCCATCGATCACACCGAGTGTGTACCAGCACAAATGCCCACATCAATCACACCGAGTGTGTACCAGCACCAATGTCCCCATCGATCACACCGTGTGTGTACCAGCACTGATGTCCCCATCGATCACAGAGAGTGTGTACCAGCCCAAGTGACCCCATCGATCACACCGAGTGTGTACCAGCCCGAATGCCCCAATTGATCACACCGAGTGTGTACCAGCACCAATGTCCCCATTGATCACACCGATTGTGTACCAGCCTGAGTGTCCCCAGCGATCACACCGAGTGTGTACCAGCACGACTGCCCCAATTGATCACACCGAGTGTGTACCAGCCCGAGTGCCCCCATCGATCACACTGATTGTGTACCAGCACCAATGTCCCCATCGATCACACCGAGTGTGTACCAGCCTGACAGCCCCATTTGAGCACACCGAGGGTGTACCAGCCCGAGTGTCTCCATCAATCACACCGAGTGTGTACCAGCACCAATGTCCCCATCGATCACACCGATTGTGTACCAGCCCGAGTGTCCCCAGCAATCACACCGACTGTGTACCAGCCAGAGTGCCCCCATCGATCACACTGTGTGTGTACCAGCCCGACTGCCACCATCGATCACACAGAGGGTGTACCAGCCCGAGTGCCCCCATCGATCACACCGAATGTGTACCAGCCTGAATGCCCCCATCGCTCACACAGAGTGCGTAACAGCCCGAGTGCCCCCATCGATCACACCGAGTGTGTACCAGCCCGAGTGCCCCCATCGATCACACCGAGTGTGTACCAGCCCGAGTACCCCCATCGATCACACCGAGTGTGTACCAGCACCAATGTCCCCATCGATCACACCGAGTGTGTACCAGCACCAATGTCCCCATCGATCACACCGAATGTGTACCAGCCCGAGTGCCCCCATCGATCACACCGAGTGTGTCCCAGCCCGAGTGCCCCCATCGATCATACCGAGTGTGTACCAGCAACAATGTCCCCATCGCTCACACAAAGTGTGTACCAGCCCGAGTGCCCCAGTCAATCACACAGAGTGTGTACCAGCACCAATGTACCCATCGATCGCACCGAATGTGTACCAGCCCGAGTGTCCACATCGATCACACCAAGTGTGTACCAGCACCAATGTCCCCATCGATCACACCGAGTGTGCACCAGCCCGAGTGCCCCCATCGATCACACCAAGTGTCTACCAGCATCAATGTCCCCATCGATCTCACCAAGTGTGTACCAGCACCAATGTCCCCATCGATGACACCGTGTGTACCAGCGCGAGTGCCCCCATCGATCACACCGAGTGTGTACCAGCCCGAATGTCGCCATCGATCACACCAAGTGTGTACCAGCACCAATGTCCGCATCGATCACACTAAGTGTGTAAAAGCACCAATGTGCCAATCGATCACACCGAGTGTGTACCAGCCCGAGTGCCCCCATCGATCACACAGAGTGTGTACCAGCCCGAGTGTCTTCATCGATCTCACCGAGTGTGTACCAGCACCACTGTCCCCATCGATCACACCGAGTGTGTACCAGCCCGAGTGTCCCCATCAATCACACCGAGTGTGTACCAGCACCAATGTGCCCATCGATCACACCGAGTGTGTACCAGCACCAATGTGCCCATCAATCACACCGAGTGTGTACCAGCACCAATGTGCCCATCGATCACACCGAGTATGTACCAGCCCGAGTGTCCCCATCGATCGCATCGAGTGTGTACCAGCCCGACTGCCCCAATTCATCACACCGAGTGTGTACCAGCCCGAGTGTCCCCATCGATCACACCGAGTGTGTACCAGCCCGACTGACCCAGTTGATCACACCGAGTGTGTACCAGCACCAATGTCCCGATCGATCACGTCGATTGTGTACCAGCCCGAGTGTCCCCATCGATCATACCGAGTGTGTACCCGCCCGAGTGCCCGCATCGATCACACTGAGTGTGTTCCAGCCCGAGTGCCCCCATCGATCACACTGAGTGTGTACCAGCCCGAGTGACCCATCGATCACACCGAGTGTGTACTAGCCGAGTGTCCCCATCGATCACACCGATTCTGTACCTGCACCAATGACCCCATCGATCACACCGAGTGTGTACCAGCCCAAGTGTCCCCATCGATCACACCACGTGTGTACCAGCCCAAGCGCCCCCATCGATCACACCGAGTGTGTACCAGACCGAATGCCCCCATCGATCACACCGAGTGTGTACCAGCCTGAGTGCCCCCATCGATCACACCGAACGTGTACCAACCTGAGTGCCCCCATCGCTCACACAGAGTGCGTAACAGCCCGAGTGCCCCCATCGATCACACCGAGGGTGTACCAGCACCAATGTACCCATGGATCGCACCGAATGTGTACCAGCCCGAGTGCCCCCAACGATCACACTGAGTGTGTACCAGCCCGAGTGCCCACATCGATCACACCAAGTGTGTACCAGCACCAATGTCCCCATCGATCTCACCAAGTGTGTACCAGCACCAATGTCCCCATCGATCACACCGAGTGTGTACCAGCCCGAGTGTCCCTATCGATCACACCGAGTGTGTACCAGCCGAGTGTCCCCATCGATCACACCGATTCTGTACCAGCACCAATGACCCCATCGATCACACCGAGTGTGTACCAGCCCAAGTGTCCCCATCGATCACACCAAGTGTGTACCAGCCCAAGCGCCCCCATCGATCACACCGAGTGTGTACCAGACCGAATGCCCCCATCGATCACACCGAGTGTGTACCAGCACCAATGTCGCCATCGATCACACCGAGTGTGTACCAGCCCGAGTGTCCCCATCGATCACACCAAGTGTGTACCAGAACCAATGTCCCCATCGATCACTCCGAGTGTGTACCAGCACCAATGTCCCCATCGATCACACCGAGTGTGTACAAGCCCGAGTGACCCCATCGATCACACCGAGTGTGTACCAGCCCGAGTGTCCCCAGGGATCACAACGAGTGTGTCCCAGCCCGAGTGTCCCCATTGATCACACTGAGTGTGTTCAAGCACCAATGTGCCCATCGATCACACCGAGTGTGTACCAGCCCGAGTGACCCCTTCGATCACACCAAGTGTGTACCAGCACCGATGTCCCCATCGATCACAGAGAGTGTGTACCTGCCCAAGTGCCCCCATCGATCACACCGAGTGTGTACCAGCACAAATGTCCACATCAATCACACCGAGTGTGTACCAGCACCAATGTCATCATCGATCACACCGAGTGTGTACCAGCACCGATGTCCCCATCGATCACAGAGAGTGTGTACCAGCCCAAGTGACCCCATCGATCACACCGAGTGTGTACCAGCCCGACTGCCCCAATTGATCACATCGAGTGTGTACCAGCACCAATGTCCCCATCGATCACATCGATTGTGTACCAGCCTGAGTGTCCCCAGCGATCACACCGAGTGTGTACCAGCACGACTGCACCAATTGATCACACCGAGTGTGTACCAGCCCGAGTGCCCCCATCGATCACACTGAGTGTGTACCAGCACCAATGTCCCCATCGATCACACCGAGTGTGTACCAGCCTGACAGCCCCATTTGAGCACACCGAGGGTGTACCAGCCCGAGTGCCCCCATCGATCACACCGAATGTGTAACAGACTGAGTGCCCCCATCGCTCACACAGAGTGCGTAACAGCCCGAGTGCCCCCATCGAACACACCGAGTGTGTACCAGCACCAATGTCCCCATCGATCACACCGAGTGTGTACCAGCCCGAGTGCCCCCATCGATCTCACCGAGTGTATACCAGCCCGAGTGCCCCCATCGATCATACCGAGTGTGTACCAGCAACAATGTCCCCATCGCTCACACAGAGTGTGTACCAGCCCGAGTGCCCCCATCAATCACACAGAGTTTGTACCAGCACCAATGTACCCATCGATCGCACCGAATGTGTACCAGCCCGAGTGTCCACATCGATCACACCAAGTGTGTACCAGCACCAATGTCCCCATCGATCACACCGAGTGTGCACCAGCCCGAGTGCCCCCATCGATCACACCAAGTGTCTACCACCATCAATGTCCCCATCGATCTCACCAAGTGTTTGTTCCAGCACCAATGTCCCCATCGCTGACACCGTGTGTACGAGCGCGAGTGCCCCCATCGATCACACCAAGTGTGTACCAGCCCGAATGTCCCCATCGATCACACCAAGTGTGTACCAGCACCAATGTCCGCATCGATCACACTAAGTGTGTACAAGCACCAATGTGCCAATCGATCACATCGAGTGTGTACCAGCCCGAGTGCCCCCATCGATCACACAGAGTGTGTACCAGCCCGAGTGTCTTCATCGATCACACTGAGTGTGTACCAGCACCACTGTCCCCATCGATCACACCGAGTGTGTACCAGCCCGAGTGTCCCCATCAATCACACCGAGTGTGTACCAGCACCACTGTGCCCATCGATCACACCGAGTGTGTACCAGCACCAATGTGCCCATCAATCACACCGAGTGTGTACCAGCACCAATGTGCCCATCGATCACACCGAGTATGTACCAGCCCGAGTGTCCCCATCGATCACACCGAGTGTGTACCAGCCCGACTGCCCCAACTGATCACACCGAGTGTGTACCAGCCCGAGTGTCCCCATCGATCACACCGAGTGTGTACCAGCCCGACTGACCCAATTGAACACACCGAGTGTGTATCAGCACCAATGTCCCCATCGATCACGTCGATTGTGTACCAGCCCGAGTGTCCCCATCGATCATACCGAGTGTGTACCCGCCCGAGTGCCCGCATCGATCACACTGAGTGTGTTCCAGCCCGAGTGCCCCCATCGATCACACTGAGTGTGTACCAGCCCGAGTGACCCATCGATCACACCGAGTGTGTACCAGCCGAGTGTCCCCATCGATCACACCGATTCTGTACCAGCACCAATGACCCCATCGATCACACCAAGTGTTTACCAGCCCGAGTGTCCCCAACGATCACACCAAGTGTGTACCAGCCCAAGCGCCCCCATCGCTCACACAGAGTGCGTAACAGCCCGAGTGCCCCCATCGATCACACCGAGTGTGTACCAGCACCAATGTACCCATGGATTGCACCGAATGTGTACCAGCCCGAGTGCCCCCAACGATCACACTGAGTGTGTACCAGCCCGAGTGCCCACATCGATCACACCATGTGTGTACCAGCACCAATGTCCCCATCGATCTCACCAAGTGCGTACCAGAGCGAGTGCCCCCATCAATCACACCGAGTGTGTACCAGCCCGAGCATCCCCATCGATCACACCGAGTGTGTACCAGCCCGAGTGTCCCCATCGATCACACCAAGTGTGTTCCAGCCCAAGCGCCCCCATCGATCACACCGAGTGTGTACCAGACCGAATGCCCCCATCGATCACACCGAGTGTGTACCAGCACCAATGTCCCCATCGATCACACCGAGTGTGTACCAGCCCGAGTGTCCCCATCGATCACACCAAGTGTGTACCAGAACCAATGTCCCCATCGATCACACCGAGTGTGTACCAGCACCAATGTCCCCATCGATCACACCGAGTGTGTACAAGCCCGAGTGACCCCATCGATCACACCGAGTGTGTAACAGCCCGAGTGTCCCCAGCAATCACAACGAGTGTGTCCCAGCCCGAGTGTCCCCATTGATCACACTGAGTGTGTTCAAGCACCAATGTGCCCATCGATCACACCGAGTGTGTACCAGCCCACGTGACCCCTTCGATCACACCAAGTGTGTACCAGCACCGATGTCCCCATCGATCACAGAGAGTGTGTACCTGCCCAAGTGCCCCCATCGATCACACCGAGTGTGTACCAGCACAAATGTCCACATCAATCACACCGAGTGTGTACCAGCACCAATGTCCCCATCGATCACACCGAGTGTGTACCAGCACCGATGTCCCCATCGATCACAGAGAGTGTGTACCAGCCCAAGTGACCCCATCGATCACACCGAGTGTGTACCAGCCCGACTGCCCCAATTGATCACACCGAGTGTGTACCAGCACCAATGTCCCCATCGATCACACCGATTGTGTACCAGCCTGAGTGTCCCCAGCGATCACACCGAGTGTGTACCAGCACGACTGCCCCAATTGATCACACCGAGTGTGTACCAATCCGAGAGCCCCCATCGATCACACTGAGTGTGTACCAGCACCAATGTCCCCATCGATCACACCGAGTGTGTACCAGCCTGACAGCCACATTTGAGCACACCGAGGGTCTACCAGCCCGAGTGTCTCCATCAATCACACCGAGTGTGTACCAGCACCAATGTCACCATCGATCACACCGATTGTGTACCAGCCCGAGTGTCCCCAGCAATCACACCGACAGTGTACCAGCCAGAGTGCCCCCATCAATCACACTGTGTGTGTACCAGCCCGAGTGCCACCATCGATCACACAGAGGGTGTACCAGCCCGAGTGCCCCCATCGATCACACCGAATGTGTACCAGCCTGAGTGCCCCCATCGCTCACACAGAGTGCGTAACAGCCCGAGTGCCCCCATCGATCACACCGAGTGTGTACCAGCCCGAGTGCCCCCGTCGATCACACCGAGTGTGTACCAGCCCGAGTACCCCCGTCGATCACACCGAGTGTGTACCAGCACCAATGTCCCCATCGATCACACCGAGTGTGTACCAGCACCAATGTCCCCATCGATCACACCGAGTGTGTACCAGCCCGAGTGCCCCCATCGATCTCACTGAGTGTGTACCAGCCCGAGTGCCCCCATCGATCATACCGAGTGTGTACCAGCAACAATGTCCCCATCGCTCACACAGAGTGTGTACCAGCCCGAGTGCCCCCATCAATCACACAGAGTGTGTACCAGCACCAATGTACCCATCGATCGCACCAAATGTGTACCAGCCCGAGTGTCCACATCGATCACACCAAGTGTGTACCAGCACCAATGTCCCCATCGATCACACCGAGTGTGCACCAGCCCGAGTGCCCCCATCGATCACACCAAGTGTCTACCACCATCAATGTCCGCATCGATCTCACCAAGTGTGTACCAGCAGCAATGTCCCCATCGCTGACACCGTGTGTACGAGCGAGAGAGCCCCCATCGATCACACCGAGTGTGTACCTGCCCGAATGTCCCCATCGATCACACCAAGTGTGTACCAGCACCAATGTCCACATCGATCACACTAAGTGTGTACAAGCACCAATGTGCCAATCGATCACACCGAGTGTGTACCAGCCCGAGTGCCCCATCGATCACACAGAGTGTGTACCAGCCCGAGTGTCTTCATCGATCACACCGAGTGTGTACCAGCACCACTGTCCCCATCGATCACACCGAGTGTGTACCAGCCCGAGTGTCCCCATCAATCACACCGAGTGTGTACCAGCACCAATGTGCCCATCGATCACACCGAGTGTGTACCAGCACCAATGTGCCCATCAATCACACCGAGTGTGTACCAGCACCAATGTGCCCATCGATCACACCGAGTATGTACCAGCCCGAGTGTCCCCATCGATCACACCGAGTGTGTACCAGCCCGAATGCCCCAACTGATCACACCGAGTGTGTACCAGCCCGAGTGTCCCCATCGATCACACCGAGTGTGTACCAGCCCGACTGACCCAATTGATCACACCGAGTGTGTACCAGCACCAATGTCCCCATCGATCACGTCGATTGTGTACCAGCCCGAGTGTCCCCATCGATCATACCGAGTGTGTACCCGCCCGAGTGCCCGCATCGATCACACTGAGTGTGTTCCAGCCCGAGTGCCCCCATCGATCACACTGAGTGTGTACCAGCCCGAGTGACCCATCGATCACACCGAGTGTGTACCAGCCGAGTGTCCCCATCGATCACACCGATTCTGTACCAGCACCAATGACCCCATCGATCACACCGAGTGTGTACCAGCCCGAGTGTCCCCTTCGATTACACCAAGTGTGTACCAGCACCAATGTCCCCATCGATCACACCGAGTGTGTACCAGCACCAATGTCCCCATCGATCACACCGAGTGTGTACCAGCCCGAGTGACCCCATCGATCACACCGAGTGTGTACCAGCCCGAGTGTCCCCAGCGATCACAACGAGTGTGTCCCAGCCCGAGTGTCCCCATTGATCACACTGAGTGTGTTCAAGCACCAATGTGCCCATCGATCAAACCGAGTGTGTACCAGCCCGAGTGACCCCTTGATCACACCAAGTGTGTACCAGCACCAATGTCCCCATCGATCACAGAGAGTGTGTACCTGCCCAAGTGCCCCCATCGATCACAGAGAGTGTGTACCAGCCCAAGTGACCCCATCGATCACACCGAGTGTGTACCAGCCCGACTGCCCCAATTGATCACACCGAGTGTGTACCAGCACCAATGTCCCCATCGATCACACCGATTGTGTACCAGCCTGAGTGTCCCCAGCGATCACACCAAGTGTGTACCAGCACGACTGCCCCAATTGATCACACCGAGTGTGTACCAGCCCGAGTGCCCCCAGCGATCACACTGAGTGTGTACCAGCACCAATGTCCCCATCGATCACACCGAGTGTGTACCAGCCTGACAGCCCCATTTGAGCACACCGAGGGTGTACCAGCCCAAGTGTCTCAATCAATCACACCGAGTGTGTACCAGCACCAATGTCCCCATCGATCACACCGAGTGTGTACCAGCCCGAGTGTCCCCAACGATCACACCGACTGTGTACCAGCCAGAGTGCCCCCATCGATCACACTGTGTGTGTACCAGCCCGAGTGCCACCATCGATCACACAGAGGGTGTACCAGCCCGAGTGCCCCCATCGATCACACCGAATGTGTACCAGCCTGAGTGCCCCCATCGCTCACACAGAGTGCGTAACAGCCCGAGTGCCCCCATCGTTCACACCAAGTGTGTACCAGCGTGAGTGCCCCCATCGATCACACCGAGTGTGTACCAGCCCGAGTACCCCCATCGATCACACCGAGTGTGTACCAGCACCAATGTCCCCATCGATCACACCAAGTGTGTACCAGCACCAATGTCCGCATCGATCAGACTAAGTGTGTAAAAGCACCAATGTGCCAATCGATCACACCGAGTGTGTACCAGCCCGAGTGCCCCCATCGATCACACAGAGTGTGTACCAGCCCGAGTGTCTTCATCGATCACACCGAGTGTGTACCAGCACCACTGTCCCCATCAATCACACCGAGTGTGTACCAGCCCGAATGTCCCCATCAATCACACCGAGTGTGTACCAGCACCAATGTGCCCATCGATCACACCGAGTGTGTACCAGCACCAATGTGCCCATCAATCACACCGAGTGTGTACCAGCACCAATGTGCCCATAGATCATACTGAGTATGTACCAGCCCGAGTGTCCCCATCGATCACACCGAGTGTGTACCAGCCCGACTGCCCCAATTGATCACACCGAGTGTGTACCAGCCCGAGTGTCCCCATCGATCACACCGAGTGTGTACCAGCCCGACTGACCCAATTGATCACACCGAGTGTGTACCAGCACCAATGTCCCCATCGATCACGTCGATTGTGTACCAGCCCGAGTGTCCCCTTCGATCATTGCGAGTGTGTACCCGCCCGAGTGCCCGCATCGATCACACTGAGTGTGTTCCAGCCCAAGTGCCCCCATCGATCACACTGAGTGTGTACCAGCCCGAGTACCCCCATCGACCACACAGAGGGTGTACCAGCCAGAGTGACCCCATCAATCACACCGTATGTGTACCAGCACCAATGTCCTTATCGATCACACCGTGTGTGTACCAGCCTGAGTGCCCCCAACGATCACACAGACTGTGTACCAGCCCGAGTGCCCCCATCAATCACACCGAGTGTGTACCAGCACCTATGTCCCAATCGATCACAGCGAGAGTGCACAAGCCCGAGTGTCCCCATCGATCACACCGATTGTGTACCAGCCCGAGTGTCCCCATTGATCACACAGAGTGTGTACCAGCACCAATGTACCCATCGATCGCACTGAATGTGTACCAGCCCGAGTGTCCCCATCGATCACACCGAGTGTGTACCAGACCGAATGCCCCCATCGATCACACTGAGTGTGTACCAGCCCGAGTGTCCCATCGATCACACCAAGTGTGTACCAGCACCAATGTCCCCATCGATCACACGTGTGTACCAGCGCGAGCGCCCCCATCAATCACACCAAGTGTGTACCAGCCTGAGTGTCCCATCGATCACACAAATTGTGTACAAGCACCAAAGTCCCCATCGATCACACCGAGTGTGTACCAGCCCGAGCTTCCCCATCGATCACACTGAGTGTGTACCAGCCGAGTGTCCCTTTCGATCACACCGAGTGTGTGCCAGCCGAAGCGCCCCCATCAATAACAACGAGTGTGTACCAGCCCGACTGCCCCAAATGAGCACAACGAGGGTGTACCAACCCGAGCGACCGATCGATCACTCCGAAAGTGTACCAACCCGAGTGTCCCCATCGATCACACCGAGTGTGTACCAACCCGAGCGCCCCCATCGAACAAACCGTGTGTGTACCAGCCCGAGAGCCCCCATCAATCACACCGAGTGTGTACCAGACAGAGTGTCCCCATCGATCACACACGTGTGTACCAGCCCGAGTGACCGATCGATCACACCGAAAGTGTACCAGCCCGAGTGTCCCCATCAATCACACCGAGTGCGTACCAGCACCAATGATCTGATCGATCACACCGAGTGTGTAAGAGCCCAAATGTCCCCATCAATCACTCCGAGTGTGTATCAGCCCAAGCGCCCCCATCAATCACTCCGAGTGTGTACCAGCCCGAGTGCCCCCATCGATCACACCGAGTGTGTACTAGCAGCAATGCCCCCATCGATCACACCGAGTGTGTACCAGCCCGAATGTACCCAACGATCACACCGAGTGTGTACCAGCACCAATGTGCCCATCGATCACACCGAGTGTGTACCAGCACCAATGTGCCCATAGATCACACCGAGTATGTACCAGCCCGAGTAACCCATCGATCACACAGACTGTGTACCAGCCCGAGTGCCCCCATCAATCACACCGAGTGTGTACCAGCACCTATGTCCCAATCGATCACAGCGAGTGTGCACAAGCCCGAGTGTCCCCATCGATCACACCGATTGTGTACCAGCCCGAGTGTCCCCATTGATCACACAGAGTGTGTACCAGCACCAATGTACCCATCGATCGCACTGAATGTGTACCAGCCCGAGTGTCCCCATCGATCAAACCGAGTGTGTATCAGACCGTTTGCCCCCATCGATCACACTGAGTGCGTACCAGCCCGAGTGTCCAATCGATCACACCAAGTGTGTACCAGCACCAATGTCCCCATCGATCACAGCGAGTGTGTACCAGCGCGAGTGTCTCCATCGATCACAGAGAGTGTGCACTAGCACCAATGACCCCATCGATCACACCGAGTGTGTACGAGCCCGAGTGTCCCCAAGATCACACCGAGTGTGTACCAGCCCGACTGCCCCAATTGATCACACCGAGTGTGTAACAGCCCGAGTGTCCCCATCGATCACACCGAGTGTGTACCAGCCCGAGTGCCCCCATCGATCAGACCGAGTGTGTACCAGCACCAATGTCCCCATCGATCACTCAGATTGTGTAACAGCCCGACTGCCCCAATTGAGCACAGCGAGGGTGTACCAGCCCGAGTGTCCCCATCGATCACAACGAGTGTGTCCCAGCCCGAGTGTCCCCAGCGATCACAACGAGTGTGTCCCAGCCCGAGTGTCCCCATTGATCACACTGAGTGTGTTCAAGCACCAATGTGCCCATCGATCAAACCGAGTGTGTACCAGCCCGAGTGACCCCTTGATCACACCAAGTGTGTACCAGCACCAATGTCCCCATCGATCACAGAGAGTGTGTACCTGCCCAAGTGCCCCCATCGATCACAGAGAGTGTGTACCAGCCCAAGTGACCCCATCGATCACACCGAGTGTGTACCAGCCCGACTGCCCCAATTGATCACACCGAGTGTGTACCAGCACCAATGTCCCCATCGATCACACCGATTGTGTACCAGCCTGAGTGTCCCCAGCGATCACACCAAGTGTGTACCAGCACGACTGCCCCAATTGATCACACCGAGTGTGTACCAGCCCGAGTGCCCCCAGCGATCACACTGAGTGTGTACCAGCACCAATGTCCCCATCGATCACACCGAGTGTGTACCAGCCTGACAGCCCCATTTGAGCACACCGAGGGTGTACCAGCCCGAGTGTCTCAATCAATCACACCGAGTGTGTACCAGCACCAATGTCCCCATCGATCACACCGAGTGTGTACCAGCCCGAGTGTCCCCAACGATCACACCGACTGTGTACCAGCCAGAGTGCCCCCATCGATCACACTGTGTGTGTACCAGCCCGAGTGCCACCATCGATCACACAGAGGGTGTACCAGCCCGAGTGCCCCCATCGATCACACCGAATGTGTACCAGCCTGAGTGCCCCCATCGCTCACACAGAGTGCGTAACAGCCCGAGTGCCCCCATCGTTCACACCAAGTGTGTACCAGCGTGAGTGCCCCCATCGATCACACCGAGTGTGTACCAGCCCGAGTACCCCCATCGATCACACCGAGTGTGTACCAGCACCAATGTCCCCATCGATCACACCAAGTGTGTACCAGCACCAATGTCCGCATCGATCAGACTAAGTGTGTAAAAGCACCAATGTGCCAATCGATCACACCGAGTGTGTACCAGCCCGAGTGCCCCCATCGATCACACAGAGTGTGTACCAGCCCGAGTGTCTTCATCGATCACACCGAGTGTGTACCAGCACCACTGTCCCCATCGATCACACCGAGTGTGTACCAGCCCGAATGTCCCCATCAATCACACCGAGTGTGTACCAGCACCAATGTGCCCATCGATCACACCGAGTGTGTACCAGCACCAATGTGCCCATCAATCACACCGAGTGTGTACCAGCACCAATGTGCCCATAGATCATACTGAGTATGTACCAGCCCGAGTGTCCCCATCGATCACACCGAGTGTGTACCAGCCCGACTGCCCCAATTGATCACACCGAGTGTGTACCAGCCCGAGTGTCCCCATCGATCACACCGAGTGTGTACCAGCCCGACTGACCCAATTGATCACACCGAGTGTGTACCAGCACCAATGTCCCCATCGATCACGTCGATTGTGTACCAGCCCGAGTGTCCCCTTCGATCATTGCGAGTGTGTACCCGCCCGAGTGCCCGCATCGATCACACTGAGTGTGTTCCAGCCCAAGTGCCCCCATCGATCACACTGAGTGTGTACCAGCCCGAGTACCCCCATCGACCACACAGAGGGTGTACCAGCCAGAGTGACCCCATCAATCACACCGTATGTGTACCAGCACCAATGTCCTTATCGATCACACCGTGTGTGTACCAGCCTGAGTGCCCCCAACGATCACACAGACTGTGTACCAGCCCGAGTGCCCCCATCAATCACACCGAGTGTGTACCAGCACCTATGTCCCAATCGATCACAGCGAGAGTGCACAAGCCCGAGTGTCCCCATCGATCACACCGATTGTGTACCAGCCCGAGTGTCCCCATTGATCACACAGAGTGTGTACCAGCACCAATGTACCCATCGATCGCACTGAATGTGTACCAGCCCGAGTGTCCCCATCGATCACACCGAGTGTGTACCAGACCGATTGCCCCCATCGATCACACTGAGTGTGTACCAGCCCGAGTGTCCCATCGATCACACCAAGTGTGTACCAGCACCAATGTCCCCATCGATCACACGTGTGTACCAGCGCGAGCGCCCCCATCAATCACACCAAGTGTGTACCAGCCTGAGTGTCCCATCGATCACACAAATTGTGTACAAGCACCAAAGTCCCCATCGATCACACCGAGTGTGTACCAGCCCGAGCTTCCCCATCGATCACACTGAGTGTGTACCAGCCGAGTGTCCCTTTCGATCACACCGAGTGTGTGCCAGCCGAAGCGCCCCCATCAATAACAACGAGTGTGTACCAGCCCGACTGCCCCAAATGAGCACAACGAGGGTGTACCAACCCGAGCGACCGATCGATCACTCCGAAAGTGTACCAACCCGAGTGTCCCCATCGATCACACCGAGTGTGTACCAACCCGAGCGCCCCCATCGAACAAACCGTGTGTGTACCAGCCCGAGAGCCCCCATCAATCACACCGAGTGTGTACCAGACAGAGTGTCCCCATCGATCACACACGTGTGTACCAGCCCGAGTGACCGATCGATCACACCGAAAGTGTACCAGCCCGAGTGTCCCCATCAATCACACCGAGTGCGTACCAGCACCAATGATCTGATCGATCACACCGAGTGTGTAAGAGCCCAAATGTCCCCATCAATCACTCCGAGTGTGTATCAGCCCAAGCGCCCCCATCAATCACTCCGAGTGTGTACCAGCCCGAGTGCCCCCATCGATCACACCGAGTGTGTACTAGCAGCAATGCCCCCATCGATCACACCGAGTGTGTACCAGCCCGAATGTACCCAACGATCACACCGAGTGTGTACCAGCACCAATGTGCCCATCGATCACACCGAGTGTGTACCAGCACCAATGTGCCCATAGATCACACCGAGTATGTACCAGCCCGAGTAACCCATCGATCACACAGACTGTGTACCAGCCCGAGTGCCCCCATCAATCACACCGAGTGTGTACCAGCACCTATGTCCCAATCGATCACAGCGAGTGTGCACAAGCCCGAGTGTCCCCATCGATCACACCGATTGTGTACCAGCCCGAGTGTCCCCATTGATCACACAGAGTGTGTACCAGCACCAATGTACCCATCGATCGCACTGAATGTGTACCAGCCCGAGTGTCCCCATCGATCAAACCGAGTGTGTATCAGACCGTTTGCCCCCATCGATCACACTGAGTGTGTACCAGCCCGAGTGTCCAATCGATCACACCAAGTGTGTACCAGCACCAATGTCCCCATCGATCACAGCGAGTGTGTACCAGCGCGAGTGTCTCCATCGATCACAGAGAGTGTGCACTAGCACCAATGACCCCATCGATCACACCGAGTGTGTACGAGCCCGAGTGTCCCCAAGATCACACCGAGTGTGTACCAGCCCGACTGCCCCAATTGATCACACCGAGTGTGTAACAGCCCGAGTGTCCCCATCGATCACACCGAGTGTGTACCAGCCCGAGTGCCCCCATCGATCAGACCGAGTGTGTACCAGCACCAATGTCCCCATCGATCACTCAGATTGTGTAACAGCCCGACTGCCCCAATTGAGCACAGCGAGGGTGTACCAGCCCGAGTGTCCCCATCGATCACACCGAGTGTGTATCAGCAACAATGCCCCCATCGATCACACCGAGTGTGTACCAGCCCAAGTGCCCCCATTGATCACACCGAGTGTGTACCAGCCCGAGTGCCCCCATCGATCACACCGAGTGTGTACCAGCCCGAGTACCCCTATCGATCACACCGAGTGTGTACCAGCCCGAGTGCCCCCATTGATCACACCGAGTGTGTACCAGCCCGAGTGCCCCCATTGATCACACCGAGTGTGTACCAGCCCGAGTGCCACCATCGATCACACCGAGTGTGTACCAGCCCGAGTACCCCCATCGATCACACCGAGTGTACACCAGCCCGAGTGTCCCCTTCGATCACACCGAGTGTGTCCCAGCCCCAGTGTCCCCATCCATCACACCGACTGTGTACCAGCACCAATGTACCCATCGTTCACACCGAGTGTGTACCAGCACCAATGTCCCCATCGATCACAGAGAGTGTGTACCAGCCCGAGTTTCCCCATCTATCACACCGAGTGTGTACCAGCCCCAGTGCCCCCATCGATCACACCAAGTGTGTACTGGCACCAATGTACCCATTGATCACACCGAGTGTGTTCCAGCACCAATGTGCCCATCGATCACACCGTGTGTACCAGCCCGAGTGCCCCAATGGATCACACCAAGTGTGTACCAGTACCAATGTCCCCATCGATCACACTGTGTACCAATCCGAGTGTACCCATCGATCACACCAAGTGTGTACAAGCTCCAATGACCCCATCGATCACACAGAGTGTGTACCAGCCCGAGTGCCCCCATCGATCACACCGAGTGTGTACCAGCCCGAGTGCCCCCATCAATCACACCGAGTGTGTACCAACCCGAGTGCCACCATCGAAGACACGGAGCGTGTACCAGCCCGAGAGCCCCCATCAAACACACCGAGTGTGTACCTGCCCCTGTGTCCCCATCGATCACACCACGTGTGTACCAACCCGAGTGACCGATCGATCACACCGAAAGTTTACCAGCCCGAGTGTCCCCATCGATCACACCGAGTGTGTACCAACCCGAGTGCCCCCATCGAACACGCCAAGTGTGTACCAGCCCGAGAGCCCCCATCAATCACACCGAGTGTGTACCAGCACCAATGATCCGATCGATCACACCGAGTGTGTACCAGCCCAAATGTCCCCATCGATCACACCGAGTGTGTACCAGCCCAAGCGCCCCCATCGATCACTCCGAGTGTTTACCAGCCCGAATGCCCCCATCGATCACACCGAGTGTGTACCAGCAGCAATGCCCCCATCAATCACACCGAGTGTGTACCAGCCCGAGTGTCCCCATCGATCACACCGAGTGTGTACCAGCCCGAGTGTTCCAATCGAGCACCCCGAGTCTGTATCAGCACCAATGTCCCCATCGATCACACCGAGTGTGTACCAGCCCGAGTGACCGATCGATCACACCGAAAGTGTACCAGCCTGAGTGTCCCCATCGATCACACCGAGTGCGTACCAGCACCAATGATCCGATCGATCACACCGAGTGTGTACCAAGCCCAAATGTCCCCATCGATCACACCGAGTGTGTACCAGCCCAAGCGCCCCCATCGATCACTCCGAGTGTGTACCAGCCAGAATGCCCCCATCGATCACACCGAGTGTGTACCAGCAGCAATGCCCCCATCAATCACACCGAGTGTGTACCAGCCCGAGTGTCCCCATCGATCACACCGAGTGTGTACCAGCCCGAGTGTTCCAATCGATCACACCGAGTCTGTATCAGCACCAATGTCCCCATCGATCACACCGAGTGTGTACCAGCCCGAGTGCCCCCATCGATCACACCGAGTGTGTACCAGCCCGAGTGCCACCATCGATCACACCGAGTGTGTACCAGCCCGAGTACCCCCATCGATCACACCGAGTGTACACCAGCCCGAGTGTCCCCATTGATCACACCGAGTGTGTCCCAGTCCCAGTGTCCCCATCCATCACACCGACTGTGTACCAGCACCAATGTACCCATCGATCACACCGAGTGTGTACCAGCACAAATGTCCGCATCAATCACACCGAGTGTGTACCAGCACCAATGTCCCCATCGATCACACCGAGTGTGTACCAGCACCAATGTCCCCATCGATCACAGAGAGTGTGTACCAGCCCGAGTTTCCCCATCCATCATACCGAGTGAGTACTGGCACCAATGTACCCATCGATCACACCGAGTGTGTTCCAGCACCAATGTGCCCATCGATCACACCGTCTGTACCAGCCCGAGCGCCCCCATGAATCACACCGAGTGTGTACCAGTACTAATGTCCCCATCGATCACACTGTGTACCAATCCGAGTGTACCCATCGATCACACCGAGTGTGTACAAGCTCCAATGACCCCATCGATCACACCGAGTGTGTACCAGCCCGAGTGCCCCCAACAATCACACCGAGTGTGTACCAACCCGACTGCCCCCATCGAACACACCGAGCGTGTACCAGCCCGAGAGCCCCCATCAAACACACCGAGTGTGTACCAGCCCAAGTGTCCCCATCGATCACACCACGTGTGTACCAGCCCGAGTGACCCGTCAATCACACCGAAAGTGTACCAGCCCGAGTGTCCCCCTCGATCACACCGAGTGCGTACCAGCCCGAGTGTTCCCATCGATCACACCGAGTGTACACCAGCCCGAGTGTCTCCATCGATCACACCGAGTGTGTCCCAGCCCCAGTGTCCCCATCCATCACACCGAGTGTGTACCAGCACCAATGTACCCATCGATCACACCGAGTGTGTACCAGCCCGAGTGTCTCCATCGATCACACGGAGTGTGTACCAGCCCGACTGCCCCAATTGATCACACCGAGTGTGTACCAGCCCCAGTGTCCCCATCGATCACACCACGTGTGTACCAACCCGAGCGACCGATCGATCACTCCGAAAGTGTACCAGCCCGAGTGTCCCCATCGATCACACCGAGTGTGTACCAACCCGAGCGCCCCCATCGAACAGACCGTGTGTGTACCAGCCCGAGTACCCCCATCGATCACACCGAGTGTGTACCAGACAGAGTGTCCCCATCGATCACACCACGTGTGTACCAGCCCGAGTGACCGATCGATCACACCGAAAGTGTACCAGCCCGAGTGTCCCCATCAATCACACCGAGTGCGTACCAGCACCAATGATCCGATCGATCACACCGAGTGTGTAAGAGCCCAAATGTCCCCATCGATCACACCGAGTGTGTATCAGCCCAAGCGCCCCCATCAATCACACCGAGTGTGTACCAGCACCAAGGTCCCCATCGATCAGACCGAGTGTGTACCACCACCAATGTCGCCAATGATCACACCGAGTTTGTTCCAGCCCGAGTGCCCCCATCAATCACACAGAGTGTATGCCAGCACCAATGTACCCATCGATCACACCGAGTGTGTACCAGCCCGAGTGCCCCCATGAATAACAGAAAGTGTGTACCAGCCCAAGTGTCCGCATCGACCACACCGAGTGTATACCAGCACCAATGTCCCCATCGATCACACAGAGTGTGTACCAGACCGAGTGTCCCCATCAATCACACCGAGCGTTTACCAGCCCGAGTGTCCCCATCGATCACACCGAGTGTGTACCATCAAAACTGACCCAATTGATCACACCGATTGTGCACCAGCCCGAGTGTCCCCGTCGATCACACGGAGTGTGTACCAGCCCGACTGCCCCAATTGATCACACCGCGTGTGTACCAGCCCGAGTGCCCCCATCGATCACACTGAGTGTGTACCAGCCCGAGTGCCCCCATCGATCACACTGAGTGTGTACCAGCGCCAATGTCCCCATAGATCACTCCGAGTGTGTATCAGCACCAATGGCCGCATCGATCACACCGACCGTGTACCAGCCCGAGTTTCCCCATCCATCACACCGAGTGTGTACCAGCCCGAGTGCCCCCATCGATCACACCAAGTGTGTACCAGCACCAATGTACCCATCGAACACACCGAGTGTGTTCCAGCACCAATGTGCCCATCGATCACACCGTGTGTACCAGCCCGAGTGCCCCCATGGATCACACCGAGTGTGTACCAGCACCAATGTCCCCATCGATCACACTGTGTGTGTACCAGCCCAAGTGTACACATCGATCACACCGAGTGTGTACCAGCCCGAGTGCCCCCATCGATCAAACCAAGTGTGTACTGGCACCAATGTACCCATCGATCACACCGAGTGTGTTCCAGCACCAATGTCCCCATCGATCACACAGTGTACCAATCCAAGTGTACCCATCGATCACACCGAGTGTGTACCAGCCCGAGTGCCCCCATCGATCAAACCAAGTGTGTACTGGCACCAATGTACCCATCGATCACACCGAGTGTGTTCCAGCACCAATGTCCCCATCGATCACACAGTGTACCAATCCGAGTGTACCCATCAATCACACCGAGTGTGTACAAGCTCCAATGACCACATCGATCACACAGAGTGTGTACCAGCCCGAGTTCCCCCATCGATCACACCGTGTGTGTACCAGCCCGAGTGCCCCCATCAATCACACCGAGTGTGTACCAGTACCAAGGTCCCCATCGATCACACTGTGTACCAATCCGAGTGTACCCATCGATCACACCGAGTGTGTACAAGCTCCAATGACCCCATCGATCACACAGAGTGTGTACCAGCCCGAGTGCCCCCATCGATCCCACCGTGTGTGTACCAGCCCGAGTGCCCCCATCAATCACACTGAGTGTGTACCAACCCGAGTGCCCCCATCGAACACACCGAGCGTGTACCAGCCCGAGAGCCCCCATCAAACACACCGAGTGTGTACCAGCCCGATTGTCCCCATCGATCACACCACGTGTGTTCCAGCCCGAGTGACCCATCGATCACACCGAAAGTGTACCAGGCCGAGTGTCCCCATCGATCACACCGAGTGCATACCAGCCCTAGTGTCCCCATCGATTACACGGAGTGTGTACCAGCCCAAGCGCCCCCATTGATCACACCAAGTGTGTTCCAGACCGAGTGCCCCTATTGTTCACACCGAGTGTGTACCAGCCCGAGTGTTCCCATCGATCACACCGAGTGTACACCAGCCCGAGTGTCTCCATCGATCACACCGAGTGTGTCCCAGCCCCAGTGTCCCCATCCATCACACCGAGTGTGTACCAGCACCAATGCACCCATCGATCACACCGAGTGTGTACCAGCCCGAGTGTCTCCATCGATCACACGGAGTGTGTACCAGCCCGACTGCCCCAATTGATCACACCAAGTGTGTACCAGCCCCAGTGTCCCCATCGATCACACCACGTGTGTACCAACCCGAGCGACCGATCGATCACTCCGAAAGTGTACCAGCCCGAGTGTCCCCATCGATCACACCGAGTGTGTACCAACCCGAGCGCCCCCATCGAACAGACCGTGTGTGTACCAGCCCGAGTACCCCCATCGATCACACCGAGTGTGTACCAGACAGAGTGTCCCCATCGATCACACCACGTGTGTACGAGCCCGAGTGACCGATCGATCACACCGAGTGTGTACCAGCCCGAGTGTCCCCATCAATCACACCGAGTGCGTACCAGCACCAATGATCCGATCGATCACACCGAGTGTGTAAGAGCCCAAATGTCCCCATCGATCACACCGAGTGTGTATCAGCCCAAGCGCCCCCATCAATCACACCGAGTGTGTACCAGCACCAATGTCCCCATCGATCAGACCGAGTGTGTACCACCACCAATGTCGCCAATGATCACACCGAGTTTGTTCCAGCCCGAGTGCCCCCATCAATCACACAGAGTGTATGCCAGCACCAATGTACCCATCGATCACACCGAGTGTGTACCAGCCCGAGTGCCCCCATGAATAACAGAGAGTGTGTACCAGCCCAAGTGTCCGCATCGATCACACCGAGTGTATACCAGCACCAATGTCCCTATCGATCACACAGAGTGTGTACCAGACCGAGTGTCCCCATCAATCACACCGAGCGTTTACCAGCCCGAGAGTCCCCATCGATCACACCGAGTGTGTACCATCCCGACTGACCCAATTGATCACACCGATTGTGCACCAGCCCGAGTGTCCCCATCGATCACACGGAGTGTGTACCAGCCCGACTGCCCCAATTGATCACACCGACTGTGTACCAGCCCGAGTGCCCCCATCGATCACACTGAGTGTGTACCAGCCCGAGTGCCCCCATCGATCACACTGAGTGTGTACCAGCGCCAATGTCCCCATAGATCACTCCGAGTGTGTATCAGCACCAATGGCCGCATCGATCACACCGAGTGTGTACCAGCCCGAGTTTCCCCATCCATCACACCGAGTGTGTACCAGCCCGAGTGCCCCCATCGATCACACCAAGTGTGTACCAGCACCAATGTACCCATCGAACACACCGAGTGTGTTCCAGCACCAATGTGCCCATCGATCACACCGTGTGTACCAGCCCGAGTGCCCCCATGGATCACACCGAGTGTGTACCAGCACCAATGTCCCCATCGATCACTCAGATTGTGTAACAGCCCGACTGCCCCAATTGAGCACAGCGAGGGTGTACCAGCCCGAGTGCCCCCATCGATCACACCGAGTGTGTATCAGCAACAATGCCCCCATCGATCACACCGAGTGTGTACCAGCCCAAGTGCCCCCATTGATCACACCGAGTGTGTACCAGCCCGAGTGCCCCCATCGATCACACCGAGTGTGTACCAGCCCGAGTACCCCCATCGATCACACCGAGTGTGTACCAGCCCGAGTGCCCCCATTGATCACACCGAGTGTGTACCAGCCCGAGTGCCCCCATCGATCACACCGAGTGTGTACCAGCCCGAGTGCCACCATCGATCACACCGAGTGTGTACCAGCCCGAGTACCCCCATCGATCACACCGAGTGTACACCAGCCCGAGTGTCCCCTTCGATCACACCGAGTGTGTCCCAGCCCCAGTGTCCCCATCCATCACACCGACTGTGTACCAGCACCAATGTACCCATCGATCACACCGAGTGTGTACCAGCACCAATGTCCCCATCGATCACAGAGAGTGTGTACCAGCCCGAGTTTCCCCATCTATCACACCGAGTGTGTACCAGCCCCAGTGCCCCCATCGATCACACCAAGTGTGTACTGGCACCAATGTACCCATCGATCACACCGAGTGTGTTCCAGCACCAATGTGCCCATCGATCACACCGTGTGTACCAGCCCGAGTGCCCCAATGGATCACACCAAGTGTGTACCAGTACCAATGTCCCCATCGATCACACTGTGTACCAATCCGAGTGTACCCATCGATCACACCAAGTGTGTACAAGCTCCAATGACCCCATCGATCACACAGAGTGTGTACCAGCCCGAGTGCCCCCATCGATCACACCGAGTGTGTACCAGCCCGAGTGCCCCCATCAATCACACCGAGTGTGTACCAACCCGAGTGCCACCATCGAATACACGGAGCGTGTACCAGCCCGAGAGCCCCCATCAAACACACCGAGTGTGTACCTGCCCCTGTGTCCCCATCGATCACACCACGTGTGTACCAACCCGAGTGACCGATCGATCACACCGAAAGTTTACCAGCCCGAGTGTCCCCATCGATCACAACGAGTGTGTACCAACCCGAGTGCCCCCATCGATCACACCAAGTGTGTACCAGCACCAATGTACCCATCGAACACACCGAGTGTGTTCCAGCACCAATGTGCCCATCGATCACACCGTGTGTACCAGCCCAAATGCCCCCATGGATCACACCGAGTGTGTACCAGCACCAATGTCCCCATCGATCACTCAGATTGTGTAACAGCCCGACTGCCCCAATTGAGCACAGCGAGGGTGTACCAGCCCGAGTGTCCCCATCGATCACACCGAGTGTGTATCAGCAACAATGCCCCCATCGATCACACCGAGTGTGTACCAACCCAAGTGCCCCCATTGATCACACCGAGTGTGTACCAGCCCGAGTGCCCCCATCGATCACACCGAGTGTGTACCAGCCCGAGTACCCCCATCGATCACACCGAGTGTGTACCAGCCCGAGTGCCCCCATTGATCACACCGAGTGTGTACCAGCCCGAGTGCCCCCATCGATCACACCGAGTGTGTACCAGCCCGAGTGCCACCATCGATCACACCGAGTGTGTACCAGCCCGAGTACCCCCATCGATCACACCGAGTGTACACCAGCCCGAGTGTCCCCTTCGATCACACCGAGTGTGTCCCAGCCCCAGTGTCCCCATCCATCACACCGACTGTGTACCAGCACCAATGTACCCATCGATCACACCGAGTGTGTACCAGCACCAATGTCCCCATCGATCACAGAGAGTGTGTACCAGCCCGAGTTTCCCCATCTATCACACCGAGTGTGTACCAGCCCCAGTGCCCCCATCGATCACACCAAGTGTGTACTGGCACCAATGTACCCATCGATCACACCGAGTGTGTTCCAGCACCAATGTGCCCATCGATCACACCGTGTGTACCAGCCCGAGTGCCCCAATGGATCACACCAAGTGTGTACCAGTACCAATGTCCCCATCGATCACACTGTGTACCAATCCGAGTGTACCCATCGATCACACCAAGTGTGTACAAGCTCCAATGACCCCATCGATCACACAGAGTGTGTACCAGCCCGAGTGCCCCCATCGATCACACCGAGTGTGTACCAGCCCGAGTGCCCCCATCAATCACACCGAGTGTGTACCAACCCGAGTGCCACCATCGAAGACACGGAGCGTGTACCAGCCCGAGAGCCCCCATCAAACACACCGAGTGTGTACCTGCCCCTGTGTCCCCATCGATCACACCACGTGTGTACCAACCCGAGTGACCGATCGATCACACCGAAAGTTTACCAGCCCGAGTGTCCCCATCGATCACACCGAGTGTGTACCAACCCGAGTGCCCCCATCGAACACGCCAAGTGTGTACCAGCCCGAGAGCCCCCATCAATCACACCGAGTGTGTACCAGCACCAATGATCCGATCGATCACACCGAGTGTGTACCAGCCCAAATGTCCCCATCGATCACACCGAGTGTGTACCAGCCCAAGCGCCCCCATCGATCACTCCGAGTGTTTACCAGCCCGAATGCCCCCATCGATCACACCGAGTGTGTACCAGCAGCAATGCCCCCATCAATCACACCGAGTGTGTACCAGCCCGAGTGTCCCCATCGATCACACCGAGTGTGTACCAGCCCGAGTGTTCCAATCGAGCACCCCGAGTCTGTATCAGCACCAATGTCCCCATCGATCACACCGAGTGTGTACCAGCCCGAGTGACCGATCGATCACACCGAAAGTGTACCAGCCTGAGTGTCCCCATCGATCACACCGAGTGCGTACCAGCACCAATGATCCGATCGATCACACCGAGTGTGTACCAAGCCCAAATGTCCCCATCGATCACACCGAGTGTGTACCAGCCCAAGCGCCCCCATCGATCACTCCGAGTGTGTACCAGCCAGAATGCCCCCATCGATCACACCGAGTGTGTACCAGCAGCAATGCCCCCATCAATCACACCGAGTGTGTACCAGCCCGAGTGTCCCCATCGATCACACCGAGTGTGTACCAGCCCGAGTGTTCCAATCGATCACA
This sequence comes from Isurus oxyrinchus, assembly GCA_026770705.1. NCBI lineage: Eukaryota > Metazoa > Chordata > Chondrichthyes > Lamniformes > Lamnidae > Isurus > Isurus oxyrinchus. The sequence goes on from JANJGN010000181.1 coordinate 620,505, forward strand.
CCGAGTCTGTATCAGCACCAATGTCCCCATCGATCACACCGAGTGTGTACCAGCCCGAGTGCCCCCATCGATCACACCGAGTGTGTACCAGCCCGAGTGCCACCATCGATCACACCGAGTGTGTACCAGCCCGAGTACCCCCATCGATCACACCGAGTGTACACCAGCCCGAGTGTCCCCATCGATCACACCGAGTGTGTCCCAGTCCCAGTGTCCCCATCCATCACACCGACTGTGTACCAGCACCAATGTACCCATCGATCACACCGAGTGTGTACCAGCACAAATGTCCGCATCAATCACACCGAGTGTGTACCAGCACCAATGTCCCCATCGATCACACCGAGTGTGTACCAGCACCAATGTCCCCATCGATCACAGAGAGTGTGTACCAGCCCGAGTTTCCCCATCCATCATACCGAGTGAGTACTGGCACCAATGTACCCATCGATCACACCGAGTGTGTTCCAGCACCAATGTGCCCATCGATCACACCGTGTGTACCAGCCCGAGCGCCCCCATGAATCACACCGAGTGTGTACCAGTACTAATGTCCCCATCGATCACACTGTGTACCAATCCGAGTGTACCCATCGATCACACCGAGTGTGTACAAGCTCCAATGACCCCATCGATCACACCGAGTGTGTACCAGCCCGAGTGCCCCCAACAATCACACCGAGTGTGTACCAACCCGACTGCCCCCATCGAACACACCGAGCGTGTACCAGCCCGAGAGCCCCCATCAAACACACCGAGTGTGTACCAGCCCAAGTGTCCCCATCGATCACACCACGTGTGTACCAGCCCGAGTGACCCGTCAATCACACCGAAAGTGTACCAGCCCGAGTGTCCCCCTCGATCACACCGAGTGCGTACCAGCCCGAGTGTTCCCATCGATCACACCGAGTGTACACCAGCCCGAGTGTCTCCATCGATCACACCGAGTGTGTCCCAGCCCCAGTGTCCCCATCCATCACACCGAGTGTGTACCAGCACCAATGTACCCATCGATCACAAGGAGTGTGTACCAGCCCGAGTGTCTCCATCGATCACACGGAGTGTGTACCAGCCCGACTGCCCCAATTGATCACACCGAGTGTGTACCAGCCCCAGTGTCCCCATCGATCACACCACGTGTGTACCAACCCGAGCGACCGATCGATCACTCCGAAAGTGTACCAGCCCGAGTGTCCCCATCGATCACACCGAGTGTGTACCAACCCGAGCGCCCCCATCGAACAGACCGTGTGTGTACCAGCCCGAGTACCCCCATCGATCACACCGAGTGTGTACCAGACAGAGTGTCCCCATCGATCACACCACGTGTGTACCAGCCCGAGTGACCGATCGATCACACCGAAAGTGTACCAGCCCGAGTGTCCCCATCAATCACACCGAGTGCGTACCAGCACCAATGATCCGATCGATCACACCGAGTGTGTAAGAGCCCAAATGTCCCCATCGATCACACCGAGTGTGTATCAGCCCAAGCGCCCCCATCAATCACACCGAGTGTGTACCAGCACCAAGGTCCCCATCGATCAGACCGAGTGTGTACCACCACCAATGTCGCCAATGACCACACCGAGTTTGTTCCAGCCCGAGTGCCCCCATCAATCACACAGAGTGTATGCCAACACCAATGTACCCATCGATCACACCGAGTGTGTACCAGCCCGAGTGCCCCCATGAATAACAGAAAGTGTGTACCAGCCCAAGTGTCCGCATCGACCACACCGAGTGTATACCAGCACCAATGTCCCTATCGATCACACAGAGTGTGTACCAGACCGAGTGTCCCCATCAATCACACCGAGCGTTTACCAGCCCGAGTGTCCCCATCGATCACACCGAGTGTGTACCATCCCGACTGACCCAATTGATCACACCGATTGTGCACCAGCCCGAGTGTCCCCGTCGATCACACGGAGTGTGTACCAGCCCGACTGCCCCAATTGATCACACCGCGTGTGTACCAGCCCGAGTGCCCCCATCGATCACACTGAGTGTGTACCAGCCCGAGTGCCCCCATCGATCACACTGAGTGTGTACCAGCGCCAATGTCCCCATAGATCACTCCGAGTGTGTATCAGCACCAATGGCCGCATCGATCACACCGACCGTGTACCAGCCCGAGTTTCCCCATCCATCACACCGAGTGTGTACCAGCCCGAGTGCCCCCATCGATCACACCAAGTGTGTACCAGCACCAATGTACCCATCGAACACACCGAGTGTGTTCCAGCACCAATGTGCCCATCGATCACACCGTGTGTACCAGCCCGAGTGCCCCCATGGATCACACCGAGTGTGTACCAGCACCAATGTCCCCATCGATCACACTGTGTGTGTACCAGCCCAAGTGTACACATCGATCACACCGAGTGTGTACCAGCCCGAGTGCCCCCATCGATCAAACCAAGTGTGTACTGGCACCAATGTACCCATCGATCACACCGAGTGTGTTCCAGCACCAATGTCCCCATCGATCACACAGTGTACCAATCCAAGTGTACCCATCGATCACACCGAGTGTGTACCAGCCCGAGTGCCCCCATCGATCAAACCAAGTGTGTACTGGCACCAATGTACCCATCGATCACACCGAGTGTGTTCCAGCACCAATGTCCCCATCGATCACACAGTGTACCAATCCGAGTGTACCCATCAATCACACCGAGTGTGTACAAGCTCCAATGACCACATCGATCACACAGAGTGTGTACCAGCCCGAGTTCCCCCATCGATCACACCGTGTGTGTACCAGCCCGAGTGCCCCCATCAATCACACCGAGTGTGTACCAGTACCAAGGTCCCCATCGATCACACTGTGTACCAATCCGAGTGTACCCATCGATCACACCGAGTGTGTACAAGCTCCAATGACCCCATCGATCACACAGAGTGTGTACCAGCCCGAGTGCCCCCATCGATCCCACCGTGTGTGTACCAGCCCGAGTGCCCCCATCAATCACACTGAGTGTGTACCAACCCGAGTGCCCCCATCGAACACACCGAGCGTGTACCAGCCCGAGAGCCCCCATCAAACACACCGAGTGTGTACCAGCCCGATTGTCCCCATCGATCACACCACGTGTGTTCCAGCCCGAGTGACCCATCGATCACACCGAAAGTGTACCAGGCCGAGTGTCCCCATCGATCACACCGAGTGCATACCAGCCCTAGTGTCCCCATCGATTACACGGAGTGTGTACCAGCCCAAGCGCCCCCATTGATCACACCAAGTGTGTTCCAGACCGAGTGCCCCTATTGTTCACACCGAGTGTGTACCAGCCCGAGTGTTCCCATCAATCACACCGAGTGTACACCAGCCCGAGTGTCTCCATCGATCACACCGAGTGTGTCCCAGCCCCAGTGTCCCCATCCATCACACCGAGTGTGTACCAGCACCAATGCACCCATCGATCACACCGAGTGTGTACCAGCCCGAGTGTCTCCATCGATCACACGGAGTGTGTACCAGCCCGACTGCCCCAATTGATCACACCAAGTGTGTACCAGCCCGAGTGTCCCCATCGATCACACCACGTGTGTACCAACCCGAGCGACCGATCGATCACTCCGAAAGTGTACCAGCCCGAGTGTCCCCATCGATCACACCGAGTGTGTACCAACCCGAGCGCCCCCATCGAACAGACCGTGTGTGTACCAGCCCGAGTACCCCCATCGATCACACCGAGTGTGTACCAGACAGAGTGTCCCAATCGATCACACCACGTGTGTACGAGCCCGAGTGACCGATCGATCACACCGAGTGTGTACCAGCCCGAGTGTCCCCATCAATCACACCGAGTGCGTACCAGCACCAATGATCCGATCGATCACACCGAGTGTGTAAGAGCCCAAATGTCCCCATCGATCACACCGAGTGTGTATCAGCCCAAGCGCCCCCATCAATCACACCGAGTGTGTACCAGCACCAATGTCCCCATCGATCAGACCGAGTGTGTACCACCACCAATGTCGCCAATGATCACACCGAGTTTGTTCCAGCCCGAGTGCCCCCATCAATCACACAGAGTGTATGCCAGCACCAATGTACCCATCGATCACACCGAGTGTGTACCAGCCCGAGTGCCCCCATGAATAACAGAGAGTGTGTACCAGCCCAAGTGTCCGCATCGATCACACCGAGTGTATACCAGCACCAATGTCCCTATCGATCACACAGAGTGTGTACCAGACCGAGTGTCCCCATCAATCACACCGAGCGTTTACCAGCCCGAGAGTCCCCATCGATCACACCGAGTGTGTACCATCCCGACTGACCCAATTGATCACACCGATTGTGCACCAGCCCGAGTGTCCCCATCGATCACACGGAGTGTGTACCAGCCCGACTGCCCCAATTGATCACACCGACTGTGTACCAGCCCGAGTGCCCCCATCGATCACACTGAGTGTGTACCAGCCGGAGTGCCCCCATCGATCACACTGAGTGTGTACCAGCGCCAATGTCCCCATAGATCACTCCGAGTGTGTATCAGCACCAATGGCCGCATCGATCACACCGAGTGTGTACCAGCCCGAGTTTCCCCATCCATCACACCGAGTGTGTACCAGCCCGAGTGCCCCCATCGATCACACCAAGTGTGTACCAGCACCAATGTACCCATCGAACACACCGAGTGTGTTCCAGCACCAATGTGCCCATCGATCACACCGTGTGTACCAGCCCGAGTGCCCCCATGGATCACACCGAGTGTGTACCAGCACCAATGTCCCCATCGATCACACTGAGTGTGTACCAGCCCAAGTGTACACATCGATCACACCGAGTGTGTACCAGCCCGAGTGCCCCCATCGATCAAACCAAGTGTGTACTGGCACCAATGTACCCATCGATCACACCGAGTGTGTTCCAGCACCAATGTCCCCATCGATCACACAGTGTACCAATCCGAGTGTACCCATCGATCACACCGAGTGTGTACAAGCTCCAATGACCACATCGATCACACAGAGTGTGTACCAGCCCGAGTGCCCCCATCGATCACACCGTGTGTGTACCAGCCCGAGTGCCCACATCAATCACACCGAGTGTGTACCAGTACCAATGTCCCCATCGATCACACTGTGTACCAATCCGAGTGTACCCATCGATCACACCGAGTGTGTACAAGCTCCAATGACCCCAATGATCACACAGAGTGTGTACCAGCCCGAGTGCCCCCATCGATCACACCGTGTGTGTACCAGCCCGAGTGCCCCCATCAATCACACTGAGTGTGTACCAACCCGAGTGCCCCCATCGAACACACCGAGCGTGTACCAGCCCGAGAGCCCCCATCAAACACACCGAGTGTGTACCAGCCCGATTGTCCCCATCGATCACACCGCGCGTGTACCAGCCCGAGTGACCCATCGATCACACCGAAAGTGTACCAGGCCGAGTGTCCCCATCGATCACACCGAGTGCATACCAGCCCTAGTGTCCCCATCGATTACGCGGATTGTGTACCAGCCCAAGCGCCCCCATTGATCACACCAAGTGTGTTCCAGCCCGAGTGCCCCTATTGTTCACACCGAGTGTGTACCAGCCCGAGTGTTCCCATCGATCACACCGAGTGTACACCAGCCCGAGTGTCTCCATCGATCACACCGAGTGTGTCCCAGCCCCAGTGTCCCCATCCATCACACCGAGTGTGTACCAGCACCAATGTACCCATCGATCACACCTAGTGTGTACCAGCCCGAGTGTCTCCATCGATCACACGGAGTGTGTACCAGCCCGACTGCCCCAATTGATCACACCGAGTGTGTACCAGCCCGAGTGTCCCCATCGATCACACCGAGTGTGTACCAGCCCGAGTACCCCCATCGATCAGACCGAGTGTGTACCAGCCCGAGAGCCCCCATCAATCACACCGAGTGTGTACCAGCCCGAGTGTCCCCATCGATCACACCACGTGTGTACCAACCCGAGCGACCGATCGATCACTCCGAAAGTGTACCAGCCCGAGTGTCCCCATCGATCACACCGAGTGCGTACCAGCACCAATGATCCGATCGATCACACCGAGTGTGTAAAGAGCCCAAATGTCCCCATCGATCACTCCGAGTGTGTATCAGCCCAAGCGCCCCCATCAATCACTCCGAGTGTGTACCAGCCCGAGTGCCCCCATCGATCACACCGAGTGTGTACTAGCAGCAATGCCCCCATCGATCACACCGAGTGTGTACCAGCCCGAATGTACCCAACGATCACACCGAGTGTGTACCAGCACCAATGTGCCCATCGATCACACCGAGTGTGTACCAGCACCAATGTGCCCATCAATCACACCGAGTGTGTACCAGCACCAATGTGCCCATAGATCACACCGAGTATGTACCAGCCCGAGTGTCCCCATCGATCACACCGAGTGTGTACCAGCCCGACTGCCCCAATTGATCACACCGAGTGTGTACCAGCCCGCGTGTCCCCATCGATCACACCGAGTGTGTACCAGCCCGACTGACCCAATTGATCACACCGAGTGTGTACCAGCACCAATGTCCCCATCGATCACGTCGATTGTGTACCAGCCCGAGTGTCCCCTTCGATCATTGCGAGTGTGTACCCGCCCGAGTGCCCGCATCGATCACACTGAGTGTGTTCCAGCCCGAGTGCCCCCATCGATCACACTGAGTGTGTACCAGCCCGAGTACCCCCATCGACCACACAGAGGGTGTACCAGCCAGATTGACCCCATCAATCACACCGTATGTGTACCAGCACCAATGTCCTTATCGATCACACCGTGTGTGTACCAGCCTGAGTGCCCCCAACGATCACACAGACTGTGTACCAGCCCGAGTGCCCCCATCAATCACACCGAGTGTGTACCAGCACCTATGTCCCAATCGATCACAGCGAGTGTGCACAAGCCCGAGTGTCCCCATCGATCACACCGATTGTGTACCAGCCCGAGTGTCCCCATTGATCACACAGAGTGTGTACCAGCACCAATGTACCCATCGATCGCACTGAATGTGTACCAGCCCGAGTGTCCCCATCGATCACACCGAGTGTGTACCAGACCGAATGCCCCCATCGATCACACTGAGTGTGTACCAGCCCGAGTGTCCCATCGATCACACCAAGTGTGTACCAGCACCAATGTCCCCATCGATCACACGTGTGTACCAGCGCGAGCGCCCCCATCAATCACACCAAGTGTGTACCAGCCTGAGTGTCCCATCGATCACATGAATTGTGTACAAGCACCAAAGTCCCCATCGATCACACCGAGTGTGTACCAGCCCGAGCTTCCCCATCGATCACACTGAGTGTGTACCAGCCGAGTGTCCCTTTCGATCACACCGAGTGTGTGCCAGCCGAAGCGCCCCCATCAATAACAACGAGTGTGTACCAGCCCGACTGCCCCAATTGAGCACAACGAGGGTGCACCAACCCGAGCGACCGATCGATCACTCCGAAAGTGTACCAGCCCGAGTGTCCCCATCGATCACACCAAGTGTGTACCAACCCGAGTGCCCCCATCGAACAAACCGTGTGTGTACCAGCCCGAGAGCCCCCATCAATCACACCGAGTGTGTACCAGACAGAGTGTCCCCATCGATCACACACGTGTGTACCAGCCCGAGTGACCGATCGATCACACCGAAAGTGTACCAGCCCGAGTGTCCCCATCAATCACACCGAGTGCGTACCAGCACCAATGATCCGATCGATCACACCGAGTGTGTAAGAGCCCAAATGTCCCCATCAATCACTCCGAGTGTGTATCAGCCCAAGCGCCCCCATCAATCACTCCGAGTGTGTACCAGCCCGAGTGCCCCCATCGATCTCACCGAGTGTGTACTAGCAGCAATGCCCCCATCGATCACACCGAGTGTGTACCAGCCCGAATGTACCCAACGATCACACCGAGTGTGTACCAGCACCAATGTGCCCATCGATCACACCGAGTGTGTACCAGCACCAATGTGCCCATCAATCACACCGAGTGTGTACCAGCACCAATGTGCCCATAGATCACACCGAGTATGTACCAGCCCGAGTGACCCATCGATCACACAGACTGTGTACCAGCCCGAGTGCCCCCATCAATCACACCGAGTGTGTACCAGCACCTATGTCCCAATCGATCACAGCGAGTGTGCACAAGCCCGAGTGTCCCCATCGATCACACCGATTGTGTACCAGCCCGAGTGTCCCCATTGATCACACAGAGTGTGTACCAGCACCAATGTACCCATCGATCGCACTGAATGTGTACCAGCCCGAGTGTCCCCATCGATCAAACCGAGTGTGTACCACACCGTTTGCCCCCATCGATCACACTGAGTGTGTACCAGCCCGAGTGTCCCATCGATCACACCAAGTGTGTACCAGCACCAATGTCCCCATCGATCACAGCGAGTGTGTACCAGCGCGAGTGTCTCCATCGATCACAGAGAGTGTGCACGAGCACCAATGACCCCATCGATCACACCGAGTGTGTACGAGCCCGAGTGTCCCCAAGATCACACCGAGTGTGTACCAGCCCGACTGCCCCAATTGATCACACCGAGTGTGTACCAGCCCGAGTGTCCCCATCGATCACACCGAGTGTGTACCAGCCCGAGTGCCCCCATCGATCAGACCGAGTGTCTACCAGCACCAATGTCCCCATCGATCACTCAGATTGTGTAACAGCCCGACTGCCCCAATTGAGCACAGCGAGGGTGTACCAGCCCGAGTGTCCCCATCGATCACACCGAGTGTGTATCAGCAACAATGCCCCCATCGATCACACCGAGTGTGTACCAGCCCAAGTGCCCCCATTGATCACACCGTGTGTGCACCAGCCCGAGTGCCCCCATCGATCACACCGAGTGTGTACCAGCCCGAGTGCCACCATCGATCACACCGAGTGTGTACCAGCCCGAGTACCCCCATCGATCACACCGAGTGTGTACCAGCCCGAGTGCCCCCATCGATCACACCGAGTGTGTACCAGCCCGAGTGCCACCATCGATCACACCGAGTGTGTACCAGCCCGAGTACCCCCATCGATCACACCGAGTGTACACCAGCCCGAGTGTCCCCTTCGATCACACCGAGTGTGTCCCAGCCCCAGTGTCCCCATCCATCACACCGACTGTGTACCAGCACCAATGTACCCATCGATCACACCGAGTGTGTACCAGCACCAATGTCCCCATCGATCACAGAGAGTGTGTACCAGCCCGAGTTTCCCCATCTATCACACCGAGTGTGTACCAGCCCCAGTGCCCCCATCGATCACACCAAGTGTGTACTGGCATCAATGTACCCATCAATCACACCGAGTGTGTTCCAGCACCAATGTGCCCATCGATCACACCGTGTGTACCAGCCCGAGTGCCCCAATGGATCACTCCAAGTGTGTACCAGTACCAATGTCCCCATCGATCACACTGTGTACCAATCCGAGTGTACCCATCGATCACACCGAGTGTGTACAAGCTCCAATGACCCCATCGATCACACAGAGTGTGTACCAGCCCGAGTGCCCCCATCGATCACACCGAGTGTGTACCAGCCCGAGTGCCTCCATCAATCACACCGAGTGTGTACCAACCCGAGTGCCACCATCGAAGACACGGAGCGTGTACCAGCCCGAGAGCCCCCATCAAACACACCGAGTGTGTACCTGCCCCTGTGTCCCCATCGATCACACCACGTGTGTACCAACCCGAGTGACCGATCGATCACACTGAAAGTTTACCAGCCCGAGTGTCCCCATCGATCACACCGAGTGTGTACCAACCCGAGTGCCCCCATCGAACACGCCAAGTGTGTACCAGCCCGAGAGCCCCCATCAATCACACCGAGTGTGTACCAGCCCGAGTGTCCCCATCGATCACACCACGTGTGTACCAGCCAGAGTGACCGATCGATCACACCGAAAGTGTACCAGCCTGAGTGTCTCCATCGATCACACCGAGTGCGTGCCAGCACCAATGATCCGATCGATCACACCGAGTGTGTACCAGCCCAAATGTCCCCATCGATCACACCGAGTGTGTACCAGCCCAAGCGCCCCCATCGATCACTCCGAGTGTTTACCAGCCCGAATGCCCCCATCGATCACACCGAGTGTGTACCAGCAGCAATGCCCCCATCAATCACACCGAGTGTGTACCAGCCCGAGTGTCCCCATCGATCACACCGAGTGTGTACCAGCCCGAGTGTTCCAATCGATCACCCCGAGTCTGTATCAGCACCAATGTCACCATCGATCACACCGAGTGTGTACCAGCCCGAGTGACCGATCGGTCACACCGAAAGTGTACCAGCCTGAGTGTCCCCATCGATCACACCGAGTGCGTACCAGCACCAATGATCCGATCGATCACACCGAGTGTGTACCAAGCCCAAATGACCCCATCGATCACACCGAGTGTGTACCAGCCCAAGCGCCCCCATCGATCACTCCGAGTGTGTACCAGCCAGAATGCCCCCATCGATCACACCGAATGTGTACCAGCAGCAATGCCCCCATCAATCACACCGAGTGTGTACCAGCCCGAGTGTCCCCATCGATCACACCGAGTGTGTACCAGCCCGAGTGTTCCAATCGATCACACCGAGTCTGTATCAGCACCAATGTCCCCATCGATCACACCGAGTGTGTACCAGCCCGAGTGCCCCCATCGATCACACCGAGTGTGTACCAGCCCGAGTGCCACCATCGATCACACCGAGTGTGTACCAGCCCGAGTACCCCCATCGATCACACCGAGTGTACACCAGCCCGAGTGTCCCCATCGATCACACCGAGTGTGTCCCAGTCCCAGTGTCCCCATCCATCACACCGACTGTGTACCAGCACCAATGTACCCATCGATCACACCGAGTGTGTACCAGCACAAATGTCCGCATCAATCACACCGAGTGTGTACCAGCACCAATGTCCCCATCGATCACACCGAGTGTGTACCAGCACCAATGTCCCCATCGATCACAGTGAGTGTGTACCAGCCCGAGTTTCCCCATCAATCATACCGAGTGAGTACTGGCACCAATGTACCCATCGATCACACCGAGTGTGTTCCAGCACCAATGTGCCCATCGATCACACCGTGTGTACCAGCCCAAGCGCCCCCATGAATCACACCGAGTGTGTACCAGTACTAAAGTCCCCATCGATCACACTGTGTACCAATCCGAGTGTACCCATCGATCACACCGAGTGTGTACAAGCTCCAATGACCCCATCGATCACACCGAGCGTGTACCAGCCCGAGTGCCCCCAACAATCACACCGAGTGTGTACCAACCCGACTGCCCCCATCGAACACACCGAGCGTGTACCAGCCCGAGAGCCCCCATCAAACACACCGAGTGTGTACCAGCCCAAGTGTCCCCATCGATCACACCATGTGTGTACCAGCCCGAGTGACCCGTCGATCACACCGAAAGTGTACCAGCCCGAGTGTCCCCATCGATCACACCGAGTGTACACCAGCCCGAGTGTCTCCATCGATCACACCGAGTGTGTCCCAGCCCCAGTGTCCCCATCCATCACACCGAGTGTGTACCAGCACCAATGTACCCATCGATCACACCGAGTGTGTACCAGCCCGAGTGTCCCCATCGATCACACTGAGTGTGTACCAGCCCGACTGCCCCAATTGATCACACCGAGTGTGTACCAGTTCGAGTGCCCCCATCGATCACACTGAGTGTGTACCAGCCCGAGTGCCCCCATCGATCACACCGAGTGTGTACCAGCCCGAGAGCCCCCATCAATCACACCGAGTGTGTACCAGCCCGAGTGTCCCCATCGATCACACCACGTGTGTACCAACCCGAGTGACCGATCGATCACACCGAAAGTGTACCAGCCCGAGTGTCCCCATCGATCACACCGATTGTGTACCAGCCCTAGAGCCCCCATCAATCACACAGAGTGTGTACCAGCCCGAGTGTCCCCATCGATCACACCATGTGTGTACCAGCCCGAGTGACCGATCGATCACACCGAAAGTGTAGCAGCCCGAGTGTCCCCATCAATCACACCGAGTGCGTACCAGCACCAATGATCCGATCGATCACACCGAGTGTGTACCATCCCAAATGTCCCCATCGATCACGCCGAGTGTGTACCAGCCCAAGCGCCCCCATCGATCACTCCGAGTGTGTACCAGCCCGAGTGCCCCCATCGATCACACCGAGAGTGTACCAGCAGCAATGCCCCCATCGATCACACCGAGTATGTACCAGCCCGAGAGCCCCCATCAATCACACCGAGTGTGTACCAGCCCGAGTGTCCCCATCGATCACACCGAGTGTGTACCAGCACAAGTGTTGCAATCGATCACACCGAGTGTGTATCAGCACCAATGCCCCCATCGATCACACCGAGTGTGTACCAGCCCGAGTACCCCCATTGATCACACCGAGTGTGTACCAGCCCGAGTGTCCCCATCGATCACACCATGTGTGTACCAGCCCGAGTGAACGATCGATCACACCGAAAGTGTAGCAGCCCGAGTGTCCCCATCAATCACACCGAGTGCGTACCAGCACCAATGATCCGATCGATCACACCGAGTGTGTACCATCCCAAATGTCCCCATCGATCACACCGAGTGTGTACCAGCCCAAGCGCCCCCATCGATCACTCCGAGTGTGTACCAGCCCGAGTGCCCCCATCGATCACACCGAGTGTGTACCAGAAGCAATGCCCCCATCGATCACACCGAGTGTGTACCAGCCCGAGTGTCCCCATCGATCACACCGAGTGTGTACCAGCCCAAGTGTTGCAATCGATCACACCGAGTGTGTATCAGCACCAATGCCCCCATCGATCACACCGAGTGTGTACCAGCCCGAGTACCCCCATTGATCACACCGAGTGTGTACCAGCCCGAGTGCCCCCATCGATCACACAAAGTGTGTACCAGCCCGAGTGACCGATCGATCACACCGAAAGTGTACCAGCCCGAGAGTCCCCATCGATCACAACGACTGCGTACCAGCACCAATGATCCGATCGATCACACCAAGTGTGTACCAGCCCAAATGTCCCCATCGATCACACTGAGTGTGTCCCAGCCCAAGCGCCCCCATCGATCACTCCGAGTGTGTACCAGCCCGAATGCCCCCATCGATCACACCAAGTGTGTACCAGCAGCAATGCCCCCATCAATCACACCGAGTGTGTACCAGCCCGAGTGTCCCCATCGATTACACCGAGTGTGTACCAGCCCGAGCGTTCTAATCGATCACACCGAGTGTGTATCAGCAACAATGCCCCCATCGATCACACCGAGTGTGTACCAGCCCGAGTGCCCCCATCGATCACACCAGGTGTGTACCAGCCCGAGTGCCACCATCGATCACACCGAGTGTGTACCAGCCCGAGTACCCCCATCGATCACACCGAGTGTGTACGAGCCCAAGTGCCCCTATTGATCACACCGAGTGTGTACCAGCCCGAGTGCCCCCATCGATCACACCGAGTGTGTACCATCCCAAGTGCCACCATCGATCACACCGAGTGTGTACCAGCCCGAGTACCCCCATCGATCACACCGAGTGTACACCAGCCCGAGTGTCCCCTTCGATCACACCGAGTGTGTCCCAGCCCCAGTGTCCCCATCCATCACACCGACTGTGTACCAGCACCAATGTACCCATCGATCACACCGAGTGTGTACCAGCACAAATGTCCGCATCAATCACACTGAGTGTGTACCAGCACCAATGTCCCCATCGATCACACCGAGTGTGTACCAGCACCAATGTCCCCATCGATCACAGAGAGTGTGTACCAGCCCGAGTTTCCCCATCCATCACACCGAGTGTGTACCAGCCCGAGTGCCCCCATCGATCACACCAAGTGTGTACTGGCACCAATGTACCCATCGATCATACCGAGTGTGTTCCAGCACCAATGTGCCCATCGATCACACCGTGTGTACCAGCCCGAGTGCCCCCATGGATCACACCGAGTGTGTACCAGTACCAATGTCCCCATTGATCACACTGTGTACCAATCCGAGTGTACCCATCGATCACACCGAGTGTGTACAAGCTCCAATGACCCCATCGATCACACAGAGTGTGTAAAAGCCCGAGTGCCCCCATCAATCACACCGATTGTGTACCAGCCCGAGTGCCCCCATCAATCACACCGAGTGTGTACCAACCCGAGTGCCCCCATCGAACACACCGAGCGTGTACCAGCCCGAGAGCCCCCATCAAACACACCGAGTGTGTACCAGCCCGAGTGTCCCCATCGATCACACCGCGTGTGTACCAGCCGGAGTGACCCATCGATCACACCGAAAGTGTACCAGCCCGAGTGTCCCCATCGATCACACCGAGTGCGTACCAGCCCGAGTGTCCCCATCGAACACACGGAGTGTGTACCAGCCCAAGCGCCCCCATTGATCACACCGAGTGTGTTCCAGCCAAAGTGCCCCCATTGTTCACACCGAGTATGTACCAGCCCGAGTGTTCCCATCGATCACAGCGAGTGTACACCAGCCCGAGTGTCTCCATCGATCACAACGAGTGTGTACCAGCCCCAATGTCCCCATCGATCACACGGAGTGTGTACCAGCCAGACTGCCCCAATTGATCACACCGAGTGTGTACCAGCCCGAGTGCCCCCATCGATCACACTGAGTGTGTACCAGCCCTAGTGCCCCCATCGATCACACCGAGTGTGTACCAGCCCGAGAGCCCCCATCAATCACACCGAGTGTGTACCAGCCCGAGTGTCCCCATCGATCACACCACGTTTTTACCAACACGAGTGACCGATCGAACACACCGAAAGTGTACCAGCCCGAGTGTCACCATCGATCACACCGAGTGTGTACCAACCCGAGTGCCCCTTTCGAACACAACGAGTGTGTACCAGCCCGAGAGCCCCCATCAATCACACCGAGTGTGTACCAGCCCGAGTGCCCCCATCGATCACACCGAGTGTGTACCAGCCCAAGTGCCACCATCGAGCACACTGAGTGTGTACCAGCCCGAGTACCCCCATCGATCACACCGAGTGTACACCAGCCCGAGTGTCCCCTTCGATCACAGCGAGTGTGTCCCAGCCCCAGTGTCCCCATCCATCACACCGACTGTGTACCAGCACCAATGTACCCATCGATCACACCGAGTGTGTACCAGCACAAATGTCCGCATCAATCACACTGAGTGCGTACCAGCACCAATGTCCTCTTCGATCACACCGAGTGTGTACCAGCACCAATGTCCCCATCGATCACAGAGAGTGTGTACCAGCCCGAGTTGCCCCATCCATCACACCGAGTGTGTACCAGCCCGAGTGCCCCCATCGATCACACCAAGTGTGTACTGGCACCAATGTACCCATCGATCACACCGAGTGTGTTCCAGCACCAATGTGCCCATCGATCACACCGTGTGTACCAGCCCGAGTGCCCCAATGGATCACACCGAGTGTGTACCAGTACCAATGTCCCCATCGATCACACTGTGTACCAATCCGAGTGTACCCAACGATCACACTGAGTGTGTACCAGCCCGAGAGCCCCCATCAATCACACTGAGTGTGTAGCAGCCCGAGTGTCCCCATCGATCACACCATGTGTGTACCAGCCCGAGTGACCGATCGATCACACCGAAAGTGTACCAGCCCGAGTGTCCCCATCAATCACACCGAGTGCGTACCAGCACCAGTGATCCGATCGATCACACCGAGTGTGTACCAGCCCAAATGTCCCCATCGATCACACCGAGTGTGTCCCAGCCCAAGCGCCCCCATCGATCACTCCGAGTGTGTACCAGCCCGAATGCCCCCATCGATCACACCAAGTGTGTACCAGCAGCAATGACCCATCAATCACACCGAGTGTGTACCAGCCCGAGTGTCCCCATCGATCACACCGAGTGTGTACCAGCCCGAGTGTTCCAATCGATCACACCGAGTGTGTATCAGCAACAATGCCCCCATCGATCACACCGAGTGTGTACCAGCCCGAGTGCCCCCATCGATCACACCGAGTGTGTACCAGCCCGAGTACCCCCATCGATCACACCGAGTGTACACCAGCCCGAGTGTCCCCTTCGATCACACCGAGTGTGTCCCAGCCCCAGTGTCCCCATCCATCACACCGACTGTGTACCAGCACCAATGTACCCATCGATCACACCGAGTGTGTACCAGCACAAATGTCCACATCAATCACACTGAGTGTGTACCAGCACCAATGTCCCCATCGATCACACCGAGTGTGTACCAGCACCAATGTCCCCATCGATCACAGAGAGTGTGTACCAGCCCGGGTTTCCCCATCCATCACACCGAGTGTGTAACAGCCCGAGTGCCCCCATCGATCACACCAAGTGTTTACTGGCACCAATGTACCCATCGATCACACCGAGCGTGTTCCAGCACCAATGTGCCCATCGATCACACCGTGTGTACCAGCCCGAGTGCCCCCATCGAACACACCGAGTGTGTACGAGCCTGAGTGACCGATCGATCACACCGAAAGTGAACCAGCCCGAGTGTCCCCATCAATCAAACCGAGTGCGTACCAGCACCAATGATCCGATCGATCACACCGAGTGTGTACCAGCCCATATGTCCCCATCGATCACACCGAGTGTGTACCAGCCCAAGCGCCCCCATCGATCACTCCGAGTATGTACCAGCCCGAGTGCCCCCATCGAGCACACCGAGTGTCTACCAGCAGCAATGCCCCCATCGATCACTCCGAGTGTGTACCAGCCCGAGTGTCCCCATCGATCACACCGAGTGTGCACTGGCCCAAGTGTTGCAATCGATCACACCGAGTGTGTATCAGCACCAATGCGCACATCGATCACACCGTGTGTACCAGCCCGAGTGCCCCCATGGATCACACCGAGTGTGTACCAGTACCAATGTCCCCATCGATCACACTGTGTACCAATCCGAGTGTACCCATCGATCACACCGAGTGTGTACAAGCTCCAATGACCCCATCGATCACACAGAGTGTGTACCAGCCCGAGTGCACACATCGATCACACCGAGTGTGTACCAGCCCGAGTGCCCCCATCAATCACACCGAGTGTGTACCAACCCGAGTGCCCCCATCGAACACACCGAGCGTGTACCAGCCCGAGAGCCCCC
Source organism: Isurus oxyrinchus (assembly GCA_026770705.1). Lineage (NCBI taxonomy): Eukaryota > Metazoa > Chordata > Chondrichthyes > Lamniformes > Lamnidae > Isurus > Isurus oxyrinchus. The sequence continues at coordinate 637,616 of JANJGN010000181.1, forward strand.
ATCGAACACATCGAGCGTGTACCAGCCCGAGTGTCCCCATCGATCACACCGCGTGTGTACCAGCCCGAATGACCCATCGATCACACCGAGTTCGCACCAGCACCAATGATCCGATCGATCACACCGAGTGTGTACCAGCCCAAATGTCCCCATCGATCACACTGAGTGTGTCCCAGCCCAAGCGCCCCCATCGATCACTCCGAGTGTGTACCAGCCCGAATGCCCCCATCAATCACACCAAGTGTGTACCAGCAGCAATGCCCCCATCAATCACACCGAGTGTGTACCAGCCCGAGTGTCCCCATCGATCACACCGAGTGTGTACCAGCCCGAGTGTTCCAATCGATCACACCGAGTGTGTATCAGCAACAATGCCCCCATCGATCACACCGAGTGTGTACCAGCCCGAGTGTCCCCATCGATCACACGGAGTGTGTACCAGCCCGACTGCCCCAATTGATCACACCGAGTGTGTACCAGCCCGAGTGCCCCCATCGATCACACTGAGTGTGTACCAGCCCGAGTGCCCCCATCGATCACACCGAGTGTGTACCAGCCCGAGAGCCCCCATCAATCACACCGAGTGTGTAACAGCCCGAGTGTCCCCATCGATCACACCACGTGCGTACCAACCCGAGTGACCGATCGATCACACCGAAAGTGTACCAGCCCGAGAGTCCCCATCGATCACACCGACTGCGTACCAGCACCAATGATCCGATCGATCACGCCAAGTGTGTACCAGCCCAAATGTCCCCATCGATCACACTGAGTGTGTCCCAGCCCAAGCGCCCCCATCGATCACTCCGAGTGTGTACCAGCCCGAATGCCCCCATCGATCACACCAAGTGTGTACCAGCAGCAATGCCCCCATCAATCACACCGAGTGTGTACCAGCCCGAGTGTCCCCATCGATTACACCGAGTGTGTACCAGCCCGAGCGTTCTAATCGATCACACCGAGTGTGTATCAGCAACAATGCCCCCATCGATCACACCGAGTGTGTACCAGCCCGAGTGCCCCCATCGATCACACCAGGTGTGTACCAGCCCGAGTGCCACCATCGATCACACCGAGTGTGTACCAGCCCGAGTACCCCCATCGATCACACCGAGTGTGTACGAGCCCAAGTGCCCCTATTGATCACACCGAGTGTGTACCAGCCCGAGTGCCCCCATCGATCACACCGAGTGTGTACCATCCCAAGTGCCACCATCGATCACACCGAGTGTGTACCAGCCCGAGTACCCCCATCGATCACACCGAGTGTACACCAGCCCGAGTGTCCCCTTCGATCACACCGAGTGTGTCCCAGCCCCAGTGTCCCCATCCATCACACCGACTGTGTACCAGCACCAATGTACCCATCGATCACACCGAGTGTGTACCAGCACAAATGTCCGCATCAATCACACTGAGTGTGTACCAGCACCAATGTCCCCATCGATCACACCGAGTGTGTACCAGCACCAATGTCCCCATCGATCACAGAGAGTGTGTACCAGCCCGAGTTTCCCCATCCATCACACCGAGTGTGTACCAGCCCGAGTGCCCCCATCGATCACACCAAGTGTGTACTGGCACCAATGTACCCATCGATCATACCGAGTGTGTTCCAGCACCAATGTGCCCATCGATCACACCGTGTGTACCAGCCCGAGTGCCCCCATGGATCACACCGAGTGTGTACCAGTACCAATGTCCCCATCGATCACACTGTGTACCAATCCGAGTGTACCCATCGATCACACCGAGTGTGTACAAGCTCCAATGACCCCATCGATCACACAGAGTGTGTACCAGCCCGAGTGCCCCCATCAATCACACCGAGTGTGTACCAGCCCGAGTGCCCCCATCAATCACACCGAGTGTGTACCAACCCGAGTGCCCCCATCGAACACACCGAGCGTGTACCAGCCCGAGAGCCCCCATCAAACACACCGAGTGTGTACCAGCCCGAGTGTCCCCATCGATCACACCGCGTGTGTACCAGCCGGAGTGACCCATCGATCACACCGAAAGTGTACCAGCCCGAGTGTCCCCATCGATCACACCGAGTGCGTACCAGCCCGAGTGTCCCCATCGAACACACGGAGTGTGTACCAGCCCAAGCGCCCCCATTGATCACACCGAGTGTGTTCCAGCCAAAGTGCCCCCATTGTTCACACCGAGTATGTACCAGCCCGAGTGTTCCCATCGATCACAGCGAGTGTACACCAGCCCGAGTGTCTCCATCGATCACACCGAGTGTGTACCAGCCCCAATGTCCCCATCGATCACACGGAGTGTGTACCAGCCAGACTGCCCCAATTGATCACACCGAGTGTGTACCAGCCCGAGTGCCCCCATCGATCACACTGAGTGTGTACCAGCCCTAGTGCCCCCATCGATCACACCGAGTGTGTACCAGCCCGAGAGCCCCCATCAATCACACCGAGTGTGTACCAGCCTGAGTGTCCCCATTGATCACACCACGTTGTTACCAACCCGAGTGACCGATCGATCACACCGAAAGTGTACCAGCCCGAGTGTCACCATCGATCACACCGAGTGTGTACCAACCCGAGTGCCCCCATCGAACACAACGAGTGTGTACCAGCCCGAGAGCCCCCATCAATCACACCGAGTGTGTACCAGCCCGAGTGCCCCCATCGATCACACCGAGTGTGTACCAGCCCAAGTGCCACCATCGAGCACACTGAGTGTGTACCAGCCCGAGTACCCCCATCGATCACACCGAGTGTACACCAGCCCGAGTGTCCCCTTCGATCACAGCGAGTGTGTCCCAGCCCCAGTGTCCCCATCCATCACACCGACTGTGTACCAGCACCAATGTACCCATCGATCACACCGAGTGTGTACCAGCACAAATGTGCGCATCAATCACACTGAGTGCGTACCAGCACCAATGTCCCCATCGATCACACCGAGTGTGTACCAGCACCAATGTCCCCATCGATCACAGAGAGTGTGTACCAGCCCGAGTTGCCCCATCCATCACACCGAGTGTGTACCAGCCCGAGTGCCCCCATCGATCACACCAAGTGTGTACTGGCACCAATGTACCCATCGATCACACCGAGTGTGTTCCAGCACCAATGTGCCCATCGATCACACCGTGTGTACCAGCCCGAGTGCCCCAATGGATCACACCGAGTGTGTACCAGTACCAATGTCCCCATCGATCACACTGTGTACCAATCCGAGTGTACCCATCGATCACACTGAGTGTGTACCAGCCCGAGAGCCCCCATCAATCACACTGAGTGTGTAGCAGCCCGAGTGTCCCCATCGATCACACCATGTGTGTACCAGCCCGAGTGACCGATCGATCACACCGAAAGTGTACCAGCCCGAGTGTCCCCATCAATCACACCGAGTGCGTACCAGCACCAGTGATCCGATCGATCACACCGAGTGTGTACCAGCCCAAATGTCCCCATCGATCACACCGAGTGTGTCCCAGCCCAAGCGCCCCCATCGATCACTCCGAGTGTGTACCAGCCCGAATGCCCCCATCGATCACACCAAGTGTGTACCAGCAGCAATGACCCATCAATCACACCGAGTGTGTACCAGCCCGAGTGTCCCCATCGATCACACCGAGTGTGTACCAGCCCGAGTGTTCCAATCGATCACACCGAGTGTGTATCAGCAACAATGCCCCCATCGATCACACCGAGTGTGTACCAGCCCGAGTGCCCCCATCGATCACACCGAGTGTGTACCAGCCCGAGTACCCCCATCGATCACACCGAGTGTACACCAGCCCGAGTGTCCCCTTCGATCACACCGAGTGTGTACCAGCCCGAGTACCCCCATCAATCACACCGAGTGTGTCCCAGCCCCAGTGTCCCCATCCATCATACCGAGTCTGTACCAGCACCAATGTACCCATCGATCACACCGAGTGTGTACCAGCACAAATGTCCGCATCAATCACACCGAGTGTGTACCAGCACCAATGTCCCCATCGATCACACCGAGTGTGTACCAGCACCAATGTCCCCATCGATCACATAGAGTGTGTACCAGCCCGGGTTTCCCCATCCATCACACCGAGTGTGTACCAGCCCGAGTGCCCCCATCGATCACACCAAGTGTTTACTGGCACCAATGTACCCATCGATCACACCGAGTGTGTTCCAGCACCAATGTGCCCATCGATCACACCGTGTGTACCAGCCCGAGTGCCCCCATCGAACACACCGAGTATGTACGAGCCTGAGTGACCGATCGATCACACCGAAAGTGAACCAGCCCGAGTGTCCCCATCAATCAAACCGAGTGCGTACCAGCACCAATGATCCGATCGATCACACCGAGTGTGTACCAGCCCAAATGTCCCCATCGATCACACCGAGTGTGTACCAGCCCAAGCGCCCCCATCGATCACTCCGAGTATGTACCAGCCCGAGTGCCCCCATCGAGCACACCGAGTGTGTACCAGCAGCAATGCCCCCATCGATCACACCGAGTGTGTACCAGCCCGAGTGTCCCCATCGATCACACCGAGTGTGCACTGGCCCAAGTGTTGCAATCGATCACACCGAGTGTGTATCAGCACCAATGCGCACATCGATCACACCGTGTGTACCAGCCCGAGTGCCCCCATGGATCACACCGAGTGTGTACCAGTACCAATGTCCCCATCGATCACACTGTGTACCAATCCGAGTGTACCCATCGATCACACCGAGTGTGTACAAGCTCCAATGACCCCGTCGATCACACAGAGTGTGTACCAGCCCGAGTGCACCCATCGATCACACCGAGTGTGTACCAGCCCGAGTGCCCCCATCAATCACACCGAGTGTGTACCAACCCGAGTGCCCCCATCGAACACACCGAGCGTGTACCAGCCCGAGAGCCCCCATCGAACACACCGAGTGTGTACCAGCCCGAGTGTCCCCATCGATCACACCGCGTGTGTACCAGCCCGAGTGACCCATCGATCACACCGAGTTCGCACCAGCACCAATGATCCGATCGATCACACCGAGTGTGTACCAGCCCAAATGTCCCCATCGATCACACTGAGTGTGTCCCAGCCCAAGCGCCCCCATCGATCACTCCGAGTGTGTACCAGCCCGAATGCCCCCATCAATCACACCAAGTGTGTACCAGCAGCAATGCCCCAATCAATCACACTGAGTGTGTACCAGCCCGAGTGTCCCCATCGATCACACCGAGTGTGTACCAGCCCGAGTGTTCCAATCGATCACACCGAGTGTGTATCAGAAACAATGCCCCCATCGATCACACCGAGTGTGTACCAGCCCGAGTGTCCCCATCGATCACACGGAGTGTGTACCAGCCCGACTGCCCCAATTGATCACACCGAGTGTGTACCAGCCCGAGTGCCCCCATCGATCACACTGAGTGTGTACCAGCCAGAGTGCCCCCATCGATCACACCGAGTGTGTACCAGCCCGAGAGCCCCCATCAATCACACCGAGTGTGTACCAGCCCGAGTGTCCCCATCGATCACACCACGTGTGTACCAACCCGAGTGACCGATCGATCACACCGAAAGTGTACCAGCCCGAGTGTCCCCATCGATCACACCGAGTGTGTACCAACCCGAGTGCCCCCATCGAACACACCGAGTGTGTACCAGTCCGAGAGCCCCCATCAATCATACCGAGTGTGTACCAGCCCGAGTGTCCCCATCGATCACACCATGCGTGTACGAGCCCGAGTGACCGATCGATCACACCGAGTGTGTACCAGCCCGAGTGTCCCCATCAATCACACCGAGTGCGTACCAGCACCAATGATCCGATCGATCACACCGAGTGTGTACCAGACCAAATGTCCCCATCGATCACACCGAGTGTGTACCAGCCCAAGCGCCCCCATCGATCACTCCGAGTATGTACCAGCCGGAGTGCCCCCATCGATCCCACCGAGTGTGTACCAGCAGCAATGCCCCCATCGATCACGCCGAGTGTGTACCAGCCCGAGTGTCCCCATCGATCACACCGAGTGTGTACCAGCCCAAGTGCCCCCATCAATCACACCGAGTGTGTACCAACCCGAGTGCCCCCATCGAACACACTGAGCGTGTACCAGCCCGAGAGCCCCCATCAAACACACCGAGTGTGTACCAGCCCGAGTGTCCCCATCGATCACACCGCGTGTGTACCAGCCCGAGTGACCCATCGATCACACCGAAAGTGTACCAGCCCGAGTGTCCCCATCAATCACACCGAGTGTGTCCCAGCCCCAGTGTCCCCATCCATCACACCGAGTGTGTACCCGCACCAATGTACCCATCGATCACACCGAGTGTGTACCAGCCCGAGTGTCCCCATCGATCACACAGAGTGTGTACCAGCCCGACTGCCCCAATTGATCACACCGAGTGTGTACCAGCCCGAGTGCCCCCATCGATCACACCGAGTGTGCACCAGCCCGAGTGCCCCCATCGATCACACGGAGTGTGTACCAGCCCGAGAGCCCCCATCAAACACACCGAGTGTGTACCAGCCCGAGTGTCCCCATCGATCACACCACGTGTGTACCAACCCGAGTGACCGATCGATCACACCGAAAGTGTACCAGCCCGATTGTCCCCATCGATCACACCGAGTGTGTACCAACCCGAGTGTCCCCATCGATCACACCGAGTGTGTACCAGCCCGAGAGCCCCCATCAATCACACCGAGTGTGTACCAGCCCGAGTGTCCCCATCGATCACACCATGCGTGTACGAGCCCGAGTGACCGATCGATCACACCGAGTGTGTACCAGCCCGAGTGACCCCATCAATCACACCGAGTGCGTACCAGCACCAATGATCCGATCGATCACACCGAGTGTGTACCAGCCCAAATGTCCCCATCGATCACTCCGAGTATGTACCAGCCCGAGTGCCCCCATCGATCACACCGAGTGTGTACCAGCAGCAATGCCCCCATCGATCACACCGAGTGTGTACCAGCCCGAGTGTCCCCATCGATCACACCGAGTGTGTACCAGCCCGAGTGTTCCAATCGATCACACCGAGTGTGTATCAGCAACAATGCCCCCATCGATCACACCGAGTGTGCACCAGCCCGAGTGCCCCCATCGATCACACCGAGTGTGTACCAGCCCGAGAGCCCCCATCAATCACACCGAGTGTGCACCTGCCCGAGTGTCCCCATCGATCACACCACGTGTGTACCAACCCGAGTGACCGATCGATCACACCGAAAGTGTACCAGCCCGAGTGTCCCCATCGATCACACCGAGTGTGTACCAACCCCAGTGCCCCCATCGAACACACCGAGTGTGTACCAGCCCGAGAGCCCCCATCAATCACACCGAGTGTGTACCAGCCCGAGTGTCCCCATCGATCACACCATGCGTGTACGAGCCCGAGTGACAGATCGATCACACCGAGTGTGTACCAGCCCGAGTGTCCCCATCAATCACACCGAGTGCGTACCAGCACCAATGATCCGATCGATCACACCGAGTGTGTACCAGCCCAAATGTCCCCATCGATCACACCGAGTGTGTACCAGCCCGAGAGCCCCCATCGATCACACCGAGTGTGTACCAGCCCGAGTACCCCCATCGATCACACCGAGTGTACACCAGCCCGAGTGTCCCCTTCGAACACACCGAGTGTGTCCCAGCCCCAGTGTCCCCCTTCATCACACCGACTGTGTACCAGCACCAATGTACCCATCGATCACACCGAGTGTGTAACAGCACAAATGTCCACATCAATCACACTGAGTGTGTACCAGCACCAATGTCCCCATCGATCACACCGAGTGTGTACCAGCACCAATGTCCCCATCGATCACAGAGAGTGTGTACCAGCCCGGGTTTCCCCATCCATCACACCGAGTGTGTACCAGCCCGAGTGCCCCCATCGATCACACCAAGTGTGTACTGGCACCAATGTACCCATCGATCACACCGAGTGTGTTCCAGCACCAATGTGCCCATCGATCACACCGTGTGTACCAGCCCGAGTGCCCCCATCGAACACACCGAGTGTGTACCAGCCCGAGAGCCCCCATCAATCACACCGAGTGTGTACCAGCCCGAGTGTCCCCATCGATCACACCATGCGTGTACGAGCCCGAGTGACCGATCGATCACACCGAAAGTGAACCAGCCCGAGTGTCCCCATCAATCACACCGAGTGCGTACCAGCACCAATGATCCGATCGATCACACCGAGTGTGTACCAGCCCAAATATCCCCATCGATCACACCGAGTGTGTACCATCCCAAGCGCCCCCATCGATCACTCCGAGTATGTACAAGCCCGAGTGCCCCCATCGATCACACCGAGTGTGTACCAGCAGCAATGCCCCCATCGATCACACCGAGTGTGTACCAGCCCGAGTGTCCCCATCGATCACACCGAGTGTGTACTGGCCCAAGTGTTGCAATCGATCACACCGAGTGTGTATCAGCACCAATGCCGCCATCGATCACACCGAGTGTGTACCAGCCCGAGTACCCCCACTGATCACACCGAGTGTGTACCAGCCCGAGTGCCCCCATCGATCACACCACGTGTGTACCAGCCCGAGTGACCGATCGATCACACCGAAAGTGTACCAGCCCGAGTGTCCCCATCGATCACACCGAGTGCGTACCAGCACCAATGATCCGATCGATCACACCGAGTGTGTACCAGCCCAAATGTCCCCATCGATCACACTGAGTGTGTCCCAGCCCAAGCGCCCCCATCGATCACTCCGAGTGTGTACCAGCCCGAATGCCCCCATCAATCACACCAAGTGTGTACCAGCAGCAATGCCCCCATCAATCACACCGAGTGTGTACCAGCCCGAGTGTCCCCATCGATCACACCGAGTGTGTACCAGCCCGAGTGTTCCAATCGATCACACCGAGTGTGTATCAGCAACAATGCCCCCATCGATCACACCGAGTGTGTACCAGCCCGAGTGTCCCCATCGATCACACGGAGTGTGTACCAGCCCGATTGCCCCAATTGATCACACCGAGTGTGTACCAGCCCGAGTGCCCCCATGGATCACACTGAGTGTGTACCAGCCCGAGTGCCCCCATCGATCACACCGAGTGTGTACCAGCCCGAGAGCCCCCATCAATCACACCGAGTGTGTACCAGCCCGAGTGTCCCCATCGATCACACCACGTGTCTACCAACCCGAGTGACCGATCGATCACACCGAAAGTGTACCAGCCCGAGTGTCCCCATCGATCACACCGAGTGTGTACCAACCCGAGTGCCCCCATCGAACACACCGAGTGTGTACCAGCCCGAGAGCCCCCATCAATCACACCGAGTGTGTACCAGCCCGAGTGTCCCCATCGATCACACCATGCGTGTACGAGCCCGAGTGACCGATCGATCACACCGAGTGTGTACCAGCCCGAGTGTCCCCATCAATCACACCGAGTGCGTACCAGCACCAATGATCCGATCGATCACACCGAGTGTGTACCAGACCAAATGTCCCCATCGATCACACCGAGTGTGTACCAGCCCAAGCGCTCCCATCGATCACTCCGATTATGTACCAGCCCAAGTGCCCCCATCGATCACACCGAGTGTGTACCAGCAGCAATGACCCCATCGATCACACCGAGTGTGTACCAGCCCGAGTGTCCCCATCGATCACACCGAGTGTGTACCGGCCCAAGTGTTGCAATCGATCACACCGAGTGTGTATCAGCACAAATGTGCCCATCAATCACACCGTGTGTACCAGCCCAAGGGCCCCCATGGATCACACCGAGTGTGTACCAGTACCAATGTCCCCATCGATCACACTGTGTACCAATCCGAGTGTACCCATCGATCACACCGAGTGTGTACAAGCTCCAATGACCCCATCGATCACACAGAGTGTGTACCAGCCCGAGTGCCCCCATCGATCACACCGAGTGTGTACCAGCCCGAGTGCCCCCATCAATCACACCGAGTGTGTACCAACCCGAGTGCCCCCATCGAACACACCGAGCGTGTACCAGCCCGAGAGCCCCCATCAAACACACCGAGTGTGTACCAGCCCGAGTGTCCCCATCGATCACACCGCGTGTGTACCAGCCCGAGTGACCCATCGATCACACCGAAAGTGTACCTGCCCGAGTGTCCCCATCGATCACACCGAGTGCGTACCAGCCCGAGTGTCCCCGTCGATCACACGGAGTGTGTACCAGCCCAAGCGCCCCCATTGATCACACCGAGTGTGTTCCAGCCCGAGTGCCCCCATTGTTCACACCGAGTATGTACCAGCCCGAGTGTTCCCATCGATCACACCGAGTGTACACCAGCCCGAGTGTCTCCATCGGTGTCTCACACCGAGTGTGTCCCAGCCCCAGTGTCCCCATCCATCACACCGAGGGTGTACCAGCACCAATGTACCCATCGATCACACCGAGTGTACACCAGCCCGAGTGTCTCCATCGATCACACCGAGTGTGTCCCAGCCCCAGTGTCCCCATCCATCACACCGAGTGTGTACCAGCACCAATGTACCCATCGATCACACCGAGTGTGTACCAGCCCGAGTGTCCCCATCGATCACACGGAGTGTGTACCAGCCCGACTGCCCCAATTGATCACACCGAGGGTGTACCAGCCCGAGTGCCCCCATCGATCACACTGAGTGTGCACCAGCCCGAGTGCCCCCATCGATCACACCGAGTGTGTACCAGCCCGAGAGCCCCCATCAATCACACCGAGTGTGCACCTGCCCGAGTGTCCCCATCGATCACACCACGTGTGTACCAACCCGAGTGACCGATCGATCACACCGAAAGTGTACCAGCCCGAGTGTCCCCATCGATCACACCGAGTGTGTACCAACCCCAGTGCCCCCATCGAACACACCGAGTGTGTACCAGCCCGAGAGCCCCCATCAATCACACCGAGTGTGTACCAGCCCGAGTGTCCCCATCGATCACACCATGCGCGTACGAGCCCGAGTGACCGATCGATCACACCGAGTGTGTACCAGCCCGAGTGTCCCCATCAATCACACCGAGTGCGTACCAGCACCAATGATCCGATCGATCACACCGAGTGTGTACCAGCCCAAATGTCCCCATCGTTCACACCGAGTGTGTACCAGCCCAAGCGCTCCCATCGATCACTCCGATAATGTACCAGCCCAAGTGCCCCCATCGATCACACCGAGTGTGTACCAGCAGCAATGACCCCATCGATCACACCGAGTGTGTACCAGCCCGACTGTCCCCATCGAACACACCGAGTGTGTACCGGCCCAAGTGTTGCAATCGATCACACCGAGTGTGTATCAGCACCAATGTGCCCATCAATCACACCGTGTGTACCAGCCCAAGGGCCCCCATGGATCACACCGAGTGTGTACCAGTACCAATGTCCCCATCGATCACACTGTGTACCAATCCGAGTGTACCCATCGATCACACCGAGTGTGTACAAGCTCCAATGACCCCATCGATCACACAGAGTGTGTACCAGCCCGAGTGTCCCATCGATCACACCGAGTGTGTACCAGCCCGAGTGCCCCCATCAATCACACCGAGTGTGTACCAACCCGAGAGCCCCCATCGAACACACCGAGCGTGTACCAGCCCGAGAGCCCCCATCAAACACACCGAGTGTGTACCAGCCCGAGTGTCCCCATCGATCACACCGCGTGTGTACCAGCCCGAGTGACCCATCGATCACACCGAAAGTGTACCAGCCCGAGTGTCCCCATCGATCACACCGAGTGCGTACCAGCCCGAGTGTCCCCGTCGATCACACGGAGTGTGTACCAGCCCAAGCGCCCCCATTGATCACACCGAGTGTGTTCCAGCCCGAGTGCCCCCATTGTTCACACCGAGTATGTACCAGCCCGAGTGTTCCCATCGATCACACCGAGTGTACACCAGCCCGAGTGTCTCCATCGGTGTCTCACACCGAGTGTGTCCCAGCCCCAGTGTCCCCATCCATCACACCGAGGGTGTACCAGCACCAATGTACCCATCGATCACACCGAGTGTACACCAGCCCGAGTGTCTCCATCGATCACACCGAGTGTGTCCCAGCCCCAGTGTCCCCATCCATCACACCTAGTGTGTACCAGCACCAATGTACCCATCGATCACACCGAGTGTGTACCAGCCCGAGAGCCCCCATCAATCACACCGAGTGTGCACCTGCCCGAGTGTCCCCATCGATCACACCACGTGTCTACCAACCCGAGTGACCGATGGATCACTCCGAAAGTGTACCAGCCCGAGTGTCCCCATCGATCACACCGAGTGTGTACCAACCCCAGTGCCCCAATCGAACACACCGAGTGTGTACCAGCCCGAGAGCCCCCATCAATTACACCGAGTGTGTACCAGCCCGAGTGTCCCCATCGATCACACCATGCGTGTACGAGCCCGAGTGACCGATCGATCACACCGAGTGTGTACCAGCCCGAGTGTCCCCATCAATCACACCGAGTGTGTCCCGGCCCAAGTGTTGCAATCGATCACACCGAGTGTGTATCAGCACCAATGCCCCCATCGATCACACCGAGTGTGTACCAGCCCGAGTACCCCCATTGATCGCACCGAGTGTGTACCAGCCCGAGTGCCCCCATCGATCAGACCACGTGTGTACCAGCCCGAGTGACCGATCGATCACACCGAGAGTGTACCAGCCCGAGTGTCCCCATCGATCACACCGAGTGTACACCAGCCCGAGTGTCCCCTTCGATCACACCGAGTGTGTCCCAGCCCCAGTGTACCCATCCATCACACCGATTGTGTACCAGCACCAATGTACCCATCGATCACACCGAGTGTGTACCAGCACAAATGTCCGCATCAATCACACTGAGTGTGTACCAGCACCAATGTCCCCATCGATCACACCGAGTGTGTACCAGCACCAATGTCCCCATCGATCACAGAGAGTGTGTACCAGCCCGAGTTTCCCCATCCATCACACCGAGTGTGTACCAGCCCCAGTGCCCCCATCGATCACAACAAGTGTGTACTGGCACCAATGTACCCATCGATCACACCGAGTGTGTTCCAGCACCAATGTGCCCATCGATCACACCGTGTGTACTAGCCCGAGTGCCCCCATGGATCACACCGAGAGTGTACCAGTAGCAATGTCCCCATCGATCACACTGTGCACCAATCCGAGTGTACCCATCGATCACACCGAGTGTGTACAAGCTCCAATGACCCCATCGATCACACAGAGTGCGTACCAGCCCGAGTGTACCCGTCGATCACACGGAGTGTGTACCAGCCCAAGCGCCCCCATTGATCACACCGAGTGTGTACCAGCCCGAGTGCCCCCATCGATCACACTGAGTGTGTACCAGCCCGAGTGCCCCCATCGATCACACCGAGTGTGTACCAGCCCGAGAGCCCCCATCAATCACACCGAGTGTGTACCAGCCCGAGTGTCCCCATCGATCACACAACGTGTGTACCAACCCGAGTGACCGATCGATCACACCGAAAGTGTACCAGCCCGAGTGTCCCCATCGATCACACCGAGTGTGTACCAACCCGAGTGCCCCCATCGAACACACCGAGTGTGTACCAGTCCGAGAGCCCCCATCAATCACACCGAGTGTGTACCAGCTCGAGTGTCCCCATCGATCACACCATGCTTGTACGAGCCCGAGTGACCGATCGATCACACCGAGTGTGTACCAGCCCGAGTGACCCCATCAATCACACCGAGTGCGTACCAGCACCAATGATCCGATCGATCACACCGAGTGTGTACCAGCCCAAATGTCCCCATCGATCACACCGAGTGTGTACCAGCCCAAGCGCCCCCATCGATCACTCCGAGTATGTACCAGCCCGAGTGCCCCCATCGATCACACCGAGTGTGTACCAGCCCGAGTGTCCCCATCGATCACACCGAGTGTGTACCGGCCCAAGTGTTGCAATCGTTCACACCGAGTGTGTATCAGCACCAATGTGCCCATCGTTCACACCGTGTGTACCAGCCCGAGTGCCCCCATGGATCACACCGAGTGTGTACCAGTACCAATGTCCCCATCGATCACACTGTGTACCAATCCGAGTGTACCCATCGATCACACCGAGTGTGTACAAGCTCCAATTACCCCATCGATCACACAGAGTGTGTACCAGCCCGAGTGCCCCCATCGATCACACCGAGTGTGTACCAGCCCGAGTGCCCCCATCAATCACACCGAGTGTGTACCAACCCGAGTGCCCCCATCGAACACACCGAGCGTGTACCAGCCCGAGAGCCCCCATCAAACACACCGAGTGTGTACCAGACCGAGTGTCCCCATCGATCACACCACGTGTGTACCAGCCTGATTGCCCCAATTGATCACACCGAGTGTCTACCAGCCCGAATGCCCCCATCGATCACACTGAGTGTGCACCAGCCCGAGTGCCCCCATCGATCACACCGAGTGTGTACCAGCCCGAGAGCCCCCATCAATCACACCGAGTGTGCACCTGCCCGAGTGTCCCCATCGATCACACCACGTGTGTACCAACCCGAGTGACCGAACGATCACACCGAAAGTGTACCAGCCCGAGTGTCCCCATCGATCACACCGAGTGTGTACCAACCCGAGTGCCCCCATCGAACACACCGAGTGTGAACCAGCCCGAGAGCCCCCATCAAACACACCGAGTGTGTACCAGCCCGAGTGTCCCCATCGATCACACCGCGTGTGTACCAGCCCGAGTGACCCATCGATCACACCGAAAGTGTACCAGCCCGAGTGTCCCCATCGATCACACCGAGTGCGTACCAGCCCGAGTGTCCCCGTCGATCACACGGAGTGTGTACCAGCCCAAGCGCCCCCATTGATCACACCGAGTGTGTTCCAGCCCGAGTGCCCCCATTGTTCACACCGAGTATGTACCAGCCCGAGTGTTCCCATCGATCACACCGAGTGTACACCAGCCCGAGTGTCTCCATCGGTGTCTCACACCGAGTGTGTCCCAGCCCCAGTGTCCCCATCCATCACACCGAGGGTGTACCAGCACCAATGTACCCATCGATCACACCGAGTGTACACCAGCCCGAGTGTCTCCATCGATCACACCGAGTGTGTCCCAGCCCCTGTGTCCCCATCCATCACACCGAGTGTGTACCAGCACCAATGTACCCATCGATCACACCGAGTGTGTACCAGCCCGAGTGTCCCCATCGATCACACGGAGTGTGTACCAGCCCGACTGCCACAATTGATCACACCGAGGGTGTACCAGCCCGAGTGCCCCCATCGATCACACTGAGTGTGCACCAGCCCGAGTGCCCCCATCGATCACACCGAGTGTGTACCAGCCAGAGAGCCCCCATCAATCACACCGAGTGTGCACCTGCCCGAGTGTCCCCATCGATCACACCACGTGTGTACCAACCCGAGTGACCGATCGATCACACCGAAAGTGTACCAGCCCGAGTGACCCATCGATCACACCGAGTGTGTACCAACCCCAGTGCCCCCATCGAACACACCGAGTGTGTACCAGCCCGAGAGCCCCCATCAATCACACCGAGTGTGTACCAGCCCGAGTGTCCCCATCGATCACACCATGCGTGTACGAGCCCGAGTGACCGATCGATCACACCGAGTGTGTACCAGCCCGAGTGTCCCCATCAATCACACCGAGTGCGTACCAGCACCAATGATCCGATCGATCACACCGAGTGTGTACCAGCCCAAATGTCCCCATCGATCACACCGAGTGTGTACCAGCCCGAGTGCCCCCATCGATCACACCGAGTGTGTACCAGCCCGAGTACCCCCATCGATCACACCGAGTGTACACCAGCCCGAGTGTCCCCTTCGAACACACCGAGTGTGTCCCAGCCCCAGTGTCCCCCTTCATCACACCGACTGTGTACCAGCACCAATGTACCCATCGATCACACCGAGTGTGTAACAGCACAAATGTCCACATCAATCACACTGAGTGTGTACCAGCACCAATGTCCCCATCGATCACACCGAGTGTGTACCAGCACCAATGTCCCCATCGATTACAGAGAGTGTGTACCAGCCCGGGTTTCCCCATCCATCACACCGAGTGTGTACCAGCCCGAGTGCCCCCATCGATCACACCAAGTGTGTACTGGCACCAATGTACCCATCGATCACACCGAGTGGTTTCCAGCACCAATGTGCCCATCGATCACACCGTGTGTACGAGCCCGAGTGCCCCCATCGAACACACCGAGTGTGTACCAGCCCGAGAGCCCCCATCAATCACACCGAGTGTGTACCAGCCCGAGTGCCCCCATCGATCACAGCACGTGTGTACCAGCCCGAGTGACCGATCGATCACACCGATAGTGTACCAGCCCGAGTGTCCCCATCGATCACACCGAGTGCGTACCAGCACCAATGATCCGATCGATCACACCGAGTGTGTACCAGCCCAAATGTCCCCATCGATCACACTGAGTGTGTCCCAGCCCAAGCGCCCCCATCGATCACTCCGAGTGTGTACCAGCCCGAATGCCCCCATCAATCACACCAAGTGTGTACCAGCAGCAATGCCCCCATCAATCACACCGAGTGTGTACCAGCCCGAGTGTCCCCATCGATCACACCGAGTGTGTACCAGCCCGAGTGTTCCAATCGATCACACCGAGTGTGTATCAGCAACAATGCCCCCATCGATCACACCGAGTGTGTACCAGCCCGAGTGTCCCCATCGATCACACGGAGTGTGTACCAGCCCGACTGCCCCAATTGATCACACCGAGTGTGTACCAGCCCGAGTGCCCCCATGGATCACACTGAGTGTGTACCAGCCCGAGTGCCCCCATCGATCACACCGAGTGTGTACCAGCCCGAGAGCCCCCATCAATCACACCGAGTGTGTACCAGCCCGAGTGTCCCCATCGATCACACCACGTGTCTACCAACCCGAGTGACCGATCGATCACACCGAAAGTGTACCAGCCCGAGTGTCCCCATCGATCACACCGAGTGTGTACCAACCCGAGTGCCCCCATCGAACACACCGAGTGTGTACCAGCCCGAGAGCCCCCATCAATCACACCGAGTGTGTACCAGCCCGAGTGTCCCCATCGATCACACCATGCGTGTACGAGCCCGAGTGACCGATCGATCACACCGAGTGTGTACCAGCCCGAGTGTCCCCATCAATCACACCGAGTGCGTACCAGCACCAATGATCCGATCGATCACACCGAGTGTGTACCAGACCAAATGTCCCCATCGATCACACCGAGTGTGTACCAGCCCAAGCGCTCCCATCGATCACTCCGATTATGTACCAGCCCAAGTGCCCCCATCGATCACACCGAGTGTGTACCAGCAGCAATGACCCCATCGATCACACCGAGTGTGTACCAGCCCGAGTGTCCCCATCGATCACACCGAGTGTGTACCGGCCCAAGTGTTGCAATCGATCACACCGAGTGTGTATCAGCACCAATGTGCCCATCAATCACACCGTGTGTACCAGCCCAAGGGCCCCCATGGATCACACCGAGTGTGTACCAGTACCAATGTCCCCATCGATCACACTGTGTACCAATCCGAGTGTACCCATCGATCACACCGAGTGTGTACAAGCTCCAATGACCCCATCGATCACACAGAGTGTGTACCAGCCCGAGTGCCCCCATCGATCACACCGAGTGTGTACCAGCCCGAGTGCCCCCATCAATCACACCGAGTGTGTACCAACCCGAGTGCCCCCATCGAACACACCGAGCGTGTACCAGCCCGAGAGCCCCCATCAAACACACCAAGTGTGTACCAGCCCGAGTGTCCCCATCGATCACACCGCGTGTGTACCAGCCCTAGTGACCCATCGATCACACCGAAAGTGTACCAGCCCGAGTGTCCCCATCGATCACACCGAGTGCGTACCAGCCCGAGTGTCCCCGTCGATCACACGGAGTGTGTACCAGCCCAAGCGCCCCCATTGATCACACCGAGTGTGTTCCAGCCCGAGTGCCCCCATTGTTCACACCGAGTATGTACCAGCCCGATTGTTCCCATCGATCACACCGAGTGTACACCAGCCCGAGTGTCTCCATCGGTGTCTCACACCGAGTGTGTCCCAGCCCCAGTGTCCCCATCCATCACACCGAGGGTGTACCAGCACCAATGTACCCATCGATCACACCGAGTGTACACCAGCCCGAGTGTCTCCACCGATCACACCGAGTGTGTCCCAGCCCCAGTGTCCCCATCCATCACACCGAGTGTGTACCAGCACCAATGTACCCATCGATCACACCGAGTGTGTACCAGCCCGAGTGTCCCCATCGATCACACGGAGTGTGTACCAGCCCGACTGCCCCAATTGATCACACCGAGGGTGTACCAGCCCGAGTGCCCCCATCGATCACACTGAGTGTGCACCAGCCCGAGTGCCCCCATCGATCACACCGAGTGTGTACCAGCAGCAATGCCCCCATCGATCACACCGAGTGTGTACCAGCCCGAGTGTCCCCATCGATCACACCGAGTGTGTACTGGCCCAAGTGTTGCAATCGATCACACCGAGTGTGTATCAGCACCAATGCCGCCATCGATCACACCGAGTGTGCACCAGCCCGAGTACCCCCACTGATCACACCGAGTGTGTACCAGCCCGAGTGCCCCCATCGATCACAGCACGTGTGTACCAGCCCGAGTGACCGATCGATCACACCGATAGTGTACCAGCCCGAGTGTCCCCATCGATCACACCGAGTGCGTACCAGCACCAATGATCCGATCGATCACACCGAGTGTGTACCAGCCCAAATGTCCCCATCGATCACACTGAGTGTGTCCCAGCCCAAGCGCCCCCATCGATCACTCCGAGTGTGTACCAGCCCGAATGCCCCCATCAATCACACCAAGTGTGTACCAGCAGCAATGCCCCCATCAATCACACCGAGTGTGTACCAGCCCGAGTGTCCCCATCGATCACACCGAGTGTGTACCAGCCCGAGTGTTCCAATCGATCACACCGAGTGTGTATCAGCAACAATGCCCCCATCGATCACACCGAGTGTGTACCAGCCCGAGTGTCCCCATCGATCACACGGAGTGTGTACCAGCCCGACTGCCCCAATTGATCACACCGAGTGTGTACCAGCCCGAGTGCCCCCATGGATCACACTGAGTGTGTACCAGCCCGAGTGCCCCCATCGATCACACCGAGTGTGTACCAGCCCGAGAGCCCCCATCAATCACACCGAGTGTGTACCAGCCCGAGTGTCCCCATCGATCACACCACGTGTCTACCAACCCGAGTGACCGATCGATCACACCGAAAGTGTACCAGCCCGAGTGTCCCCATCGATCACACCGAGTGTGTACCAACCCGAGTGCCCCCATCGAACACACCGAGTGTGTACCAGCCCGAGAGCCCCCATCAATCACACCGAGTGTGTACCAGCCCGAGTGTCCCCATCGATCACACCATGCGTGTACGAGCCCGAGTGACCGATCGATCACACCGAGTGTGTACCAGCCCGAGTGTCCCCATCAATCACACCGAGTGCGTACCAGCACCAATGATCCGATCGATCACACCGAGTGTGTACCAGACCAAATGTCCCCATCGATCACACCGAGTGTGTACCAGCCCAAGCGCTCCCATCGATCACTCCGATTATGTACCAGCCCAAGTGCCCCCATCGATCACACCGAGTGTGTACCAGCAGCAATGACCCCATCGATCACACCGAGTGTGTACCAGCCCGAGTGTCCCCATCGATCACACCGAGTGTGTACCGGCCCAAGTGTTGCAATCGATCACACCGAGTGTGTATCAGCACCAATGTGCCCATCAATCACACCGTGTGTACCAGCCCAAGGGCCCCCATGGATCACACCGAGTGTGTACCAGTACCAATGTCCCCATCGATCACACTGTGTACCAATCCGAGTGTACCCATCGATCACACCGAGTGTGTACAAGCTCCAATGACCCCATCGATCACACAGAGTGTGTACCAGCCCGAGTGCCCCCATCGATCACACCGAGTGTGTACCAGCCCGAGTGCCCCCATCAATCACACCGAGTGTGTACCAACCCGAGTGCCCCCATCGAACACACCGAGCGTGTACCAGCCCGAGAGCCCCCATCAAACACACCAAGTGTGTACCAGCCCGAGTGTCCCCATCGATCACACCGCGTGTGTACCAGCCCGAGTGACCCATCGATCACACCGAAAGTGTACCAGCCCGAGTGTCCCCATCGATCACACCGAGTGCGTACCAGCCCGAGTGTCCCCGTCGATCACACGGAGTGTGTACCAGCCCAAGCGCCCCCATTGATCACACCGAGTGTGTTCCAGCCCGAGTGCCCCCATTGTTCACACCGAGTATGTACCAGCCCGATTGTTCCCATCGATCACACCGAGTGTACACCAGCCCGAGTGTCTCCATCGGTGTCTCACACCGAGTGTGTCCCAGCCCCAGTGTCCCCATCCATCACACCGAGGGTGTACCAGCACCAATGTACCCATCGATCACACCGAGTGTACACCAGCCCGAGTGTCTCCACCGATCACACCGAGTGTGTCCCAGCCCCAGTGTCCCCATCCATCACACCGAGTGTGTACCAGCACCAATGTACCCATCGATCACACCGAGTGTGTACCAGCCCGAGTGTCCCCATCGATCACACGGAGTGTGTACCAGCCCGACTGCCCCAATTGATCACACCGAGGGTGTACCAGCCCGAGTGCCCCCATCGATCACACTGAGTGTGCACCAGCCCGAGTGCCCCCATCGATCACACCGAGTGTGTACCAGCCCGAGAGCCCCCATCAATCACACCGAGTGTGCACCTGCCCGAGTGTCCCCATCGATCACACCACGTGTGTACCAACCCGAGTGACCGATCGATCACACCGAAAGTGTACCAGCCCGAGTGTCCCCATCGATCACACCAAGTGTGTACCAACCCCAGTGCCCCCATCGAACACACCGAGTGTGTACCAGCCCGAGAGCCCCCATCAATCACACCGAGTGTGTACCAGCCCGAGTGTCCCCATCGATCACACCATGCGTGTACGAGCCCGAGTGACCGATCGATCACACCGAGTGTGTACCAGCCCGAGTGTCCCCATCAATCACACCGAGTGCGTACCAGCACCAATGATCCGATCGATCACACCGAGTGTGTACCAGCCCAAATGTCCCCATCGTTCACACCGAGTGTGTACCAGCCCAAGCGCTCCCATCGATCACTCCGATTATGTACCAGCCCAAGTGCCCCCATCGATCACACCGAGTGTGTACCAGCAGCAATGACCCCATCGATCACACCGAGTGTGTACCAGCCCGACTGTCCCCATCGATCACACCGAGTGTGTACCGGCCCAAGTGTTGCAATCGATCACACCGAGTGTGTATCAGCACCAATGTGCCCATCAATCACACCGTGTGTACCAGCCCAAGGGCCCCCATGGATCACACCGAGTGTGTACCAGTACCAATGTCCCCATCGATCACACTGTGTACCAATCCGAGTGTACCCATCGATCACACCGAGTGTGTACAAGCTCCAATGACCCCATCGATCACACAGAGTGTGTACCAGCCCGAGTGCCCCCATCGATCACACCGAGTGTGTACCAGCCCGAGTGCCCCCATCAATCACACCGAGTGTGTACCAACCCGAGAGCCCCCATCGAACACACCGAGCGTGTACCAGCCCGAGAGCCCCCATCAAACACACCGAGTGTGTACCAGCCCGAGTGTCCCCATCGATCACACCGCGTGTGTACCAGCCCGAGTGACCCATCGATCACACCGAAAGTGTACCTGCCCGAGTGTCCCCATCGATCACACCGAGTGCGTACCAGCCCGAGTGTCCCCGTCGATCACACGGAGTGTGTACCAGCCCAAGCGCCCCCATTGATCACACCGAGTGTGTTCCAGCCCGAGTGCCCCCATTGTGCACACCGAGTATGTACCAGCCCGAGTGTTCCCATCGATCACACCGAGTGTACACCAGCCCGAGTGTCTCCATCGGTGTCTCACACCGAGTGTGTCCCAGCCCCAGTGTCCCCATCCATCACACCGAGGGTGTACCAGCACCAATGTACCCATCGATCACACCGAGTGTACACCAGCCCGAGTGTCTCCATCGATCACACCGAGTGTGTCCCAGCCCCAGTGTCCCCATCCATCACACCGAGTGTGTACCAGCACCAATGTACCCATCGATCACACCGAGTGTGTACCAGCCCGAGTGTCCCCATCGATCACACGGAGTGTGTACCAGCCCGACTGCCAAAATTGATCACACCGAGGGTGTACCAGCCCGAGTGCCCCCATCGATCACACTGAGTGTGCACCAGCCCAAGTGCCCCCATCGATCACACCGAGTGTGTACCAGCCCGAGAGCCCCCATCAATCACACCGAGTGTGCACCTGCCCGAGTGTCCCCATCGATCACACCACGTGTGTACCAACCCGAGTGACCGATCGATCACACCGAAAGTGTACCAGCCCGAGTGTCCCCATCGATCACACCGAGTGTGTACCAAACCGAGTGCCCCCATCGAACACACCTAGTGTGTACCAGCCCGAGAGCCCCCATCAATTACACCGAGTGTGTACCAGCCCGAGTGTCCCCATCGATCACACCATGCGTGTACGAGCCCGAGTGACCGATCGATCACACCGAGTGTGTACCAGCCCGAGTGTCCCCATCAATCACACCGAGTGTGTACCGGCCCAAGTGTTGCAATCAATCACACCGAGTGCGTACCAGCACCAATGCCCCCATCGATCACACCGAGTGTGTACCAGCCCGAGTACCCCCATTGATCGCACCGAGTGTGTACCAGCCCGAGTGCCCCCATCGATCAGACCACGTGTGTACCAGCCCGAGTGACCGATCGATCACACCGAAAGTGTACCAGCCCGAGTGTCCCCATCGATCACACCGAGTGTACACCAGCCCGAGTGTCCCCTTCGATCACACCGAGTGTGTCCCAGCCCGTGTACCCATCCATCACACCGATTGTGTACCAGCACCAATGTACCCATCGATCACACCGAGTGTGTACCAGCACAAATGTCCGCATCAATCACACTGAGTGTGTACCAGCACCAATGTCCCCATCGATCACACCGAGTGTGTACCAGCACCAATGTCCCCATCGATCACAGAGAGTGTGTACCAGCCCGAGTTTCCCCATCCATCACACCGAGTGTGTACCAGCCCCAGTGCCCCCATCGATCACAACAAGTGTGTACTGGCACCAATGTACCCATCGATCACACCGAGTGTGTTCCAGCACCAATGTGCCCATCGATCACACCGCGTGTACCAGCCCGAGTGCCCCCATGGATCACACCGACTGTGTACCAGTAGCAATGTCCCCATCGATCACACTGTGCACCAATCCGAGTGTACCCATCGATCACACCGAGTGTGTACAAGCTCCAATGACCCCATCGATCACACAGAGTGCGTACCAGCCCGAGTGTCCCCGTCGATCACACGGAGTGTGTACCAGCCCAAGCGCCCCCATTGATCACACCGAGTGTGTACCAGCCCGAGTGCCCCCATCGATCACACTGAGTGTGTACCAGCCCGAGTGCCCCCATCGATCACACCGAGTGTGTACCAGCCCGAGAGCCCCCATCAATCACACCGAGTGTGTACCAGCCCGAGTGTCCCCATCGATCACACCACGTGTGTACCAACCCGAGTGACCGATCGATCACACCGAGTGTGTACCAGCCCGAGTGTCCCCATCAATCACACCGAGTGCGTACCAGCACCAATGATCCGATCGATCACACTGAGTGTGTACCAGCCCAAATGTCCCCATCGTTCACACCGAGTGTGTACCAGCCCAAGCGCTCCCATCGATCACTCCGATTATGTACCAGCCCAAGTGCCCCCATCGATCACACCGAGTGTGTACCAGCAGCAATGACCCCATCGATCACACCGAGTGTGTACCAGCCCGACTGTCCCCATCGATCACACCGAGTGTGTACCAGCCCAAGTGTTGCAATCGATCGCACCGAGTGTGTATCAGCACCAATGTGCCCATCAATCACACCGTGTGTACCAGCCCAAGGGCCCCCATGGATCACACCGAGTGTGTACCAGTACCAATGTCCCCATCGATCACACCGTGTACCAATCCGAGTGTACCCATCGATCACACCGAGTGTGTACAAGCTCCAATGACCCCATCGATCACACAGAGTGTGTACCAGCCCGAGTGCCCCCATCGATCACACCGAGTGTGTACCAGCCCGAGTGCCCCCATCAATCACACCGAGTGTGTACCAACCCGAGAGCCCCCATCGAACACACCGAGCGTGTACCAGCCCGAGAGCCCCCATCAAACACACCGAGTGTGTACCAGCCCGAGTGTCCCCATCGATCACACCGCGTGTGTACCAGCCCGAGTGACCCATCGATCACACCGAAAGTGTACCAGGCCGAGTGTCCCCATCGATCACACCGAGTGCGTACCAGCCCGAGTGTCCCCGTCGATCACACGGAGTGTGTACCAGCCCAAGCGCCCCCATTGATCACACCGAGTGTGTTCCAGCCCGAGTGCCCCCATTGTTCACACCGAGTATGTACCAGCCCGAGTGTTCCCATCGATCACACCGAGTGTACACCAGCCCGAGTGTCTCCATCGGTGTCTCACACCGAGAGTGTCCCAGCCCCAGTGTCCCCATCCATCACACCGAGGGTGTACCAGCACCAATGTACCCATCGATCACACCGAGTGTAAACCAGCCCGAGTGTCTCCATCGATCACACCGACTGTGTCCCAGCCCCAGTGTCCCCATCCATCACACCGAGTGTGTACCAGCACCAATGTACCCATCGATCACACCGAGTGTGTACCAGCCCGAGTGTCCCCATCGATCACACGGAGTGTGTACCAGCCCGACTGCCAAAATTGATCACACCGAGGGTGTACCAGCCCGAGTGCCCCCATCGATCACACTGAGTGTGCACCAGCCCAAGTGCCCCCATCGATCACATCGAGTGTGTACCAGCCCGAGAGCCCCCATCAATCACACCGAGTGTGCACCTGCCCGATGTCCCCATCGATCACACCACGTGTGTACCAACCCGAGTGACCGATCGATCACACCGAAAGTGTACCAGCCCGAGTGTCCCCATCGATCACACCGAGTGTGTACCAACCCGAGTGCCCCCATCGAACACACCGAGTGTGTACCAGCCCGAGAGCCCCCATCAATTACACCGAGTGTGTACCAGCCCGAGTGTCCCCATCGATCACACCATGCGTGTACGAGCCCGAGTGACCGATCGATCACACCGAGTGTGTACCAGCCCGAGTGTCCCCATCAATCACACCGAGTGTGTACCGGCCCAAGTGTTGCAATCGATCACACCGAGTGTGTATCAGCACCAATGCCCCCATCGATCACACCGAGTGTGTACCAGCCCGAGTACCCCCATTGATCGCACCGAGTGTGTACCAGCCCGAGTGCCCCCATCGATCAGACCACGTGTGTACCAGCCCGAGTGACCGATCGATCACTCCGAAAGTGTACCAGCCCGAGTGTCCCCATCGATCACACCGAGTGTACACCAGCCCGAGTGTCCCCTTCGATCACACCGAGTGTGTCCCAGCCCCAGTGTACCCATCCATCACACCGATTGTGTACCAGCACCAATGTACCCATCGATCACACCGAGTGTGTACCAGCACAAATGTCCGCATCAATCACACTGAGTGTGTACCAGCACCAATGTCCCCATCGATCACACCGAGTGTGTACCAGCACCAATGTCCCCATCGATCACAGAGAGTGTGTACCAGCCCGAGTTTCCCCATCCATCACACCGAGTGTGTACCAGCCCCAGTGCCCCCATCGATCACAACAAGTGTGTACTGGCACCAATGTACTCATCGATCACACCGAGTGTGTTCCAGCACCAATGTGCCCATCGATCACACCGTGTGTACCAGCCCGAGTGCCCCCATGGATCACACCGAGTGTGTACCAGTAGCAATGTCCCCATCGATCACACTGTGCACCAATCCGAGTGTACCCATCGATCACACCGTGTGTGTACAAGCTCCAATGACCCCATCGATCACACAGAGTGCGTACCAGCCCGAGTGTCCCCGTCGATCACACGGAGTGTGTACCAGCCCAAGCGCCCCCATTGATCACACCGAGTGTGTACCAGCCCGAGTGCCCCCATCGATCACACTGAGTGTGTACCAGCCCGAGTGCCCCCATCGATCACACCGAGTGTGTACCAGCCCGAGAGCCCCCATCAATCACACCGAGTGTGTACCAGCCCGAGTGTCCCCATCGATCACACCACGTGTGTACCAACCCGACTGACCGATCGATCACACCGAAAGTGTACCAGCCCGAGTGTCCCCATCGATCACACCGAGTGTGTACCAACCCGAGTGCCCCCATCGAACACACCGAGTGTGTACCAGTCCGAGAGCCCCCATCAATCACACCGAGTGTGTACCAGCTCGAGTGTCCCCATCGATCACACCATGCTTGTACGCGCCCGAGTGACCGATCGATCACACCGAGTGTGTACCAGCCCGAGTGTCCCCATCAATCACACCGAGTGCGTACCAGCACCAATGATCCGATCGATCACACCGAGTGTGTACCAGCCCAAATGTCCCCATCGATCACACCGAGTGTGTACCAGCCCAAGCGCCCCCATCGATCACTCCGAGTATGTACCAGCCCGAGTGCCCCCATCGATCACACCGAGTGTGAACCAGCCCGAGTGCCCCCATCGATCACACCGAGTGTGTACCAGCCCGAGAGCCCCCATCAATCACACCGAGTGTGTACCAGCCCGAGTGTCCCCATCGATCACACCACGTGTGTACCAACCCGAGTGACCGATCGATCACACCGAAAGTGTACCAGCCCGAGAGTCCCCATCGATCACACCGAGTGTGTACCAGCCCGAGTGTTCCAATCGATCACACCGAGTGTGTATCAGCAACAATGCCCCCATCGATCACACCGAGTGTGTACCAGCCCGAGTTCCCCCATTGATCAAACCGAGTGTGTACCAGCCCGAGTGCCCCCATCGATCACACCGATTGTGTACCAGCCCGAGTGCCACCATCGATCACACCGAGTGTGTACCAGCCCGAGTACCCCCATCGATCACACCGAGTGTACACCAGCCCGAGTGACCCTTCGATCACACCGAGTGTGTCCCAGCCCCAGTGTCCCCATCCATCACACCGAGTGTGTACCAGCACCAATGTACCCATCGATCACACCACGTGTGTACCAGCCCGAGTGTCCCCATCGATCACACGGAGTGTGTACCAGCCCGACTGCCCCAATTGATCACACCGATTGTGTACCAGTCCGCGTGCCCCCATCGATCACACCGAGTGTACACCAGACCGAGTGTCTCCATCGATCACACCGAGTGTGTCCCAGCCCCAGTGTCCCCATCCATCACACCGAGGGTGTACCAGCACCAATGTACCCATCGATCACACCGAGTGTACACCAGCCCGAGTGTCTCCATCGATCACACCGAGTGTGTCCCAGCCCCAGTGTCCCCATCCATCACACCGAGTGTGTACCAGCACCAATGTACCCATCGATCACACCGAGTGTGTACCAGCCCGAGTGTCCCCATCGATCACACGGAGTGTGTACCAGCCCGACTGCCCCCATCGATCACACCGAGTGTGTACCAGCAGCAATGACCCATCGATCACACCGAGTGTGTACCAGCCCGAGTGTCCCCATCGATCACACCGAGTGTGTACCAGCCCAAGTGTTGCAATCGATCACACCGAGTGTGTATCAGCACCAATGCCCCCATCGATCACACCGAGTGTGTACCAGCCCGAGTACCCCCATTGATCACACCGAGTGCGTACCAGCCCGAGTGCCCCCATCGATCACACCGAGTGTGTACCAGCCCAACTGCCCCAATTGATCACACCGAGTGTGTACCAGCCCGAGTGCCCCCATCGATCACACTGAGTGTGTACCAGCCCGAGTGCCCCCATCGATCACACCGAGTGTGTACCAGCCCGAGAGCCCCCATCAATCACACCGAGTGTGAACCAGCCCGAGTGTCCCCATCGAACACACCACGTGTGTACCAACCCGAGTGACCGATTGATCACACCGAAAGTGTACCAGCCCAAGTGTCCCCATCGATCACACCGAGTGTGTACCAACCCGAGTGCCCCCATCGAACACGCCGAGTGTGTACCAGCCCGAGAGCCCCCATCAATCACACCGAGTGTGTACCAGCCCGAGTGTCCCCATCAATCACACCATGTGTGTACCAGCCCGAGTGACCGATCGATCACACCGAAAGTATACCAGCCCGAGTGTCCCCATCAATCACACCGAGTGCGTACCAGCACCAATGATCCGATCGATCACACCGAGTGTGTACCAGCCCAAATGTCCCCATCGATCACACCAAGTGTGTACCAGCCCAAGCGCCCCCATCGATCACTCCGAGTGTGTACCAGCCCGAGTGCCCCCATCGATCACACCGAGTGCGTACCAGCAGCAATGACCCATCGATCACACCGAGTGTGTACCAGCCCGAGTGTCCCCATCGATCACACCGAGTGTGTACCAGCCCAAGTGTTGCAATCGATAACACCGAGTGTGTATCAGCACCAATGCCCCCATCGATCACACCGAGTGTGTACCAGCCCGAGTACCCCCATCGATCACACCGAGTGTGTACCAGCCCGAGTGCCCCCATCGATCACACCGAGTGTGTTCCAGCCCGAGTGGCACAATCGATCACACCGGGTGTGTACCAGCCCGAGTACCCCCATCGATCACACCGAGTGTACACAAGCCCGAGTGTCCCCATCCATCACACCGAGTGTGTACCAGCACCAATGTACCCATCGATCACACCGAGTGTGTACCAGCACAAATGTCCGCATCAATCACACCGAGTGTGTACCAGCCCGAGAGCCCCCATCAATCACACCAAGTGTGTACCAGCCCGAGTGTCCCCATCGATCACACCACGTGTGTACCAACCCGAGTGACCGATCGATCACACCGAAAGTGTACCAGCCCGAGAGTCCCCATCGATCACACCGAGTGTGTACCAGCCCGAGTGTTCCAATCGATCGCACCGAGTGTGTATCAGCATCAATGCCCCCATCGATCACACCGAGTGTGTACCAGCCCGAGTTCCCCCATTGATCAAACCGAGTGTGTACCAGCCCGAGTGCCCCCATCGATCACACCGATTGTGTACCAGCCCGAGTGCCACCATCGATCACACCGAGTGTGTACCAGCCCGAGTACCCCCATCGATCACACCGAGTGTACACCAGCCCGAGTGACCCTTCGATCACACCGAGTGCGTCCCAGCCCCAGTGTCCCCATCCATCACACCGAGTGTGTACCAGCACCAATGTACCCATCGATCACACCACGTGTGTACCAACCCGAGTGTCCCCATCGATCACACGGAGTGTGTACCAGCCCGACTGCCCCAATTGATCACACCGATTGTGTACCAGTCCGCGTGCCGCCATCGATCACACCGAGTGTACACCAGACCGAGTGTCTCCATCGATCACACCGAGTGTGTCCCAGCCCCAGTGTCCCCATCCATCACACCGAGGGTGTACCAGCACCAATGTACCCATCGATCACACCGAGTGTACACCAGCCCGAGTGTCTCCATCGATCACACCGAGTGTGTCCCAGCCCCAGTGTCCCCATCCATCACACCGAGTGTGTACCAGCACCAATGTACCCATCGATCACACCGAGTGTGTACCAGCCCGAGTGTCCCCATCGATCACACGGAGTGTGTACCAGCCCGACTACCCCCATCGATCACACCGAGTGTGTACCAGCAGCAATGAACCATCGATCACACCGAGTGTGTACCAGCCCGAGTGTCCCCATCGATCACACCGAGTGTGTACAAGCCCAAGTGTTGCAATCGATCACACCGAGTGTGTATCAGCACCAATGCCCCCATCGATCACACCGAGTGTGTACCAGCCCGAGTACCCCCATTGATCACACCGAGTGTGTACCAGCCCGAGTGCCCCCATCGATCACACCGAGTGTGTACCAGCCCAACTGCCCCAATTGATCACACCGAGTGTGTACCAGCCCGAGAGCCCCCATCAATCACACCGAGTGTGTACCAGCCCGAGTGTCCCCATCGAACACACCACGTGTGTACCAACCCGAGTGACCGATTGATCACACCGAAAGTGTACCAGCCCAAGTGTCCCCATCGATCACACCGAGTGTGTACCAACCCGAGTGCCCCCATCGAACACGCCGAGTGTGTACCAGCCCGAGAGCCCCCATCAATCACACCGAGTGTGTACCAGCCCGAGTGTCCCCATCAATCACACCATGTGTGTACCAGCCCGAGTGACCGATCGATCACACCGAAATTGTACCGGCCCGAGTGTCCCCATCAAACACACCGAGTGCGTACCAGCACCAATGATCCGATCGATCACACCGAGTGTGTACCAGCCCAAATGTCCCCATCGATCACACCGAGTGTGTACCAGCCCAAGCGCCCCCATCGATCACTCCGAGTGTGTACCAGCCCGAGTGCCCCCATCGATCACACCGAGTGCGTACCAGCAGCAATGACCCATCGATCACACCGAGTGTGTACCAGCCCGAGTGTCCCCATCGATCACACCGAGTGTGTACCAGCCCAAGTGTTGCAATCGATAACACCGAGTGTGTATCAGCACCAATGCCCCCATCGATCACACCGAGTGTGTACCAGCCCGAATACCCCCATTGATCACACCGAGTGTGTACCAGCCCGAGTGCCCCCATCGATCACACCGAGTGTGTTCCAGCCCGAGTGGCACAATCGATCACACCGGGTGTGTCCCAGCCCGAGTACCCCCATCGATCACACCGAGTGTACACAAGCCCGAGTGTCCCCATCGATCACACCGAGTGTGTCCCAGCCCCAGTGTCCCCATCCATCACACCGAGTGTGTACCAGCACCAATGTACCCATCGATCACACCGAGTGTGTACCAGCACAAATGTCCGCATCAATCACACCGACTGTGTACCAGCACCAATGTCCCCATCGATCACACCGAGTGTGTACCAGCACCAATGTCCCCATCGATCACAGAGAGTGTGTACCAGCCCGAGTTTCCTCATCCATCACACCGAGTGTGTACCAGCCCCAGTGCCCCCATCGATCACACCAAGTGTGTACTGGCACCAATGTACCCATCGGTCACACTGAGTGTGTTCCAGCACCAATGTGCCCATCGATCACACCGTGTGTACCAGCCCGAGTGCCCCCATGGATCACACCGACTGTGTACCAGTACCAATGTCCCCATCGATCACATTGTGTACCAGCCCGAGTGTACCCATCGATCACACCGAGCGTGTACAAGCTCCAATGACCCCATCGATCACACAGAGTGTGTACCAGCCCGAGTGCCCCCATCGATCACACCGAGTGTGTACCAGCCCGAGAGCCCCCATCAATCACACCGAGTGTGTACCAGCCCGAGTGTCCCCATCGATCACACCACGTGTGCACCAACCCGAGTGACCGATCGATCTCACCGAAAGTGTACCAGCCCGAGAGTCCCCATCAAACACACCGAGTGTGTACCAGCCCGAGTGTCCCCATCGATCACACCGCGTGTGTACCAGCCCGAGTGACCCATCGATCACACCGAGTGCGTACCAGCCCAAGTGTCCCCGTCGATCACACGGAGTGTGTACCAGCCCAAGCGCCCCCATTGATCACACCGAGTGTGTTCCAGCCCGAGTGCCCCCATTGTTCACACCGAGTATGTACCAGCCCGAGTGTTCCCATCGATCACACCGAGTGTACACCAGCCCGAGTGTCTCCATCGATCACACCGAGTGCGTCCCAGCCCCAGTGTCCCCATCCATCACTCCGAGGGTGTACCAGCACCAATGTACCCATCGATCACACCGAGTGTACACCAGCCCGAGTGTCTCCATCGATCACACCGAGTGTGTCCCAGCCCGACTGCCCCAATTGATCACACCGATTGTGTACCAGTCCGCGTGCCCCCATCGATCACACCGAGTGTACACCAGACCGAGTGTCTCCATCGATCACACCGAGTGTGTCCCAGCCCCAGTGTCCCCATCCATCACACCGAGGGTGTACCAGCACCAATGTACCCATCGATCACACCGAGTGTACACCAGCCCGAGTGTCTCCATCGATCACACCGAGTGTGTCCCAGCCCCAGTGTCCCCATCCATCACACCGAGTGTGTACCAGCACCAATGTACCCATCGATCACACCGAGTGTGTACCAGCCCGAGTGTCCCCATCGATCACACGGAGTGTGTACCAGCCCGACTGCCCCCATCGATCACACCGAGTGTGTACCAGCAGCAATGACCCATCGATCACACCGAGTGTGTACCAGCCCGAGTGTCCCCATCGATCACACCGAGTGTGTACCAGCCCAAGTGTTGCAATCGATCACACCGAGTGTGTATCAGCACCAATGCCCCCATCGATCACACCGAGTGTGTACCAGCCCGAGTACCCCCATTGATCACACCGAGTGTGTACCAGCCCGAGTGCCCCCATCGATCACATCGAGTGTGTACCAGCCCAACTGCCCCAATTGATCACACCGAGTGTGTACCAGCCCGAGTGCCCCCATCGATCACACTGAGTGTGTACCAGCCCGAGTGCCCCCATCGATCACACCGAGTGTGTACCAGCCCGAGAGCCCCCATCAATCACACCGAGTGTGAACCAGCCCGAGTGCCCCCATCGATCACACTGAGTGTGTACCAGCACAAATGTCCGCATCAATCACACCGAGTGTGTACCAGCCCGAGAACCCCCATCAATCACACCAAGTGTGTACCAGCCCGAGTGTCCCCATCGATCACACCACGTGTGTACCAACCCGAGTGACCGATCGATCACACCGAAAGTGTACCAGCCCGAGAGTCCCCATCGATCACACCGAGTGTGTACCAGCCCGAGTGTTCCAATCGATCGCACCGAGTGTGTATCAGCATCAATGCCCCCATCGATCACACCGAGTGTGTACCAGCCCGAGTTCCCCCATTGATCAAACCGAGTGTGTACCAGCCCGAGTGCCCCCATCGATCACACCGATTGTGTACCAGCCCGAGTGCCACCATCGATCACACCGAGTGTGTACCAGCCCGAGTACCCCCATCGATCACACCGAGTGTACACCAGCCCGAGTGACCCTTCGATCACACCGAGTGCGTCCCAGCCCCAGTGTCCCCATCCATCACACCGAGTGTGTACCAGCACCAATGTACCCATCGATCACACCACGTGTGTACCAACCCGAGTGTCCCCATCGATCACACGGAGTGTGTACCAGCCCGACTGCCCCAATTGATCACACCGATTGTGTACCAGTCCGCGTGCCGCCATCGATCACACCGAGTGTACACCAGACCGAGTGTCTCCATCGATCACACCGAGTGTGTCCCAGCCCCAGTGTCCCCATCCATCACACCGAGGGTGTACCAGCACCAATGTACCCATCGATCACACCGAGTGTACACCAGCCCGAGTGTCTCCATCGATCACACCGAGTGTGTCCCAGCCCCAGTGTCCCCATCCATCACACCGAGTGTGTACCAGCACCAATGTACCCATCGATCACACCGAGTGTGTACCAGCCCGAGTGTCCCCATCGATCACACGGAGTGTGTACCAGCCCGACTACCCCCATCGATCACACCGAGTGTGTACCAGCAGCAATGACCCATCGATCACACCGAGTGTGTACCAGCCCTAGTGTCCCCATCGATCACACCGAGTGTGTACAAGCCCAAGTGTTGCAATCGATCACACCGAGTGTGTATCAGCACCAATGCCCCCATCGATCACACCGAGTGTGTACCAGCCCGAGTACCCCCATTGATCACACCGAGTGTGTACCAGCCCGAGTGCCCCCATCGATCACACCGAGTGTGTACCAGCCCAACTGCCCCAATTGATCACACCGAGTGTGTACCAGCCCGAGAGCCCCCATCAATCACACCGAGTGTGTACCAGCCCGAGTGTCCCCATCGAACACACCACGTGTGTACCAACCCGAGTGACCGATTGATCACACCGAAAGTGTACCAGCCCAAGTGTCCCCATCGATCACACCGAGTGTGTACCAACCCGAGTGCCCCCATCGAACACGCCGAGTGTGTACCAGCCCGAGAGCCCCCATCAATCACACCGAGTGTGTACCAGCCCGAGTGTCCCCATCAATCACACCATGTG
The DNA here is from genome assembly GCA_026770705.1 of Isurus oxyrinchus. NCBI lineage: Eukaryota > Metazoa > Chordata > Chondrichthyes > Lamniformes > Lamnidae > Isurus > Isurus oxyrinchus. The sequence continues at coordinate 671,846 of JANJGN010000181.1, forward strand.
TGTACCAGCCCGAGTGACCGATCGATCACACCGAAATTGTACCGGCCCGAGTGTCCCCATCAAACACACCGAGTGCGTACCAGCACCAATGATCCGATCGATCACACCGAGTGTGTACCAGCCCAAATGTCCCCATCGATCACACCGAGTGTGTACCAGCCCAAGCGCCCCCATCGATCACTCCGAGTGTGTACCAGCCCGAGTGCCCCCATCGATCACACCGAGTGCGTACCAGCAGCAATGACCCATCGATCACACCGAGTGTGTACCAGCCCGAGTGTCCCCATCGATCACACCGAGTGTGTACCAGCCCAAGTGATGCAATCGATAACACCGAGTGTGTATCAGCACCAATGCCCCCATCGATCACACCGAGTGTGTACCAGCCCGAATACCCCCATTGATCACACCGAGTGTGTACCAGCCCGAGTGCCCCCATCGATCACACCGAGTGTGTTCCAGCCCGAGTGGCACAATCGATCACACCGGGTGTGTCCCAGCCCGAGTACCCCCATCGATCACACCGAGTGTACACAAGCCCGAGTGTCCCCATCGATCACACCGAGTGTGTCCCAGCCCCAGTGTCCCCATCCATCACACCGAGTGTGTACCAGCACCAATGTACCCATCGATCACACCGAGTGTGTACCAGCACAAATGTCCGCATCAATCACACCGACTGTGTACCAGCACCAATGTCCCCATCGATCACACCGAGTGTGTACCAGCACCAATGTCCCCATCGATCACAGAGAGTGTGTACCAGCCCGAGTTTCCTCATCCATCACACCGAGTGTGTACCAGCCCCAGTGCCCCCATCGATCACACCAAGTGTGTACTGGCACCAATGTACCCATCGGTCACACTGAGTGTGTTCCAGCACCAATGTGCCCATCGATCACACCGTGTGTACCAGCCCGAGTGCCCCCATGGATCACACCGACTGTGTACCAGTACCAATGTCCCCATCGATCACATTGTGTACCAGCCCGAGTGTACCCATCGATCACACCGAGCGTGTACAAGCTCCAATGACCCCATCGATCACACAGAGTGTGTACCAGCCCGAGTGCCCCCATCGATCACACCGAGTGTGTACCAGCCCGAGAGCCCCCATCAATCACACCGAGTGTGTACCAGCCCGAGTGTCCCCATCGATCACACCACGTGTGCACCAACCCGAGTGACCGATCGATCTCACCGAAAGTGTACCAGCCCGAGAGTCCCCATCAAACACACCGAGTGTGTACCAGCCCGAGTGTCCCCATCGATCACACCGCGTGTGTACCAGCCCGAGTGACCCATCGATCACACCGAGTGCGTACCAGCCCAAGTGTCCCCGTCGATCACACGGAGTGTGTACCAGCCCAAGCGCCCCCATTGATCACACCGAGTGTGTTCCAGCCCGAGTGCCCCCATTGTTCACACCGAGTATGTACCAGCCCGAGTGTTCCCATCGATCACACCGAGTGTACACCAGCCCGAGTGTCTCCATCGATCACACCGAGTGCGTCCCAGCCCCAGTGTCCCCATCCATCACTCCGAGGGTGTACCAGCACCAATGTACCCATCGATCACACCGAGTGTACACCAGCCCGAGTGTCTCCATCGATCACACCGAGTGTGTCCCAGCCCGACTGCCCCAATTGATCACACCGATTGTGTACCAGTCCGCGTGCCCCCATCGATCACACCGAGTGTACACCAGACCGAGTGTCTCCATCGATCACACCGAGTGTGTCCCAGCCCCAGTGTCCCCATCCATCACACCGAGGGTGTACCAGCACCAATGTACCCATCGATCACACCGAGTGTACACCAGCCCGAGTGTCTCCATCGATCACACCGAGTGTGTCCCAGCCCCAGTGTCCCCATCCATCACACCGAGTGTGTACCAGCACCAATGTACCCATCGATCACACCGAGTGTGTACCAGCCCGAGTGTCCCCATCGATCACACGGAGTGTGTACCAGCCCGACTGCCCCCATCGATCACACCGAGTGTGTACCAGCAGCAATGACCCATCGATCACACCGAGTGTGTACCAGCCCGAGTGTCCCCATCGATCACACCGAGTGTGTACCAGCCCAAGTGTTGCAATCGATCACACCGAGTGTGTATCAGCACCAATGCCCCCATCGATCACACCGAGTGTGTACCAGCCCGAGTACCCCCATTGATCACACCGAGTGTGTACCAGCCCGAGTGCCCCCATCGATCACATCGAGTGTGTACCAGCCCAACTGCCCCAATTGATCACACCGAGTGTGTACCAGCCCGAGTGCCCCCATCGATCACACTGAGTGTGTACCAGCCCGAGTGCCCCCATCGATCACACCGAGTGTGTACCAGCCCGAGAGCCCCCATCAATCACACCGAGTGTGAACCAGCCCGAGTGTCCCCATCGAACACACCACGTGTGTACCAACCCGAGTGACCGATTGATCACACCGAAAGTGTACCAGCCCAAGTGTCCCCATCGATCACACCGAGTGTGTACCAACCCGAGTGCCCCCATCGAACACGCCGAGTGTGTACCAGCCCGAGAGCCCCCATCAATCACACCGAGTGTGTACCAGCCCGAGTGTCCCCATCAATCACACCATGTGTGTACCAGCCCGAGTGACCGATCGATCACACCGAAAGTATACCAGCCCGAGTGTCCCCATCAATCACACTGAGTGCGTACCAGCACCAATGATCCGATCGATCACACCGAGTGTGTACCAGCCCAAATGTCCCCATCGATCACACCAAGTGTGTACCAGCCCAAGCGCCCCCATCGATCACTCCGAGTGTGTACCAGCCCGAGTGCCCCCATCGATCACACCGAGTGCGTACCAGCAGCAATGACCCATCGATCACACCGAGTGTGTACCAGCCCGAGTGTCCCCATCGATCACACCGAGTGTGTACCAGCCCAAGTGTTGCAATCGATAACACCGAGTGTGTATCAGCACCAATGCCCCCATCGATCACACCGAGTGTGTACCAGCCCGAGTACCCCCATCGATCACACCGAGTGTGTACCAGCCCGAGTGCCCCCATCGATCACACCGAGTGTGTTCCAGCCCGAGTGGCACAATCGATCACACCGGGTGTGTACCAGCCCGAGTACCCCCATCGATCACACCGAGTGTACACAAGCCCGAGTGTCCCCATCGATCACACCGAGTGTGTCCCAGCCCCAGTGTCCCCATCCATCACACCGAGTGTGTACCAGCACCAATGTACCCATCGATCACACCGAGTGTGTACCAGCACAAATGTCCGCATCAATCACACCGAGTGTGTACCAGCCCGAGAGCCCCCATCAATCACACCAAGTGTGTACCAGCCCGAGTGTCCCCATCGATCACACCACGTGTGTACCAACCCGAGTGACCGATCGATCACACCGAAAGTGTACCAGCCCGAGAGTCCCCATCGATCACACCGAGTGTGTACCAGCCCGAGTGTTCCAATCGATCACACCGAGTGTGTATCAGCAACAATGCCCCCATCGATCACACCGAGTGTGTACCAGCCCGAGTTCCCCCATTGATCAAACCGAGTGTGTACCAGCCCGAGTGCCCCCATCGATCACACCGATTGTGTACCAGCCCGAGTGCCACCATCGATCACACCGAGTGTGTACCAGCCCGAGTACCCCCATCGATCACACCGAGTGTACACCAGCCCGAGTGACCCTTCGATCACACCGAGTGTGTCCCAGCCCCAGTGTCCCCATCCATCACACCGAGTGTGTACCAGCACCAATGTACCCATCGATCACACCACGTGTGTACCAGCCCGAGTGTCCCCATCGATCACACGGAGTGTGTACCAGCCCGACTGCCCCAATTGATCACACCGATTGTGTACCAGTCCGCGTGCCCCCATCGATCACACCGAGTGTACACCAGACCGAGTGTCTCCATCGATCACACCGAGTGTGTCCCAGCCCCAGTGTCCCCATCCATCACACCGAGGGTGTACCAGCACCAATGTACCCATCGATCACACCGAGTGTACACCAGCCCGAATGTCTCCATCGATCACACCGAGTGTGTCCCAGCCCCAGTGTCCCCATCCATCACACCGAGTGTGTACCAGCACCAATGTACCCATCGATCACACCGAGTGTGTACCAGCCCGAGTGTCCCCATCGATCACACGGAGTGTGTACCAGCCCGACTGCCCCCATCGATCACACCGAGTGTGTACCAGCAGCAATGACCCATCGATCACACCGAGTGTGTACCAGCCCGAGTGTCCCCATCGATCACACCGAGTGTGTACCAGCCCAAGTGTTGCAATCGATCACACCGAGTGTGTATCAGCACCAATGCCCCCATCGATCACACCGAGTGTGTACCAGCCCGAGTACCCCCATTGATCACACCGAGTGTGTACCAGCCCGAGTGCCCCCATCGATCACACCGAGTGTGTACCAGCCCAACTGCCCCAATTGATCACACCGAGTGTGTACCAGCCCGAGAGCCCCCATCAATCACACCGACTGTGTACCAGCCCGAGTGTCCCCATCGAACACACCACGTGTGTACCAACCCGAGTGACCGATTGATCACACCGAAAGTGTACCAGCCCAAGTGTCCCCATCGATCACACCGAGTGTGTACCAACCCGAGTGCCCCCATCGAACACGCCGAGTGTGTACCAGCCCGAGAGCCCCCATCAATCACACCGAGTGTGTACCAGCCCGAGTGTCCCCATCAATCACACCATGTGTGTACCAGCCCGAGTGACCGATCGATCACACCGAAATTGTACCAGCCCGAGTGTCCCCATCAATCACACCGAGTGCGTACCAGCACCAATGATCCGATCGATCACACCGAGTGTGTACCAGCCCAAATGTCCCCATCGATCACACCGAGTGTGTACCAGCCCAAGCGCCCCCATCGATCACTCCGAGTGTGTACCAGCCCGAGTGCCCCCATCGATCACACCGAGTGCGTACCAGCAGCAATGACCCATCGATCACACCGAGTGTGTACCAGCCCGAGTGTCCCCATCGATCACACCGAGTGTGTACCAGCCCAAGTGTTGCAATCGATAACACCGAGTGTGTATCAGCACCAATGCCCCCATCGATCACACCGAGTGTGTACCAGCCCGAGTACCCCCATTGATCACACCGAGTGTGTACCAGCCCGAGTGCCCCCATCGATCACACCGAGTGTGTTCCAGCCCGAGTGGCACAATCGATCACACCGGGTGTGTACCAGCCCGAGTACCCCCATCGATCACACCGAGTGTACACAAGCCCGAGTGTCCCCATCGATCACACCGAGTGTGTCCCAGCCCCAGTGTCCCCATCCATCACACCGAGTGTGTACCAGCACCAATGTACCCATCGATCACACCGAGTGTGTACCAGCACAAATGTCCGCATCAATCACACCGACTGTGTACCAGCACCAATGTCCCCATCGATCACACCGAGTGTGTACCAGCACCAATGTCCCCATCGATCACAGAGAGTGTGTACCAGCCCGAGTTTCCCCATCCATCACACCGAGTGTGTACCAGCCCCAGTGCCCCCATCGATCACACCAAGTGTGTACTGGCACCAATGTACCCATCGGTCACACCGAGTGTGTTCCAGCACCAATGTGCCCATCGATCACACCGTGTGTACCAGCCCGAGTGCCCCCATGGATCACACCGACTGTGTACCAGTACCAATGTCCCCATCGATCACATTGTGTACCAGCCCGAGTGTACCCATCGATCACACCGAGCGTGTACAAGCTCCAATGACCCCATCGATCACACAGAGTGTGTACCAGCCCGAGTGCCCCCATCGATCACACCGAGTGTGTACCAGCCCGAGAGCCCCCATCAATCACACCGAGTGTGTACCAGCCCGAGTGTCCCCATCGATCACACCACGTGTGCACCAACCCGAGTGACCGATCGATCTCACCGAAAGTGTACCAGCCCGAGAGTCCCCATCAAACACACCGAGTGTGTACCAGCCCGAGTGTCCCCATCGATCACACCGCGTGTGTACCAGCCCGAGTGACCCATCGATCACACCGAGTGCGTACCAGCCCAAGTGTCCCCGTCGATCACACGGAGTGTGTACCAGCCCAAGCGCCCCCATTGATCACACCGAGTGTGTTCCAGCCCGAGTGCCCCCATTGTTCACACCGAGTATGTACCAGCCCGAGTGTTCCCATCGATCACACCGAGTGTACACCTGCCCGAGTGTCTCCATCGATCACACCGAGTGCGTCCCAGCCCCAGTGTCCCCATCCATCACTCCGAGGGTGTACCAGCACCAATGTACCCATCGATCACACCGAGTGTACACCAGCCCAAGTGTCTCCATCGATCACACCGAGTGTGTCCCAGCCCCAGTGTCCCCATCCATCACACCGAGTGTGTACCAGCACCAATGTACCCATCGATCACACCGAATGTGTACCAGCCCGAGTGTCCCCATCGATCACACGAAGTGTGTACCAGCCCGACTCCCCAATTGATCACACCGAGTGTGTACCAGCCCGAGTGCCCCCATCGATCACACTGAGTGTGCACCAGCCCGAGTGCCCCCATCGATCACACCGAGTGTGTACCAGCCCGAGAGCCCCCATCAATCACACCGAGTGTGTACCAGCCCGAGTGTCCCCATCGATCACACCACGTGTGTACCAACCCGAGTGACCAATCGATCACACCAAAAGTGTACCATCCCGAGTGTCCCCATCGATCACACCGAGTGTGTACCAACCCGAGTGCCCCCATCGAAAACACCGAGTGTGTACCAGCCCGAGAGCCCCCATCAATCACATCGAGTGTGTACCAGCCCGAGTGTCCCCATCGATCACACCATGCATGTACGAGCCCGAGTGACCGATCGATCACACCGAGTGTGTACCAGCCCGAGTGTCCCCATCAATCACACCGAGTGCGTACCAGCACCAATGATCCGATCGATCACACCGAGTGTGTACCAGCCCAAATGTCCCCATCGATCACACCGAGTGTGTACCAGCCCAAGCGCCCCCATCGATCACTCCGAGTATGTACCAGCCCGAGTGCCCCCATCGATCACAACGAGTGTCTACCAGCAGCAATGCCCCCATCGATCACACCGAGTGTGTACCAGCCCGAGTGTCCCCATCGATCACACCGAGTGTGTACCGGCCCAAGTGTTGCAATCGATCACACCGAGTGTGTATCAGCACCAATGCCCCCATCGATCACACCGAGTGTGTACCAGCCCGAGTACCCCTATTGATCACACCGAGTGTGTACCAGCCCGAGTGCCCCCATCGATCAGACCACGTGTGTACCAGCCCGAGTGACCGATCGATCACACCGAAAGTGTACCAGCCCGAGTGTCCCCATCGATCACACCGAGTGTACACCAGCCCGAGTGTCCCCTTCGATCACACCGAGTGTGTCCCAGCCCCAGTGTCCCCATCCATCACTCCGATTGTGTACCAGCAACAATGTACCCATCGATCACACCGAGTGTGTACCAGCACAAATGCCCGCATCAATCACACTGAGTGTGTACCAGCACCAATGTCCCCATCGATCACACCGAGTGTGTACCATCACCAATGTCCCCATCGATCACAGAGAGTGTGTACCAGCCCGAGTTTCCCCATCCATCACACCGAGTGTGTACCAGCCCCAGTGCCCCCATCGATCACACCAAGCGTGTACTGGCACCAATGTACCCATTGATCACACCGAGTGTGTTCCAGCACCAATGTGCCCATCGATCACACCGTGTGTACCAGCCCGAGTGCCCCCATGGATCACACCGAGTGTGTACCAGTACCAATGTCCCCATCGATCACACTGTGTACCAATCCGAGTGTACCCATCGATCACACCGAGTGTGTACAAGCTCCAATGACCCCATCGATCACACAGAGTGTGTACCAGCCCGAGTGCCCCCATCGATCACACCGAGTGTGTACCAGCCCAAGTGCCCCCATCAATCACACCGAGTGTGTACCAACCCGAGTGCCCCCATCGAACACACCGAGCGTGTACCAGCCCGAGAGCCCCCATCAAACACACCGAGTGTGTACCAGCCCGAGTGTCCCCATCGATCACACCGCGTGTGTACCAGCCCGAGTGACCCATCGATCACACCGAAAGTGTACCAGCCCGAGTGTCCCCATCGATCACACCGAGGGCGTACCAGCCCGAGTGTCCCCGTCGATCACACGGAGTGTGTACCAGCCCAAGCGCCCCCATTGATCACACCGAGTGTGTTCCAGCCCGAGTGCCCCCATTGTTCACACCAAGTATGTACCAGCCCGAGTGTTCCCATCGATCACACCAAGTGTACACCAGACCGAGTGTCTCCATCGATCACACCGAGTGTGTCCCAGCCCCAGTGTCCCCATCCATCACACCGAGGGTGTACCAGCACCAATGTCCCCATCGATCACACCGAGTGTACACCAGCCCGAGTGTCTCCATCGATCACACCGAGTTTGTCCCAGCCCCAGTGTCCCCATCCATCACACCGAGTGTGTACCAGCACCAATGTACCCATCGATCACACCGAGTGTGTACCAGCCCGAGTGCCCCCATCGATCACACTGAGTGTGCACCAGCCCGAGTGCCCCCATCGATCACACCGAGTGTGTACCAGCCCGAGAGCCCCCATCAATCACACCGAGTGTGTACCAGCCCGAGTCTCCCCATCGATCACACCACGTGTGTACCAACCCGAGTGACCGATCGATCACACCGAAAGTGTACCAGCCCGAGTGTCCCCATTGATCACACAGAGTGTGTACCAACCCGAGTGCCCCCATCGAACATGCTGAGTGTGTACCAGCCCGAGAGCCCCCATCAATCACACCGAGTGTGTACCAGCCCGAGTGTCCCCATCGATCACACCATGTGTGTACCAGCCCGAGTGACCGATCGATCACACCGAAAGTGTACCAGCCTGAGTGTCCCCATCAATCACACCGAGTGCGTACCAGCACCAATGATCCGATCGATCACACCGAGTGTGTACCAGCCCAAATGTCTCCATCGATCACACCGAGTGTGTACCAGCCCAAGCGCCCCCATCGATCACTCCGAGTGTGTACCAGCCCGAGTGCCCCCATCGATCACACCGAGTGTGTACCAGCAGCAATGACCCATCGATCACACCGAGTGTGTACCAGCCCGAGTGTCCCCATCGATCACACCGAGTGTGTACCAGCCCAAGTGTTGCAATCGATCACACCGAGTGTGTATCAGCACCAATGCCCCCATCGATCACACCGAGTGTGTACCAGCCCGAGTACCCCCATTGATCACACCGAGTGTGTACCAGCCCGAGTGCCCCCATCGATCACACCGAGTGTGTTCCAGCCCGAGTGGCACAATCGATCACACCGGGTGTGTACCAGCCCGAGTACCCCCATCGATCACAACGAGTGTACACAAGCCCGAGTGTCCCCATCGATCACACCGAGTGTGTCCCAGCCCCAGTGTCCCCATCCATCACACCGAGTGTGTACCAGCACCAATGTACCCATCGATCACACCGAGTGTGTACCCGCACAAATGTCCGCATCAATCACACCGAGTGTGTACCAGCACCAATGTCCCCATCGATCACACCGAGTGTGTACCAGCACCAATGTCCCCATCGATCACAGAGAGTGTGTAGCAGCCCGAGTTTCCCCATCCATCACACCGAGTGTGTACCAGCCCCAGTGCCCCCATCGATCACACCAAGTGTGTACTGGCACCAATGTACCCATCGGTCACACCGAGTGTGTTCCAGCACCAATGTGCCCATCGATCACACCGTGTGTACCAGCCCGAGTGCCCCCATGGATCACACCGACTGTGTACCAGTACCAATGTCCCCTTCGATCACACTGTGTACCAGCCCGAGTGTACCCATCGATCACACCGAGCGTGTACAAGCTCCAATGACCCCATCGATCACACAGAGTGTGTACCAGCCCGAGTGCCCCCATCGATCACACCGAGTGTGTACCAGCCCGAGAGCCCCCATCAATCACACCGAGTGTGTACCAGCCCGAGTGTCCCCATCGATCACACCACGTGTGTACCAACCCGAGTGACCGATCGATCACACCGAAAGTGTACCAGCCCGAGAGTCCCCATCGATCACACCGAGTGTGTACCAGCCCGAGTGTTCCAATCGATCACACCGAGTGTGTATCAGCAACAATGCCCCCATCGATCACACCGAGGGTGTACCAGCCCATAGTTCCCCCATTGATCAAACCGAGTGTGTACCAGCCCGAGTGCCCCCATCGATCACACCGATTGTGTACCAGCCCGAGTGCCACCATCGATCACACCGAGTGTGTACCAGCCCGAGTACCCCCATCGATCACACCGAGTGTACACCAGCCCGAGTGACCCTTCGATCACACCGAGTGTGTCCCAGCCCCAGTGTCCCCATCCATCACACCGAGTGTGTACCAGCACCAATGTACCCATCGATCACACCGAGTGTGTACCAGCCCGACTGCCCCAATTGATCACACCGAGTGTGTACCAGTCTGAGTGCCCCCATCGATCACACCGAGTGTACACCAGACCGAGTGTCTCCATCGATCACACCGAGTGTGTCCCAGCCCCAGTGTCCCCATCCATCACACCGAGGGTGTACCAGCACCAATGTACCCATCGATCACACCGAGTGTACACCAGCCCGAGTGTCTCCATCGATCACACCGAGTGTTTCCCAGCCCCAGTGTCCCCATCCATCAAACCGAGTGTGTACCAGCACCAATGTACCCATCGATCACACCGAGTGTGTACCAGCCCGAGTGTCCCCATCGATCACACGGAGTGTGTACCAGCCCGACTGCCCCCATCGATCACACCGAGTGTGTACCAGCAGCAATGACCCATCGATCACACCGAGTGTGTACCAGCCCGAGTGTCCCCATCGATCACACCGAGTGTGTACCAGCCCAAGTGTTGCAATTGATCACACCGAGTGTGTATCAGCACCAATGCCCCCATCGATCACATCGAGTGTGTACCAGCCCGAGTACCCCCATTGATCACACCGAGTGTGTACCAGCCCGAGTGCCCCCATCGATCACACCGAGTGTGTACCAGCCCGACTGCCCCAATTGATCACACCGAGTGTGTACCAGCCCTAGTGCCCCCATCGATCACACTGAGTGTGTACCAGCCCGAGTGCCCCCATCGATCACACCGAATGTGTAACAGCCCGAGAGCCCCCATCAATCACACCGAGTGTGTACCAGCCCGAGTGTCCCCATCGAAGACACCACGTGTGTACCAACCCGAGTGACCGATTGATCACACCGAAAGTGTACCAGCCCAAGTGTCCCCATCGATCACACCGAGTGTGTACCAACCCGAGTGCCCCCATCGAACACGCCGAGTGTGTACCAGCCCGAGAGCCCCCATCAATCACACCGAGTGTGTACCAGCCCGAGTGTCCCCATCAATCACACCATGTGTGTACCAGCCCGAGTGACCGATCGATCACACCGAAAGTGTACCAGCCCGAGTGTCCCCATCAATCACACCGAGTGCGTACCAGCACCAATGATCCGATCGATCACACCGAGTGTGTACCAGCCCAAATGTCCCCATTGATCACACCGAGTGTGTACCAGCCCAAGCGCCCCCATCGATCACTCCGAGTGTGTACCAGCCCGAGTGCCCCCATCGATCACACCGAGTGTGTACCAGCAGCAATGACCCATCGATCACACCGAGTGTGTACCAGCCCGAGTGTCCCCATCGATCACACCAAGTGTACACCAGACCGAGTGTCTCCATCGATCACACCGAGTGTGTCCCAGCCCCAGTGTCCCCATCCATCACACCGAGGGTGTACCAGCACCAATGTCCCCATCGATCACACCGAGTGTACACCAGCCCGAGTGTCTCCATCGATCACACCGAGTTTGTCCCAGCCCCAGTGTCCCCATCCATCACACCGAGTGTGTACCAGCACCAATGTACCCATCGATCACACCGAGTGTGTACCAGCCCGAGAGCCCCCATCGATCACACTGAGTGTGCACCAGCCCGAGTGCCCCCATCGATCACACCGAGTGTGTACCAGCCCGAGAGCCCCCATCAATCACACCGAGTGTGTACCAGCCCGAGTCTCCCCATCGATCACACCACGTGTGTACCAACCCGACTGACCGATCGATCACACCGAAAGTGTACCAGCCCGAGTGTCCCCATCGATCACACCGAGTGTGTACCAACCCGAGTGCCCCCATCGAACATGCCGAGTGTGTACCAGCCCGAGAGCCCCCATCAATCACACCGAGTGTGTACCAGCCCGAGTGTCCCCATCGATCACACCATGTGTGTACCAGCCCGAGTGACCGATCGATCACACCGAAAGTGTACCAGCCTGAGTGTCCCCATCAATCACACCGAGTGCGTACCAGCACCAATGATCCGATCGATCACACCGAGTGTGTACCAGCCCAAATGTCCCCATTGATCACACCGAGTGTGTACCAGCCCAAGCGCCCCCATCGATCACTCCGAGTGTGTACCAGCCCGAGTGCCCCCATCGATCACACCGAGTGTGTACCAGCAGCAATGACCCATCGATCACACCGAGTGTGTACCAGCCCGAGTGTCCCCATCGATCACACCAAGTGTACACCAGACCGAGTGTCTCCATCGATCACACCGAGTGTGTCCCAGACCCAGTGTCCCCATCCATCACACCGAGGGTGTACCAGCACCAATGTCCCCATCGATCACACCGAGTGTACACCAGCCCGAGTGTCTCCATCGATCACACCGAGTTTGTCCCAGCCCCAGTGTCCCCATCCATCACACCGAGTGTGTACCAGCACCAATGTACCCATCGATCACACCGAGTGTGTACCAGCCCGAGAGCCCCCATCGATCACACTGAGTGTGCACCAGCCCGAGTGCCCCCATCGATCACACCGAGTGTGTACCAGCCCGAGAGCCCCCATCAATCACACCGAGTGTGTACCAGCCCGAGTCTCCCCATCGATCACACCACGTGTGTACCAACCCGACTGACCGATCGATCACACCGAAAGTGTACCAGCCCGAGTGTCCCCATCGATCACACCGAGTGTGTACCAACCCGAGTGCCCCCATCGAACATGCCGAGTGTGTACCAGCCCGAGAGCCCCCATCAATCACACCGAGTGTGTACCAGCCCGAGTGTCCCCATCGATCACACCATGTGTGTACCAGCCCGAGTGACCGATCGATCACACCGAAAGTGTACCAGCCTGAGTGTCCCCATCAATCACACCGAGTGCGTACCAGCACCAATGATCCGATCGATCACACCGAGTGTGTACCAGCCCAAATGTCTCCATCGATCACACCGAGTGTGTACCAGCCCAAGCGCCCCCATCGATCACTCCGAGTGTGTACCAGCCCGAGTGCCCCCATCGATCACACCGAGTGTGTACCAGCAGCAATGACCCATCGATCACACCGAGTGTGTACCAGACCGAGTGTCCCCATCGATCACACCGAGTGTGTACCAGCCCAAGTGTTGCAATCGATCACACCGAGTGTGTATCAGCACCAATGCCCCCATCGATCACACCGAGTGTGTACCAGCCCGAGTACCCCCATTGATCACACCGAGTGTGTACCAGCCCGAGTGCCCCCATCGATCACACCGAGTGTGTTCCAGCCCGAGTGGCACAATCGATCACACCGGGTGTGTACCAGCCCGAGTACCCCCATCGATCACACCGAGTGTACACAAGCCCGAGTGTCCCCATCGATCACACCGAGTGTGTCCCAGCCCCAGTGTCCCCATCCATCACACCGAGTGTGTACCAGCACCAATGTACCAAGCGATCACACCGAGTGTGTACCCGCACAAATGCCCGCATCAATCACACTGAGTGTGTACCAGCACCAATGTCCCCATCGATCACACCGAGTGTGTACCATCACCAATGTCCCCATCGATCACAGAGAGTGTGTACCAGCCCGAGTTTCCCCATCCATCACACCGAGTGTGTACCAGCCCCAGTGCCCCCATCGATCACACCAAGCGTGTACTGGCACCAATGTACCCATTGATCACACCGAGTGTGTTCCAGCACCAATGTGCCCATCGATCACACCGTGTGTACCAGCCCGAGTGCCCCCATGGATCACACCGAGTGTGTACCAGTACCAATGTCCCCATCGATCACACTGTGTACCAATCCGAGTGTACCCATCGATCACACCGAGTGTGTACAAGCTCCAATGACCCCATCGATCACACAGAGTGTGTACCAGCCCGAGTGCCCCCATCGATCACACCGAGTGTGTACCAGCCCAAGTGCCCCCATCAATCACACCGAGTGTGTACCAACCCGAGTGCCCCCATCGAACACACCGAGCGTGTACCAGCCCGAGAGCCCCCATCAAACACACCGAGTGTGTACCAGCCCGAGTGTCCCCATCGATCACACCGCGTGTGTACCAGCCCGAGTGACCCATCGATCACACCGAAAGTGTACCAGCCCGAGTGTCCCCATCGATCACACCGAGGGCGTACCAGCCCGAGTGTCCTCGTCGATCACACGGAGTGTGTACCAGCCCAAGCGCCCCCATTGATCACACCGAGTGTGTTCCAGCCCGAGTGCCCCCATTGTTCACACCAAGTATGTACCAGCCCGAGTGTTCCCATCGATCACACCAAGTGTACACCAGACCGAGTGTCTCCATCGATCACACCGAGTGTGTCCCAGCCCCAGTGTCCCCATCCATCACACCGAGGGTGTACCAGCACCAATGTCCCCATCGATCACACCGAGTGTACACCAGCCCGAGTGTCTCCATCGATCACACCGAGTTTGTCCCAGCCCCAGTGTCCCCATCCATCACACCGAGTGTGTACCAGCACCAATGTACCCATCGATCACACCGAGTGTGTACCAGCCCGAGTGCCCCCATCGATCACACTGAGTGTGCACCAGCCCGAGTGCCCCCATCGATCACACCGAGTGTGTACCAGCCCGAGAGCCCCCATCAATCACACCGAGTGTGTACCAGCCCGAGTCTCCCCATCGATCACACCACGTGTGTACCAACCCGAGTGACCGATCGATCACACCGAAAGTGTACCAGCCCGAGTGTCCCCATTGATCACACAGAGTGTGTACCAACCCGAGTGCCCCCATCGAACATGCTGAGTGTGTACCAGCCCGAGAGCCCCCATCAATCACACCGAGTGTGTACCAGCCCGAGTGTCCCCATCGATCACACCATGTGTGCACCAGCCCGAGTGACCGATCGATCACACCGAAAGTGTACCAGCCTGAGTGTCCCCATCAATCACACCGAGTGCGTACCAGCACCAATGATCCGATCGATCACACCGAGTGTGTACCAGCCCAAATGTCTCCATCGATCACACCGAGTGTGTACCAGCCCAAGCGCCCCCATCGATCACTCCGAGTGTGTACCAGCCCGAGTGCCCCCATCGATCACACCGAGTGTGTACCAGCAGCAATGACCCATCGATCACACCGAGTGTGTACCAGCCCGAGTGTCCCCATCGATCACACCGAGTGTGTACCAGCCCAAGTGTTGCAATCGATCACACCGAGTGTGTATCAGCACCAATGCCCCCATCGATCACACCGAGTGTGTACCAGCCCGAGTACCCCCATTGATCACACCGAGTGTGTACCAGCCCGAGTGCCCCCATCGATCACACCGAGTGTGTTCCAGCCCGAGTGGCACAATCGATCACACCGGGTGTGTACCAGCCCGAGTACCCCCATCGATCACACCGAGTGTACACAAGCCCGAGTGTCCCCATCGATCACACCGAGTGTGTCCCAGCCCCAGTGTCCCCATCCATCACACCGAGTGTGTACCAGCACCAATGTACCCATCGATCACACCGAGTGTGTACCCGCACAAATGTCCGCATCAATCACACCGAGTGTGTACCAGCACCAATGTCCCCATCGATCACACCGAGTGTGTACCAGCACCAATGTCCCCATCGATCACAGAGAGTGTGTAGCAGCCCGAGTTTCCCCATCCATCACACCGAGTGTGTACCAGCCCCAGTGCCCCCATCGATCACACCAAGTGTGTACTGGCACCAATGTACCCATCGGTCACACCGAGTGTGTTCCAGCACCAATGTGCCCATCGATCACACCGTGTGTACCAGCCCGAGTGCCCCCATGGATCACACCGACTGTGTACCAGTACCAATGTCCCCTTCGATCACACTGTGTACCAGCCCGAGTGTACCCATCGATCACACCGAGCGTGTACAAGCTCCAATGACCCCATCGATCACACAGAGTGTGTACCAGCCCGAGTGCCCCCATCGATCACACCGAGTGTGTACCAGCCCGAGAGCCCCCATCAATCACACCGAGTGTGTACCAGCCCGAGTGTCCCCATCGATCACACCACGTGTGTACCAACCCGAGTGACCGATCGATCACACCGAAAGTGTACCAGCCCGAGAGTCCCCATCGATCACACCGAGTGTGTACCAGCCCGAGTGTTCCAATCGATCACACCGAGTGTGTATCAGCAACAATGCCCCCATCGATCACACCGAGGGTGTACCAGCCCATAGTTCCCCCATTGATCAAACCGAGTGTGTACCAGCCCGAGTGCCCCCATCGATCACACCGATTGTGTACCAGCCCGAGTGCCACCATCGATCACACCGAGTGTGTACCAGCCCGAGTACCCCCATCGATCACACCGAGTGTACACCAGCCCGAGTGACCCTTCGATCACACCGAGTGTGTCCCAGCCCCAGTGTCCCCATCCATCACACCGAGTGTGTACCAGCACCAATGTACCCATCGATCACACCGAGTGTGTACCAGCCCGACTGCCCCAATTGATCACACCGAGTGTGTACCAGTCTGAGTGCCCCCATCGATCACACCGAGTGTACACCAGACCGAGTGTCTCCATCGATCACACCGAGTGTGTCCCAGCCCCAGTGTCCCCATCCATCACACCGAGGGTGTACCAGCACCAATGTACCCATCGATCACACCGAGTGTACACCAGCCCGAGTGTCTCCATCGATCACACCGAGTGTTTCCCAGCCCCAGTGTCCCCATCCATCAAACCGAGTGTGTACCAGCACCAATGTACCCATCGATCACACCGAGTGTGTACCAGCCCGAGTGTCCCCATCGATCACACGGAGTGTGTACCAGCCCGACTGCCCCCATCGATCACACCGAGTGTGTACCAGCAGCAATGACCCATCGATCACACCGAGTGTGTACCAGCCCGAGTGTCCCCATCGATCACACCGAGTGTGTACCAGCCCAAGTGTTGCAATTGATCACACCGAGTGTGTATCAGCACCAATGCCCCCATCGATCACATCGAGTGTGTACCAGCCCGAGTACCCCCATTGATCACACCGAGTGTGTACCAGCCCGAGTGCCCCCATCGATCACACCGAGTGTGTACCAGCCCGACTGCCCCAATTGATCACACCGAGTGTGTACCAGCCCTAGTGCCCCCATCGATCACACTGAGTGTGTACCAGCCCGAGTGCCCCCATCGATCACACCGAATGTGTAACAGCCCGAGAGCCCCCATCAATCACACCGAGTGTGTACCAGCCCGAGTGTCCCCATCGAAGACACCACGTGTGTACCAACCCGAGTGACCGATTGATCACACCGAAAGTGTACCAGCCCAAGTGTCCCCATCGATCACACCGAGTGTGTACCAACCCGAGTGCCCCCATCGAACACGCCGAGTGTGTACCAGCCCGAGAGCCCCCATCAATCACACCGAGTGTGTACCAGCCCGAGTGTCCCCATCAATCACACCATGTGTGTACCAGCCCGAGTGACCGATCGATCACACCGAAAGTGTACCAGCCCGAGTGTCCCCATCAATCACACCGAGTGCGTACCAGCACCAATGATCCGATCGATCACACCGAGTGTGTACCAGCCCAAATGTCCCCATTGATCACACCGAGTGTGTACCAGCCCAAGCGCCCCCATCGATCACTCCGAGTGTGTACCAGCCCGAGTCTCCCCATCGATCACACCACGTGTGTACCAACCCGACTGACCGATCGATCACACCGAAAGTGTACCAGCCCGAGTGTCCCCATCGATCACACCGAGTGTGTACCAACCCGAGTGCCCCCATCGAACATGCCGAGTGTGTACCAGCCCGAGAGCCCCCATCAATCACACCGAGTGTGTACCAGCCCGAGTGTCCCCATCGATCACACCATGTGTGTACCAGCCCGAGTGACCGATCGATCACACCGAAAGTGTACCAGCCTGAGTGTCCCCATCAATCACACCGAGTGCGTACCAGCACCAATGATCCGATCGATCACACCGAGTGTGTACCAGCCCAAATGTCTCCATCGATCACACCGAGTGTGTACCAGCCCAAGCGCCCCCATCGATCACTCCGAGTGTGTACCAGCCCGAGTGCCCCCATCGATCACACCGAGTGTGTACCAGCAGCAATGACCCATCGATCACACCGAGTGTGTACCAGACCGAGTGTCCCCATCGATCACACCGAGTGTGTACCAGCCCAAGTGTTGCAATCGATCACACCGAGTGTGTATCAGCACCAATGCCCCCATCGATCACACCGAGTGTGTACCAGCCCGAGTACCCCCATTGATCACACCGAGTGTGTACCAGCCCGAGTGCCCCCATCGATCACACCGAGTGTGTTCCAGCCCGAGTGGCACAATCGATCACACCGGGTGTGTACCAGCACCAATGTACCAAGCGATCACACCGAGTGTGTACCCGCACAAATGTCCGCATCAATCACACCGAGTGTGTACCAGCACCAATGTCCCCATCGATCACACCGAGTTTGCACCAGCACCAATGTCCCCATCGATCACAGAGAGTGTGTAGCAGCCCGAGTTTCCCCATCCATCACACCGAGTGTGTACCAGCCCCAGTGCCCCCATCGATCACACCAAGTGTGTACTGGCACCAATGTACCCATCGGTCACACCGAGTGTGTTCCAACACCAATGTGCCCATCGATCACACCGTGTGTACCAGCCCGAGTGCCCCCATGGATCACACCGACTGTGTACCAGTACCAATGTCCCATCGATCACACTGTGTACCAGCCCGAGTGTACCCATCGATCACACCGAGCGTGTACAAGCTCCAATGACCCCATCGATCACACAGAGTGTGTACCAGCCCGAGTGCCCCCATCGATCACACCGAGTGTGTACCAGCCCGAGAGCCCCCATCAATCACACCGAGTGTGTACCAGCCCGAGCGTCCCCATCGATCACACCACGTGTGTACCAACCCGAGTGACCGATCGATCACACCGAAAGTGTACCAGCCCGAGAGTCCCCATCGATCACACCGAGTGTGTACCAGCCCGAGTGTTCCAATCGATCACACCGAGTGTGTATCAGCAACAATGCCCCCATCGATCACACCGAGTGTGTACCAGCCCATAGTTCCCCCATTGATCAAACCGAGTGCGTACCAGCCCGAGTGCCCCCATCGATCACACCGATTGTGTACCAGCCCGAGTGCCACCATCGATCACACCGAGTGTGTACCAGCCCGAGTACCCCCATCGATCACACCGAGTGTACACCAGCCCGAGTGACCCTTCGATCACACCGAGTGTGTCCCAGCCCCAGTGTCCCCATCCATCACACCGAGTGTGTACCAGCACCAATGTACCCATCGATCACACCGAGTGTGTACCAGCCCGAGTGTCCCCATCGATCACACGGATTGTGTACCAGCCCGACTGCCCCAATTGATCACACCGAGTGTGTACCAGTCCGAGTGCCCCCATCGATCACACCGAGTGTACACCAGACCGAGTGTCTCCATCGATCACACCGAGTGTGTCCCAGCCCCAGTGTCCCCATCCATCACACCGAGGGTGTACCAGCACCAATGTACCCATCGATCACACCGAGTGTACACCAGCCCGAGTGTCTCCATCGATCACACCGAGTGTGTCCCAGCCCCAGTGTCCCCATCCATCACACCGAGTGTGTACCAGCACCAATGTACCCATCGATCACACCGAGTGTGTACCAGCCCGAGTGTCCCCATCGATCACACGGAGTGTGTACCAGCCCGACTGCCCCCATCGATCACACCGAGTGTGTACCAGCAGCAATGACCCATCGATCACACCGAGTGTGTACCAGCCCGAGTGTCCCCATCGATCACACCGAGTGTGTACCAGCCCAAGTGTTGCAATCGATCACACCGAGTGTGTATCAGCACCAATGCCCCCATCGATCACACCGAGTGTGTACCAGCCCGAGAACCCCCATTGATCACACCGAGTGTGTACCAGCCCGAGTGCCCCCATCGATCACACCGAGTGTGTACCAGCCCGACTGCCCCAATTGATCACACCGAGTGTGTACCAGCCCTAGTGCCCCCATCGATCACACTGAGTGTGTACCAGCCCGAGTGCCCCCATCGATCACACCGAGTGTGTACCAGCCCGACTGCCCCAATTGATCACACCGAGTGTGTACCAGCCCTAGTGCCCCCATCGATCACACCGAATGTGTACCAGCCCGAGAGCCCCCATCAATCACACCGAGTGTGTACCAGCCCGAGTGTCCCCATCGAAGACACCACGTGTGTACCAACCCGAGTGACCGATTGATCACACCGAAAGTGTACCAGCCCAAGTGTCCCCATCGATCACACCGAGTGTGTACCAACCCGAGTGCCCCCATCGAACACGCCGAGTGTGTACCAGCCCGAGAGCCCCCATCAATCACACCGAGTGTGTACCAGCCCGAGTGTCCCCATCAATCACACCATGTGTGTACCAGCCCGAGTGACCGATCGATCACACCGAAAGTGTACCAGCCCGAGTGTCCCCATCAATCACACTGAGTGCGTACCAGCACCAATGATCCGATCGATCACACCGAGTGTGTACCAGCCCAAATGTCCCCATTGATCACACCGAGTGTGTACCAGCCCAAGCGCCCCCATCGATCACTCCGAGTGTGTACCAGCCCGAGTGCCCCCATCGATCACACCGAGTGTGTACCAGCAGCAATGACCCATCGATCACACCGAGTGTGTACCAGCCCGAGTGTCCCCATCGATCACACCAAGTGTACACCAGACCGAGTGTCTCCATCGATCACACCGAGTGTGTCCCAGCCCCAGTGTCCCCATCCATAACCACCGAGGGTGTACCAGCACCAATGTCCCCATCGATCACACCGAGTGTACACCAGCCCGAGTGTCTCCATCGATCACACCGAGTTTGTCCCAGCCCCAGTGTCCCCATCGATCACACGGAGTGTGTACCAGCCCGACTGCCCCAATTGATCACACCGAGTGTGTACCAGTTCGAGTGCCCCCATCGATCACACTGAGTGTGTACCAGCCCGAGTGCCCCCATCGATCACACCGAGTGTGTTCCAGCACGAGTGGCACAATCGATCACACCGGGTGTGTACCAGCCCGAGTACCCCCATCGATCACACCGAGTGTACATAAGCCCGAGTGTCCCCATCGATCACACCGAGTGTGTCCCAGCCCCAGTGTCCCCATCCATCACACCGAGTGTGTACCAGCACCAATGTACCCTTCGATTACACCGAGTGTGTACCAGCCCGAGTGTCCCCATCGATCACACGGAGTGTGTACCAGCCCGACTCCCCAATTGATCACACCGAGTGTGTACCAGCCCGAGTGCCCCCATCGATCACACTGAGTGTGCACCAGCCCGAGTGCCCCCATCGATCACACCGAGTGTGTACCAGCCCGAGAGCCCCCATCAATCACACCGAGTGTGTACCAGCCCGAGTGTCCCCATCGATCACACCACGTGTGTACCAACCCGAGTGACCGATCGATCACACCAAAAGTGTACCATCCCGAGTGTCCCCATCGATCACACCGAGTGTGTACCAACCCGAGTGCCCCCATCGAAAACACCGAGTGTGTACCAGCCCGAGAGCCCCCATCAATCATACCGAGTGTGTACCAGCCCGAGTGTCCCCATCGATCACACCATGCATGTACGAGCCCGAGTGACCGATCGATCACACCGAGTGTGTACCAGCCCGAGTGTCCCCATCAATCACACCGAGTGCGTACCAGCACCAATGATCCGATCGATCACACCGAGTGTGTACCAGCCCAAATGTCCCCATCGATCACACCGAGTGTGTACCAGCCCAAGCACCCCCATCGATCACACCGAGTCTGTACCAGCCCGAGTGTCCCCATCGATCACACGGAGTGTGTACCAGCCCGACTGCCCCAATTGATCACACCGAGTGTGTACCAGTTCGAGTGCCCCCATCGATCACAGTGAGTGTGTACCAGCCCGAGTGCCCCCATCGATCACACCGAGTGTGTTCCAGCCCGAGTGGCACAATCGATCACACCGAATGTGTACCAGCCCGAGTACCCCCATCGATCACAGCGAGTGTACACAAGCCCGAGTGTCCCCATCGATCACACCGAGTGTGTCCCAGCCCCAGTGTCCCCATCCATCACACCGAGTGTGTACCAGCACCAATGTACCCATCGATCACACCGAGTGTGTAACAGCACAAATGCCCGCATCAATCACACCGAGTGTGTACCAGCACCAATGTCCCCATCGATCACACCGAGTGTGTACCAGCACCAATGTCCCCATCGTTCACAGAGAGTGTGTAGCAGCCCGAGTTTCCCCATCCATCACACCGAGTGTGTACCAGCCCCAGTGCCCCCATCGATCACACCAAGTGTTTACTGGCACCAATGTACCCATCGGTCACACCGAGTGTGTTCCAGCACCAATGTGCCCATCGATCACACCGTGTGTACCAGCCCGAGTGCCCCCATGGATCACACCGACTGTGTACCAGTACCAATGTCCCCATCGATCACACTGTGTACCAGCCCGAGTGTACCCATCGATCACACCGAGCGTGTACAAGCTCCAATGACCCCATCGATCACACAGAGTGTGTACCAGCCCGAGTGCCCCCATCGATCACACCGAGTGTGTACCAGCCCGAGAGCCCCCATCAATTACACCGAGTGTGTACCAGCCCGAGTGTCCCCATCGATCACACCACGTGTGTACCAACCCGAGTGACCGATCGATCACACGGAAAGTGTACCAGCCCGAGAGTCCCCATCGATCACACCGAGTGTGTACCAGCCCGAGTGTTCCAATCGATCACACCGAGTGTGTATCAGCAACAATGCCCCCATCGATCACACCGAGTGTGTACCAGCCCGAGTTCCCCCATTGATCAAACCGAGTGTGTACCAGCCCGAGTGCCCCCATCGATCACACCGATTGTGTATCAGCCCGAGTGCCACCATCGATCACACCGAGTGTGTACCAGCCCGAGTACCCCCATCGATCACACCGAGTGTACACCAGCCCGAGTGACCCTTCGATCACACCGAGTGTGTCCCAGCCCCAGTGTCCCCATCCATCACACCGAGTGTGTACCAGCACCAATGTACCCATCGATCACACCGAGTGTGTACCAGCCCGAGTGTCCCCATCGATCACACGGAGTGTGTACCAGCCCGACTGCCCCAATTGATCACACCGAGTGTGTACCAGTTCGAGTGCCCCCATCGATCACACTGAGTGTGTACCAGCCCGAGTGCCCCCATCGATCACACCGAGTCTGTTCCAGCCCGAGTGGCACAATCGATCACACCGGGTGTGTACCAGCCCGAGTACCCCCATCGATCACACCGAGTGTACACAAGCCCGAGTGTCCCCATCGATCACACCGAGTGTGTCCCAGCCCCAGTGTCCCCATCCATCACACCGAGTGTGTACCAGCACCAATGTACCCATCGATCACACCGAGTGTGTACCAGCCCGAGTGTCCCCATCGATCACACGGAGTGTGTACCAGCCCGACTCCCAATTGATCACACCGAGTGTGTACCAGCCCGAGTGCCCCCATCGATCACACTGAGTGTGCACCAGCCCGAGTGCCTCCATCGATCACACCTAGTGTGTACCAGCCCGAGAGCCCCCATCAATCACACCGAGTGTGTACCAGCCCGAGTGTCCCCATCGATCACACCACGTGTGTACCAACCCGAGTGACCGATCGATCACACCAAAAGTGTACCATCCCGAGTGTCCCCATCGATCACACCGAGTGTGTACCAACCTGAGTGCCCCCATCGAAAACACCGAGTGTGTACCAGCCCGAGAGCCCCCATCAATCACACCGAGTGTGTACCAGCCCGAGTGTCCCCATCGATCACACCATGCATGTACGATCCCGAGTGACCGATCGATCACACCGAGTGTGTACCAGCCCGAGTGTCCCCATCAATCACACCGAGTGCGTACCAGCACCAATGATCCGATCGATCACACCGAGTGTGTACCAGCCCAAATGTCCCCATCGATCACACCGATTGTGTACCAGCCAAAGCGCCCCCATCGATCACTCCGAGTATGTACCAGCCCGAGTGCCCCCATCGATCACACCGAGTGTGTACCAGCAGCAATGCCCCCATCGATCACACCGAGTGTGTACCAGCCCGAGTGTCCCCATCGATCACACCGAGTGTGTACCGGCCCAAGTGTTGCAATCGATCACACCGAGTGTGTATCAGCACCAATGCCCCCATCGATCACACCGAGTGTGTACCAGCCCGAGTACCCCCATTGATCACACCGAGTGTGTACCAGCCCGAGTGCCCCCATCGATCAGACCACGTGTGTACCAGCCCGAGTGACCGATCGATCACACCGAAAGTGTACCAGCCCGATTGTCCCCATCGATCACACCGAGTGCACAACAGCCCGAGTGTCCCCTTCGATCACACCGAGTTTGTCCCAGCCCCAGTGTCCCCATCCATCACACCGAGTGTGTACCAGCACCAATGTACCCATCGATCACACCGAGTGTGTACCAGCACAAATGCCCGCATCAATCACACCGAGTGTGTACCAGCACCAATGTCCCCATCGATCACACCGAGTGTGTACCAGCACCAATGTCCCCATCGATCACAGAGAGTGTGTACCAGCCCGAGTTTCCCCATCCATCACACCGAGTGTGTACCAGCCCCAGTGCCCCCATCGATCACACCAAGTGTGTACTGGCACCAATGTACCCATCGGTCACACCGAGTGTGTTCCAGCACCAATGTGCCCATCGATCACACCGTGTGTACCAGCCCGAGTGCCCCCATGGATCACACCGACTGTGTACCAGTACCAATGTCCCCATCGATCACACTGTGTACCAGCCCGAGTGTACCCATCGATCACACCGAGCGTGTACAAGCTCCAATGACCCCATCGATCACACAGAGTGTGTACCAGCCCGAGTGCCCCCATTGATCACACCGAGTGTGTACCAGCCCGAGAGCCCCCATCAATCACACCGAGTGTGTACCAGCACCAATGTCCCCATCGATCACACCGAGTGTGTACCAGCACCAATGTCCCCATCGATCACAGAGAGTGTGTACCAGCCCGAGTTTCCCCATCCATCACACCGAGTGTGTACCAGCCCCAGTGCCCCCATCGATCACACCAAGTGTGTACTGGCACCAATGTACCCATCGGTCACACCGAGTGTGTTCCAGCACCAATGTGCCCATCGATCACACCGTGTGTACCAGCCCGAATGCCCCCATGGATCACACCGACTGTGTACCAGTACCAATGTCCCCATCGATCACACTGTGTACCAGCCCGAGTGTACCCATCGATCACACCGTGCGTGTACAAGCTCCAATGACCCCATTGATCACACAGAGTGTGTACCAGCCCGAGTGCCCCCATCGATCACACCACGTGTGTACCAACCCGAGTGACCGATCGATCACACCGAAAGTGTACCAGCCCGAGAGTCGCCATCGATCACACCGAGTGTCTACCAGCCCGAGTGTTCCAATCGATCACACCGAGTGTGTATCAGCAACAATGCCCCCATCGATCACACCGAGTGTGTACCAGCCCGAGTTCCCCCATTGATCAAACCGAGTGTGTACCAGCCCGAGTGCCCCCATCGATCACACCGATTGTGTACCAGCCCGAGTGCCACCATCGATCACACCGAGTGTGTACCAGCCCAAGTACCCCCATCGATCAAACTGAGTGTACACCAGCCCAAGTGACCCTTCGATCACACCGAGTGAGTCCCAGCCCCAGTGTCCCCATCCATCACACCGAGTGTGTACCAGCACCAATGTACCCATCGATCACACCGAGTGTGTACCAGCCCGAGTGTCCCCATCGATCACACGGAGTGTGTACCAGCCCGACTGCCCCAATTGATCACACCGAGTGTGTACCAGTTCGAGTGCCCCCATCGATCACACTGAGTGTGTACCAGCCCGAGTGCCCCCATCGATCACTCCGATTGTGTACCAGCCCGAGTGCCACCATCGATCACACCGAGTATGTACCAGCCCGAGTGTTCCCATCGATCACACCGAGTGTACACCAGCCCGAGTGTCTCAATCGATCACACCGAGTGTGTCCCAGCCCCAGTGTCCCCATCCATCACACCGAGTGTGTACCAGCACCAATGTACCCATCGATCACACCGAGTGTGTACCAGCCCGAGTGTCCCCATCGATCACACGGAGTGTGTACCAGCCCGACTGCCCCAATTGATCACACCGAGTGTGTACCAGCCCGAGTGCCCCCATCGATCACACTGAGTGTGTACCAGCCCGAGTGCCCCCATCGATCAAACCGAGTGTGTACCAGCCCGAGTGCCCCCATCGATCACACTGAGTGTGTACCAGCCCGAGTTCCCCCATTGATCAAACCGAGTGTGTACCAGCCCGAGTGCCCCCATCGATCACACCGATTGTGTACCAGCCCGAGTGCCACCATCGATCACACCGAGTGTGTACCAGCCCGAGTACCCCCATCGATCACACCGAGTGTACACCAGCCCGAGTGACCCTTCGATCACACCGAGTGTGTCCCAGCCCCAGTGTCCCCATCCATCACACCGAGTGTGTACCAGCACCAATGTACCCATCGATCACACCGAGTGTGTACCAGCCCGAGTGTCCCCATCGATCACACGGAGTGTGTACCAGCCCGACTGCCCCAATTGATCACACCGAGTGTGTACCAGTTCGAGTGCCCCCATCGATCACACTGAGTGTGTACCAGCCCGAGTGCCCCAATTGATCACACCGAGTGTGTTCCAGCCCGAGTGGCACAATCGATCACACCGGGTGTGTACCAGCCCGAGTACCCCCATCGATCACACCGAGTGTACACAAGCCCGAGTGTCCCCATCGATCACACCAAGTGTGTCCCAGCCCCAGTGTCCCCATCCATCACACCGAGTGTGTACCAGCACCAATGTGCCCATCGATCACACCGAGTGTGTACCAGCACAAATGCCCGCATCAATCACACCGAGTGTGTACCAGCACCAATGTCCCCATCGATCACACCGAGTGTGTACCAGCACCAATGTCCCCATCGATCACAGAGAGTGTGTACCAGCCCGAGTTTCCCCATCCATCACACCGAGTGTGTACCAGCCCCAGTGCCCCCATCGATCACACCAAGTGTGTACTGGCACCAATGTACCCATCGGTCACACCGAGTGTGTTCCAGCACCAATGTGCCCATCGATCACACCGTGTGTACCAGCCCGAGTGCCCCCATGGATCACACCGACTGTGTACCAGTACCAATGTCCCCATCGATCACACTGTGTACCAGCCCGAGTGTACCCATCGATCACACCGAGCGTGTACAAGCTCCAATGACCCCATCGATCACACAGAGTGTGTACCAGCCCGAGTGCCCCCATTGATCACACCGAGTGTGTACCA
This sequence comes from Isurus oxyrinchus, assembly GCA_026770705.1. Taxonomy (NCBI): domain Eukaryota; kingdom Metazoa; phylum Chordata; class Chondrichthyes; order Lamniformes; family Lamnidae; genus Isurus; species Isurus oxyrinchus. The sequence continues at coordinate 699,653 of JANJGN010000181.1, forward strand.
GCCCGAGAGCCCCCATCAATCACACCGAGTGTGTACCAGCACCAATGTCCCCATCGATCACACCGAGTGTGTACCAGCACCAATGTCCCCATCGATCACAGAGAGTGTGTACCAGCCCGAGTTTCCCCATCCATCACACCGAGTGTGTACCAGCCCCAGTGCCCCCATCGATCACACCAAGTGTGTACTGGCACCAATGTACCCATCGGTCACACCGAGTGTGTTCCAGCACCAATGTGCCCATCGATCACACCGTGTGTACCAGCCCGAGTGCCCCCATGGATCACACCGACTGTGTACCAGTACCAATGTCCCCATCGATCACACTGTGTACCAGCCCGAGTGTACCCATCGATCACACCGTGCGTGTACAAGCTCCAATGACCCCATCGATCACACAGAGTGTGTACCAGCCCGAGTGCCCCCATCGATCACACCACGTGTGTACCAACCCGAGTGACCGATCGATCACACCGAAAGTGTACCAGCCCGAGAGTCCCCATCGATCACACCGAGTGTCTACCAGCCCGAGTGTTCCAATCGATCACACCGAGTGTGTATCAGCAACAATGCCCCCATCGATCACACCGAGTGTGTACCAGCCCGAGTTCCCCCATTGATCAAACCGAGTGTGTACCAGCCCGAGTGCCCCCATCGATCACACCGATTGTGTACCAGCCCGAGTGCCACCATCGATCACACCGAGTGTGTACCAGCCCAAGTACCCCCATCGATCACACCGAGTGTACACCAGCCCAAGTGACCCTTCGATCACACCGAGTGAGTCCCAGCCCCAGTGTCCCCATCCATCACACCGAGTGTGTACCAGCACCAATGTACCCATCGATCACACCGAGTGTGTACCAGCCCGAGTGTCCCCATCGATCACACGGAGTGTGTACCAGCCCGACTGCCCCAATTGATCACACCGAGTGTGTACCAGTTCGAGTGCCCCCATCGATCACACTGAGTGTGTACCAGCCCGAGTGCCCCCATCGATCACTCCGATTGTGTACCAGCCCGAGTGCCACCATCGATCACACCGAGTATGTACCAGCCCGAGTGTTCCCATCGATCACACCGAGTGTACACCAGCCCGAGTGTCTCAATCGATCACACCGAGTGTGTCCCAGCCCCAGTGTCCCCATCCATCACACCGAGTGTGTACCAGCACCAATGTACCCATCGATCACACCGAGTGTGTACCAGCCCGAGTGTCCCCATCGATCACACGGAGTGTGTACCAGCCCGACTGCCCCAATTGATCACACCGAGTGTGTACCAGCCCGAGTGCCCCCATCGATCACACTGAGTGTGTACCAGCCCGAGTGCCCCCATCGATCACACCGAGTGTGTACCAGCCCGAGAGCCCCCATCAATCACACCGAGTGTGTACCAGCCTGAGTGTCCCCATCGATCACACCACGTCTGTACCAACCCGAGTGACCGATCGATCACACCGAAAGTGTACCAGCCCGAGTGTCCCCATCGATCACACCGAGTGTGTACCAACCCGAGTGCCCCCATCGAACACGCCGAGTGTGTACCAGCCCAAGTGTCCCCATCGATCACACCATGTGTGTACCAGCCCGAGTGACCGATCGATCACACCGAGTGTGTACCAGCCCAAATGTCCCCATCGATCACACCGAGTGTGTACCAGCCCAAGCGCCCCCATCGATCACTCCGAGTGTGTACCAGACCGAGTGCCCCCATCGATCACACCGAGTGTGTACCAGCAGCAATGACCCATCGATCACACAGAGTGTGTACTAGCCCGAGTGTCCCCATCGATCACACCGAGTGTGTACCAGCCCAAGTGTTGCAATCGATCACACCGAGTGTGTATCAGCACCAATGCCCCCATCGATCACACCGAGTGTGTACCAGCCCGAGAACCCCCATTGATCACACCGAGTGTGTACCAGCCCTAGTGCCCCCATCGATCACACGGAGTGTGTACCAGCCCGACTGCCCCAATTGATCACACCGAGTGTGTACCAGTTCGAGTGCCCCCATCGATCACACTGAGTGTGTACCAGCCCGAGTGCCCCCATCGATCACACCGAAGGTGTTCCAGCCCGAGTGGCACAATCGATCACACCGGGTGTGTACCAGCCCGAGTTCCCCCATCGATCACACCGAGTGTACACAAGCCCGAGTGTCCCCATCGATCACACCGAGTGTGTCCCAGCCCCAGTGTCCCCATCCATCACACCGAGTGTGTACCAGCACCAATGTACCCATCGATCACACCGAGTGTGTACCAGCACAAATGCCCGCATCAATCACACCGAGTGTGTACCAGCACCAATGTCCCCATCGATCACACCGAGTGTGTACCAGCACCAATGTCCCCATCGATCACAGAGAGTGTGTACCAGCCCGAGTTTCCCCATCCATCACACCGAGTGTGTACCAGCCCCAGTGCCCCCATCGATCACACCAAGTGTGTACTGGCACCAATGTACCCATCGGTCACACCGAGTGTGTTCCAGCACCAATGTGCCCATCGATCACACCGTGTGTACCAGCCCGAGTGCCCATATGGATCACACCGACTGTGTACCAGTACCAATGTCCCCATCGATCACACTGTGTACCAGCCCGAGTGTACCCATCGATCACACCGAGCGTGTACAAGCTCCAATGACCCCATCGATCACACAGAGTGTGTACCAGCCCGAGTGCCCCCATCGATCACACCGAGTGCGTACCAGCCCGAGAGCCCCCATCAATCACACCGAGTGTGTACCAGCCCGAGTGTCCCCATCGATCACACCACGTGTGTACCAACCCGAGTGACCGATCGATCACACCGAAAGTGTACCAGCCCGAGTGTCCCCATCGATCACACCGAGTGTGTACCAGCCCGAGTGTTCCAATCGATCACACCGAGTGTGTATCAGCAACAATGCCCCCATCGATCACACCGAGTGTGTACCAGCCCGAGTTCCCCCATTGATCAAACCGAGTGTGTACCAGCCCGAGTGCCCCCATCGATCACACCGATTGTGTACCAGCCCGAGTGCCACCATCGATCACACCGAGTGTGTACCAGCCCGAGTCCCCCCATCGATCACAACGAGTGTACACCAGCCCGAGTGACCCTTCGATCACACCGAGTGTGTCCCAGCCCCAGTGTCCCCATCCATAACACCGAGTGTGTACCAGCACCAATGTACCCATCGATCACACCGAGTGTGTACCAGCCCGAGTGTGCCCATCGATCACACGGAGTGTGTACCAGCCCGACTGCCCCAATTGATCACACTGAGTGTGTACCAGCCCGAGTGCCCCCATCGATCACACTGAGTGTGTACCAGCCCGAGTGCCCCCATCGATCACACCGAGTGTGTTCCAGCCCGAGTGGCACAATCAATCACACCGGGTGTGTACCAGCCCGAGTTCCCCCATCGATCACACCGAGTGTACACAAGCCCGAGTGTCCCCATCGATCACACCGAGTGTGTCCCAGCCCCAGTGTCCCCATCCATCACACCGAGTGTGTACCAGCACCAATGTACCCATCGATCACACCGAGTGTGTACCAGCACAAATGCCCGCATCAATCACACCGAGTGTGTACCAGCACCAATGTCCCCATCGATCACACCGAGTGTGTACCAGCACCAATGTCCCCATCGATCACAGAGAGTGTGTACCAGCTCGAGTTTCCCCATCCATCACACCGAGTGTGTACCAGCCCCAGTGCCCCCATCGATCACACCAAGTGTGTACTGGCCCCAATGTACCCATCGGTCACACCGAGTGTGTTCCAGCACCAATGTGCCCATCGATCACACCGTGTGTACCAGCCCGAGTGCCCCCATGGATCACACCGACAGTGTACCAGTACCAATGTCCCCATCGATCACACTGTGTACCAGCCCGAGTGTACCCATCGATCACACCGAGCGTGTACAAGCTCCAATGACCCCATCGATCACACAGATTGTGTACCAGCCCGAGTGCCCCCATCGATCACACCGAGTGTGTACCAGCCCGAGAGCCCCCATCAATCACACCGAGTGTGTACCAGCCCGAGTGTCCCCATCGATCACACCACGTGTGTACCAACCCGAGTGACCGATCGATCACACCGAAAGTGTACCAGCCCGAGAGTCCCCATCGATCACACCGAGTGTGTACCAGCCCGAGTGTTCCAATCGATCACACCGAGTGTGTATCAGCAACAATGCCCCCATCGATCACAGCGAGTGTGTACCAGCCCGAGTTCCCCCATTGATCAAACCGAGTGTGTACCAGCCCCAGTGCCCCCATCGATCACACCGATTGTGTACCAGCCCGAGTGCCACCATCGATCACACCGAGTGTGTACCAGCCCGAGTACCCCCATCGATCACACCGAGTGTACACCAGCCCGAGTGACCCTTCGATCACACCGAGTGTGTCCCAGCCCCAGTGTCCCCATCCATCACACCGAGTGTGTACCAGCACCAATGTACCCATCGATCACACCGAGTGTGTACCAGCCCGAGTGTCCCCATCGATCACACGGAGTGTGTACCAGCCCGACTGCCCCAATTGATCACACCGAGTGTGTACCAGTTCGAGTGCCCCCATCGATCACACTGAGTGTGTACCCGCCCGAGTACCCCCATCGATCACACCGAGTGTACACCAGCACGAGTGACCCTTCGATCACACCGAGTGTGTCCCAGCCCCAGTGTCCCCATCCATCACACCGAGTGTGTACCAGCACCAATGTACCCATCGATCACACCGAGTGTGTACCAGCACAACTGTCCGCATCAATCACACTGAGTGTGTACCAGCTCCAATGTCCCCATCGATCACACCGAGTGTGTACCAGCACCAATGTCCCCATCGATCACAGAGAGTGTGTACCAGCCCGAGTTTCCCCATCCATCACACCGAGTGTGTACCAGCCCGAGTGCCCCCATCGATCACACCAAGTGTGTACTGGCACCAATGTACCCATCGATCACACCGAGTGTGTTCCAGCACCAATGTGCCCATCGATCACACCGTGTGTACCAGCGCGAGTGCCCCCATGGATCACACCGAGTGTGTACCAGTACCAATGTCCCCATCGATCACACTGTGTACCAATCCGAGTGTACCCATCGATCACACCGAGTGTGTACAAGCTCCAATGACCCCATCGGTCACACAGAGTGTGTACCAGCCCGAGTGCCACCATCGATCACACCGAGTGTGTACCAGCCCGAGTGCCCCCATCAATCACACCGAGTATGTACCAACCCGAGTGCCCCCATCAAACACACCGAGTGTGTACCAGCCCGAGTGTCCCCATCCATCACACCGCGTGTGTACCAGCCCGAGTGACCCATCGATCACACCGAAATTGTACCAGCCCGAGTGTCCCCATCGATCACACCGAGTGCGTACCAGCCCGAGTGTCCCCGTCGATCACACGGAGTGTGTACCAGCCCAAGCGCCCCCATTGATCACACCGAGTGTGTTCCAGCCCGAATGCCCCCATTGTTCACACCGAGTATGTACCAGCCCGAGTGTTCCCATCGATCACACCGAGTGTACACCAGCCCGAGTGTCTCAATCGATCACACCGAGTGTGTCCCAGCCCCAGTGTCCCCATCCATCACACCGAGTGTGTACCAGCACCAATGTACCCATCGATCACACCGAGTGTGTACCAGCCCGAGTGTCCCCATCGATCACACGGAGTGTGTACCAGCCCGACTGCCCCAATTGATCACACCGAGTGTGTACCAGCCCGAGTGCCCCCATCGATCACACCGAGTGTGTACCAGCCCGAGAGCCCCCATCAATCACACCGAGTGTGTACCAGCCTGAGTGTCCCCATCGATCACACCACGTGTGTACCAACCCGTGTGACCGATCGATCACACCGAAAGTGTACCAGCCCGAGTGTCCCCATCGACCACACCGAGTGTGTACCAACCCGAGTGCCCCCATCGAACACGCCGAGTGTGTACCAGCCCGAGAGCCCCCATCAATCACACCGAGTGTGTACCAGCACGAGTGTCCCCATCGATCACACCATGTGTGTACCAGCCCGAGAGTCCGATCGATCACACCGAAAGTTTACCAGCCCGAGTGTCCCCATCAATCACACCGAGTGCGTACCAGCACCAATGATCCGATCGATCACACCGAGTGTGTACCAGCCCAAATGTCCCCATCGATCACACCGAGTGTGTACCAGCCCAAGCGCCCCCATCGATCACTCCGAGTGTGTACCAGCCCGAGTGCCCCCATCGATCACACCGAGTGTGTACCAGCAGCAATGACCCATCGATCACACAGAGTGTGTACCAGCCCGAGTGTCCCCATCGATCACACCGAGTGTGTACCAGCCCAAGTGTTGCAATCGATCACACCGAGTGTGTATCAGCTCCAATGCCCCCATCGATCACACCGAGTGTGTACCAGCCCGAGAACCCCCATTGATCACACCGAGTGTGTACCAGCCCTAGGGCCCCCATCGATCACACCGAGTGTGTTCCAGCCCGCGTGGCACAATCGATCACACAGGGTGTGTACCAGCCTGAGTACCCCCATCGATCACACCGAGTGTACACAAGCCCGAGTGTCCCCATCGATCACACCGAGTGTGTCCCAGCCCCAGTGTCCCCATCCATCACACCGAGTGTGTACCAGCACCAATGTACCCATCGATCACACCGAGTGTGTACCAGCACAAATGTCCGCATCAATCACACCGACTGTGTACCAGCACCAATGTCCCCATCGATCACACCGAGTGTGTACCAGCACCAATGTCCCCATCGATCACAGAGAGTGTGTACCAGCCCGAGTTTCCCCATCCATCACACCGAGTGTGTACCAGCCCCAGTGCCCCCATCGATCACACCAAGTGTGTACTGGCACCAATGTACCCATCGGTCACACCGAGTGTGTTCCAGCACCAATGTGCCCATCGATCACACCTTGTGTACCAGCCCGAGTGCCCCCATGGATCACAACGACTGTGTACCAGTACCAATGTCCCCATCGATCACACTGTGTACCAGCCCGAGTGTACCCATCGATCACACCGAGCGTGTACAAGCTCCAATGACCCCATCGATCACACAGAGTGTGTACCAGCCCGAGTGCCCCCATCGATCACACCGAGTGTGTACCAGCCCGAGAGCCCCCATCAATCACACCGAGTGTGTACCAGCCCGAGTGTCCCCATCGATCACACCACGTGTGTACCAACCCGAGTGACCGATCGATCACACCGAAAGTGTACCAGCCCGAGAGTCCCCATCGATCACACCGAGTGTGTACCAGCCCGAGTGTTCCAATCGATCACACCGAGTGTGTATCAGCAACAATGCCCCCATCGATCACACCGAGTGTGTACCAGCACCAATGTCCCCATCGATCACACCGAGTGTGTACCAGCACCAATGTCCCCATCGATCACAGAGAGTGTGTACCAGCCCGAGTTTCCCCATCCATCACACCGAGTGTGTACCAGCCCCAGTGCCCCCATCGATCACACCAAGTGTGTACTGGCACCAATGTACCCATCGGTCACACCGAGTGTGTTCCAGCACCAATGTGCCCATCGATCACACCGTGTGTACCAGCCCGAGTGCCCCCATGGATCACACCGACTGTGTACCAGTACCAATGTCCCCATCGATCACACTGTGTACCAGCCCGAGTGTACCCATCGATCACACCGTGCGTGTACAAGCTCCAATGACCCCATCGATCACACAGAGTGTGTACCAGCCCGAGTGCCCCCATCGATCACACCACGTGTGTACCAACCCGAGTGACCGATCGATCACACCGAAAGTGTACCAGCCCGAGAGTCCCCATCGATCACACCGAGTGTCTACCAGCCCGAGTGTTCCAATCGATCACACCGAGTGTGTATCAGCAACAATGCCCCCATCGATCACACCGAGTGTGTACCAGCCCGAGTTCCCCCATTGATCAAACCGAGTGTGTACCAGCCCGAGTGCCCCCATCGATCACACCGATTGTGTACCAGCCCGAGTGCCACCATCGATCACACCGAGTGTGTACCAGCCCAAGTTCCCCCATCGATCACACCGAGTGTACACCAGCCCGAGTGACCCTTCGATCACACCGAGTGAGTCCCAGCCCCAGTGTCCCCATCCATCACACCGAGTGTGTACCAGCACCAATGTACCCATCGATCACACCGAGTGTGTACCAGCCCGAGTGTCCCCATCGATCACACGGAGTGTGTACCAGCCCGACTGCCCCAATTGATCACACCGAGTGTGTACCAGTTCGAGTGCCCCCATCGATCACACTGAGTGTGTACCAGCCCGAGTGCTCCCATCGATCACTCCGATTGTGTACCAGCCCGAGTGCCACCATCGATCACACCGAGTATGTACCAGCCCGAGTGTTCCCATCGATCACACCGAGTGTACACCAGCCCGAGTGTCTCAATCGATCACACCGAGTGTGTCCCAGCCCCAGTGTCCCCATCCATCACACCGAGTGTGTACCAGCACCAATGTACCCATCGATCACACCGAGTGTGTACCAGCCCGAGTGTCCCCATCGATCACACGGAGTGTGTACCAGCCCGACTGCCCCAATTGATCACACCGAGTGTGTACCAGCCCGAGTGCCCCATCGATCACACTGAGTGTGTACCAGCCCGAGTGCCCCCATCGATCACACCGAGTGTGTACCAGCCCGAGAGCCCCCATCAATCACACCGAGTGTGTACCAGCCTGAGTGTCCCCATCGATCACACCACGTGTGTACCAACCCGAGTGACCGATCGATCACACCGAAAGTGTACCAGCCCGAGTGTCCCCATCAATCACACCGAGTGTGTACCAGCCCGAGTGTCCCCATCGATCACACCATGTGTGTACCAGCCCGAGTGACCGATCGATCACACCGAAAGTGTACCAGCCCGAGTGTCCCCATCAATCACACCGAGTGCGTACCAGCACCAATGATCCGATCGATCACACCGAGTGTGTACCAGCCCAAATGTCCCCATCGATCACACCGAGTGTGTACCAGCCCAAGCGCACCCATCGATCACTCCGAGTGTGTACCAGACCGAGTGCCCCCATCGATCACGCCGAGTGTGTACCAGCAGCAATGACCCATCGATCACACAGAGTGTGTACCAGCCCGAGTGTCCCCATCGATCACACCGAGTGTGTACCAGCCCAAGTGTTGCAATCGATCACACCGAGTGTGTATCAGCACCAATGCCCCCATCGATCACACCGAGTGTGTACCAGCCCGAGAACCCCCATTGATCACACCGAGTGTGTACCAGCCCTAGTGCCCCCATCGATCACACGGAGTGTGTACCAGCCCGACTGCCCCAATTGATCACACCGAGTGTGTACCAGTTCGAGTGCCCCCATCGATCACACTGAGTGTGTACCAGCCCGAGTGCCCCCATCGATCACACCGAAGGTGTTCCAGCCCGAGTGGCACAATCGATCACACCGGGTGTGTACCAGCCCGAGTTCCCCCATCGATCACACCGAGTGTACACAAGCCCGAGTGTCCCCATCGATCACACCGAGTGTGTCCCAGCCCCAGTGTCCCCATCCATCACACCGAGTGTGTACCAGCACCAATGTACCCATCGATCACACCGAGTGTGTACCAGCACAAATGCCCGCATCAATCACACCGAGTGTGTACCAGCACCAATGTCCCCATCGATCACACCGAGTGTGTACCAGCACCAATGTCCCCATCGATCACAGAGAGTGTGTACCAGCCCGAGTTTCCCCATCCATCACACCGAGTGTGTACCAGCCCCAGTGCCCCCATCGATCACACCAAGTGTGTACTGGCACCAATGTACCCATCGGTCACACCGAGTGTGTTCCAGCACCAATGTGCCCATCGATCACACCGTGTGTACCAGCCCGAGTGCCCCCATGGATCACACCGACTGTGTACCAGTACCAATGTCCCCATCGATCACACTGTGTACCAGCCCGAGTGTACCCATCGATCACACCGAGCGTGTACAAGCTCCAATGACCCCATCGATCACACAGAGTGTGTACCAGCCCGAGTGCCCCCATCGATCACACCGACTGTGTACCAGCCCGAGAGCCCCCATCAATCACACCGAGTGTGTACCAGCCCGAGTGTCCCCATCGATCACACCACGTGTGTACCAACCCGAGTGACCGATCGATCACACCGAAAGTGTACCAGCCCGAGAGTCCCCATCGATCACACCGATTGTGTACCAGCCCGAGTGTTCCAATCGATCACACCGAGTGTGTATCAGCAACAATGCCCCCATCGATCACACCGAGTGTGTACCAGCCCGAGTTCCCCCATTGATCAAACCGAGTGTGTACCAGCCCCAGTGCCCCCATCGATCACACCGATTGTGTACCAGCCCGAGTGCCACCATCGATCACACCGAGTGTGTACCAGCCCGAGTACCCCCATCGATCACAACGAGTGTACACCAGCCCGAGTGACCCTTCGATCACACCGAGTGTGTCCCAGCCCCAGTGTCCCCATCCATAACACCGAGTGTGTACCAGCACCAATGTACCCATCGATCACACCGAGTGTGTACCAGCCCGAGTGTGCCCATCGATCACACGGAGTGTGTACCAGCCCGACTGCCCCAATTGATCACACCGAGTGTGTACCAGTTCGAGTGCCCCCATCGATCACACTGAGTGTGTACCAGCCCGAGTGCCCCCATCGATCACACCGAGTGTGTTCCAGCCCGAGTGGCACAATCGATCACACCGGGTGTGTACCAGCCCGAGTTCCCCCATCGATCACACCGAGTGTACACAAGCCCGAGTGTCCCCATCGATCACACCGAGTGTGTCCCAGCCCCAGTGTCCCCATCCATCACACCGAGTGTGTACCAGCACCAATGTACCCATCGATCACACCGAGTGTGTACCAGCACAAATGCCCGCATCAATCACACCGAGTGTGTACCAGTTCGAGTGCCCCCATCGATCACACTGAGTGTGTACCAGCCCGAGTGCCCCCATCGATCACTCCGATTGTGTACCAGCCCGAGTGCCACCATCGGTCACACCGAGTATGTACCAGCCCGAGTGTTCCCATCGATCACACCGAGTGTACACCAGCCCGAGTGTCTCAATCGATCACACCGAGTGTGTCCCAGCCCCAGTGTCCCCATCCATCACACCGAGTGTGTACCAGCACCAATGTACCCATCGATCACACCGAGTGTGTACCAGCCCGAGTGTCCCCATCGATCACACGGAGTGTGTACCAGCCCGACTGCCCCAATTGATCACACCGAGTGTGTACCAGCCCGAGTGCCCCATCGATCACACTGAGTGTGTACCAGCCCGAGTGCCCCCATCGATCACACCGAGTGTGTACCAGCCCGAGAGCCCCCATCAATCACACCGAGTGTGTACCAGCCTGAGTGTCCCCATCGATCACACCACGTGTGTACCAACCCGAGTGACCGATCGATCACACCGAAAGTGTACCAGCCCGAGTGTCCCCATCGATCACACCGAGTGTGTACCAACCCGAGTGCCCCCATCGAACACGCCGAGTGTGTACCAGCCCGAGAAACCCCATCAATCACACCGAGTGTGTACCAGCCCGAGTGTCCCCATCGATCACACCATGTGTGTACCAGCCCGAGTGACCGATCGATCACACCAAAAGTGTACCAGCTCGAGTGTCCCCATCAATCACACCGAGTGCGTACCAGCACCAATGATCCGATCGATCACACCGAGTGTGTACCAGCCCAAATGTCCCCATCGATCACACCGAGTGTGTACCAGCCCAAGCGCCCCCATCGATCACTCCGAGTGTGTACCAGACCGAGTGCCCCCATCGATCACACCGAGTGTGTACCAGCAGCAATGACCCATCGATCACACAGAGTGTGTACCAGCCCGAGTGTCCCCATCGATCACACCGAGTGTGTACCAGCCCAAGTGTTGCAATCGATCACACCGAGTGTGTATCAGCACCAATGCCCCCATCGATCACACCGAGTGTGTACCAGCCCGAGAACCCCCATTGATCACACCGAGTGTGTACCAGCCCTAGTGCCCCCATCGATCACACGGAGTGTGTACCAGCCCGACTGCCCCAATTGATCACACCGAGTGTGTACCAGTTCGAGTGCCCCCATCGATCACACTGAGTGTGTACCAGCCCGAGTGCCCCCATCGATCACACCGAAGGTGTTCCAGCCCGAGTGGCACAATCGATCACACCGGGTGTGTACCAGCCCGAGTTCCCCCATCGATCACACCGAGTGTACACAAGCCCGAGTGTCCCCATCGATCACACCGAGTGTGTCCCCGCCCCAGTGTCCCCATCCATCACACCGAGTGTGTACCAGCACCAATGTACCCATCGATCACACCGAGTGTGTACCAGCACAAATGCCCGCATCAATCACACCGAGTGTGTACCAGCACCAATGTCCCCATCGATCACACCGAGTGTGTACCAGCACCAATGTCCCCATCGATCACAGAGAGTGTGTACCAGCCCTAGTTTCCCCATCCATCACACCGAGTGTGTACCAGCCCCAGTGCCCCCATCGATCACACCAAAAGTGTACTGGCACCAATGTACCCATCGGTCACACCGAGTGTGTTCCAGCACCAATGTGCCCATCGATCACACCGTGTGTACCAGCCCGAGTGCCCCCATGGATCACACCGACTGTGTACCAGTACCAATGTCCCCATCGATCACACTGTGTACCAGCCCGAGTGTACCCATCGATCACACCGAGCGTGTACAAGCTCCAATGACCCCATCGATCACACAGAGTGTGTACCAGCCCGAGTGCCCCCATCGATCACACCGACTGTGTACCAGCCCGAGAGCCCCCATCAATCACACCGAGTGTGTACCAGCCCGAGTGTCCCCATCGATCACACCACGTGTGTACCAACCCGAGTGACCGATCGATCACACCGAAAGTGTACCAGCCCGAGAGTCCCCATCGATCACACCGATTGTGTACCAGCCCGAGTGTTCCAATCGATCACACCGAGTGTGTATCAGCAACAATGCCCCCATCGATCACACCGAGTGTGTACCAGCCCGAGTTCCCCCATTGATCAAACCGAGTGTGTACCAGCCCGAGTGCCCCCATCGATCACACCGATTGTGTACCAGCCCGAGTGCCACCATCGATCACACCGAGTGTGTACCAGCCCGAGTACCCCCATCGATCACAACGAGTGTACACCAGCCCGAGTGACCCTTCGATCACACCGAGTGCGTCCCAGCCCCAGTGTCCCCATCCATAACACCGAGTGTGTACCAGCACCAATGTACCCATCGATCACACCGAGTGTGTACCAGCCCGAGTGTGCCCATCGATCACACGGAGTGTGTACCAGCCCGACTGCCCCAATTGATCACACCGAGTGTGTACCAGTTCGAGTGCCCCCATCGATCACACTGAGTGTGTACCAGCCCGAGTGCCCCCATCGATCACACCGAGTGTGTTCCAGCCCGAGTGGCACAATCGATCACACCGGGTGTGTACCAGCCCGAGTTCCCCCATCGATCACACCGAGTGTACACAAGCCCGAGTGTCCCCATCGATCACACCGAGTGTGTCCCAGCCCCAGTGTCCCCATCCATCACACCGAGTGTGTACCAGCACCAATGTACCCATCGATCACACCGAGTGTGTACCAGCACAAATGCCCGCATCAATCACACCGAGTGTGTACCAGCACCAATGTCCCCATCGATCACACCGAGTGTGTACCAGCACCAATGTCCCCATCGATCACAGAGAGTGTGTACCAGCTCGAGTTTCCCCATCCATCACACCGAGTGTGTACCAGCCCCAGTGCCCCGATCGATCACACCAAGTGTGTACTGGCACCAATGTACCCATCGGTCACACCGAGTGTGTTCCAGCACCAATGTGCCCATCGATCACACCGTGTGTACCAGCCCGAGTGCCCCCATGGATCACACCGACTGTGTACCAGTACCAATGTCCCCATCGATCACACTGTGTACCAGCCCGAGTGTACCCATCGATCACACCGAGCGTGTACAAGCTCCAATGACCCCATCGATCACACAGATTGTGTACCAGCCCGAGTGCCCCCATCAAACACACCGAGTGTGTACCAGCCCGAGAGCCCCCATCAATCACACCGAGTGTGTACCAGCCCGAGTGTCCCCATCGATCACACCACGTGTGTACCAACCCGAGTGACCGATCGATCACACCGAAAGTGTACCAGCCCGAGAGTCCCCATCGATCACACCGAGTGTGTACCAGCCCGAGTGTTCCAATCGATCACACCGAGTGTGTATCAGCAACAATGCCCCCATCGATCACAGCGAGTGTGTACCAGCCCGAGTTCCCCCATTGATCAAACCGAGTGTGTACCAGCCCCAGTGCCCCCATCGATCACACCGATTGTGTACCAGCCCGAGTGCCCCCATCGATCACACCGAGTGTGTACCAGCCCGAGTACCCCCATCGATCACACCGAGTGTACACCAGCCCGAGTGACCCTTCGATCACACCGAGTGTGTCCCAGCCCCAGTGTCCCCATCCATCACACCGAGTGTGTACCAGCACCAATGTACCCATCGATCACACCGAGTGTGTACCAGCCCGAGTGTCCCCATCGATCACACGGAGTGTGTACCAGCCCGACTGCCCCAATTGATCACACCGAGTGTGTACCAGTTCGAGTGCCCCCATCGATCACACTGAGTGTGTACCCGCCCGAGTGCCCCCATCGATCACACCGAGTGTGTTCCAGCCCGAGTGGCACAATCGATCACACCGGTTGTGTACCAGCCCGAGTACCCCCATCGATCACACCGAGTGTACACAAGCCCGAGTGTCCCCATCGATCACACCGAGTGTGTCCCAGCCCCAGTGTCCCCATCCATCACACCGAGTGTGTACCAGCACCAATGTACCCATCGATCACACCGAGTGTGTACCAGCACAAATGCCCGCATCAATCACACCGAGTGTGTACCAGCACCAATGTCCCCATCGATCACACCGAGTGTGTACCAGCACCAATGTCCCCATCGATCACAGAGAGTGTGTACCAGCCCGAGTTTCCCCATCGATCACACCGAGTGTGTACCAGCCCCAGTGCCCCCATCGATCACACCAAGTGTGTACTGGCACCAGTGTACCCATCGGTCACACCGAGTGTGTTCCAGCACCAATGTGCCCATCGATCACACCGTGTGTACCAGCCCGAGTGCCCCCATGGATCACACCGACTGTGTACCAGTACCAATGTCCCCATCGATCACACTGTGTACCAGCCCGAGTGTACCCATCGATCACACCGAGCGTGTACAAGCTCCAATGACCCCATCGATCACACAGAGTGTGTACCAGCCCGAGTGCCCCCATTGATCACACCGAGTGTGTACCAGCCCGAGAGCCCCCATCAATCACACCGAGTGTGTACCAGCCCGAGTGTCCCCATCGATCACACCACGTGTGTACCAACCCGAGTGACCGATCGATCACACCGATAGTGTACCAGCCCGAGAGTCCCCATCGATCACACCGAGTGTGTACCAGCCCGAGTGTTCCAATCGATCACACCGAGTGTGTATCAGCAACAATACCCCCATCGATCACACCGAGTGTGTACCAGCCCGAGTTCCCCCATTGATCAAACCGAGTGTGTACCAGCCCGAGTGCCCCCATCGATCACACCTATTGTGTACCAGCCCGAGTGCCACCATCGATCACACCGAGTGTGTACCAGCCCGAGTACCCCCATCGATCACACCGAGTGTCCACCAGCACGAGTGACCCTTCGATCACACCGAGTGTGTCCCAGCCCCAGTGTCCCCATCCATCACACCGAGTGTGTACCAGCACCAATGTACCCATCGATCACACCGAGTGTGTACCAGCACAACTGTCAGCATCAATCACACTGAGTGCGTACCAGCACCAATGTCCCCATCGATCACACCGAGTGTGTACCAGCACCAATGTCCCCATCGATCACAGAGAGTGTGTACCAGCCCGAGTTTCCCCATCCATCACACCGAGTGTGTACCAGCCCGAGTGCCCCCATCGATCACACCAAGTGTGTACTGGCACCAATGTACCCATCGATCACACCGAGTGTGTTCCAGCACCAATGTGCCCATCGATCACACCGTGTGTACCAGCGCGAGTGCCCCCATGGATCACACCGAGTGTGTACCAGTACCAATGTCCCCATCGATCACACTGTGTACCAATCCGAGTGTACCCATCGATCACACCGAGTGTGTACAAGCTCCAATGACCCCATCGGTCACACAGAGTGTGTACCAGCCCGAGTGCCCCCATCGATCACACCGAGTGTGTACCAGCCCGAGTGCCCCCATCAATCACACCGAGTGTGTACCAACCCGAGTGCCCCCATCAAACACACCGAGTGTGTACCAGCCCGACTGTCCCCATCCATCACACCGCGTGTGTACCAGCCCGAATGACCCATCGATCACACCGAAATTGTACCAGCCCGAGTGTCCCCATCGATCACACCGAGTGCGTACCAGCCCGAGTGTCCCCGTCGATCACACGGAGTGTGTACCAGCCCAAGCGCCCCCATTGATCACACCGAGTGTGTTCCAGCCCGAATGCCCCCATTGTTCACACCGAGTATGTACCAGCCCGAGTATTCCCATCGATCACACCGAGTGTACACCAGCCCGAGTGTCTCAATCGATCACACCGAGTGTGTCCCAGCCCCAGTGTCCCCATCCATCACACCGAGTGTGTACCAGCACCAATGTACCCATCGATCACACCGAGTGTGTACCAGCCCGAGTGTCCCCATCGATCACACGGAGTGTGTACCAGCCCGACTGCCCCAATTGATCACACCGAGTGTGTACCAGCCCGAGTGTCCCCATCGATCACACCGAGTGTGTACCAGCCCAAGTGTTGCAATCGATCACACCGAGTGTGTATCAGCACCAATGCCGCCATCGATCACACCGAGTGTGTACCAGCCCGAGAACCCCCATTGATCACACCGAGTGTGTACCAGCCCTAGTGCCCCCATCGATCACACCGAGTGTGTTCCAGCCCGCGTGGCACAATCGATCACACCGGGTGTGTACCAGCCTGAGTACCCCCATCGATCACACCGAGTGTACACAAGCCCGAGTGTCCCCATCGATCACACCGAGTGTGTCCCAGCCCCAGTGTCCCCATCCATCACACCGAGTGTGTACCAGCACCAATGTACCCATCGATCACACCGAGTGTGTACCAGCACAAATGTCCGCATCAATCACACCGACTGTGTACCAGCACCAATGTCCCCATCGATCACACCGAGTGTGTACCAGCACCAATGTCCCCATCGATCACAGAGAGTGTGTACCAGCCCGAGTTTCCCCATCCATCACACCGAGTGTGTACCAGCCCCAGTGCCCCCATCGATCACACCAAGTGTGTACTGGCACCAATGTACCCATCGGTCACACCGAGTGTGTTCCAGCACCAATGTGCCCATCGATCACACCGTGTGTACCAGCCCGAGTGCCCCCATGGATCACACCGACTGTGTACCAGTACCAATGTCCCCATCGATCACACTGTGTACCAGCCCGAGTGTACCCATCGATCACACCGAGCGTGTACAAGCTCCAATGACCCCATCGATCACACAGAGTGTGTACCAGCCCGAGTGCCCCCATCAATCACACCGAGTGTGTACCAGCCCGAGAGCCCCCATCAATCACACCGAGTGTGTACCAGCCCGAGTGTCCCCATCGATCACACCACGTGTGTACCAACCCGAGTGACCGATCGATCACACCGATAGTGTACCAGCCCGAGAGTCCCCATCGATCACACCGAGTGTGTACCAGCCCGAGTGTTCCAATCGATCACACCGAGTGTGTATCAGCAACAATGCCCCCATCGATCACACCGAGTGTGTACCAGCCCGAGTTCCCCCATTGATCAAACCGAGTGTGTACCAGCCCGAGTGCCCCCATCGATCACACCGATTGTGTACCAGCCCGAGTGCCACCATCGATCACACCGAGTGTGTACCAGCCCGAGTACCCCTATCGATCACACCGAGTGTACACCAGCCCGAGTGACCCTTCGATCACACCGAGTGTGTCCCAGCCCCAGTGTCCCCATCCATCACACCGAGTGTGTACCAGCACCAATGTACCCATCGATCACACCGAGTGTGTACCAGCCCGAGTGTGCCCATCGATCACACGGAGTGTGTACCAGCCCGACTGCCCGAATTGATCACACCGAGTGTGTACCAGTTCGAGTGCCCCCATCGATCACACTGAGTGTGTACCAGCCCGAGTGCCCCCTTCGATCACACCGAGTGTGTTCCAGCCCGAGTGGCACAATCGATCACACCGGGTGTGTACCAGCCCGAGTTCCCCCATCGATCACACCGAGTGTACACAAGCCCGAGTGTCCCCATCGATCACACTCGGTGTGTCCCAGCCCCAGTGTCCCCATCCATTACACCGAGTGTGTACCAGCACCAATGTACCCATCGATCACACCGAGTGTGTACCAGCACAAATGCCCGCATCAATCACACCGAGTGTGTACCAGCACCAATGTCCCCATCGATCACACCGAGTGTGTACCAGCACCAATGTCCCCATCGATCACAGAGAGTGTGTACCAGCCCGAGTTTCCCCATCCATCACACCGAGTGTGTACCAGCCCCAGTGCCCCCATCGATCACACCAAGTGTGTACTGGCACCAATGTACCCATCGGGTACACCGAGTGTGTTCCAGCACCAATGTGCCCATCGATCACACCGTGTGTACCAGCCCGAGTGCCCCCATGGATCACACCGACTGTGTACCAGTACCAATGTCCCCATCGATCACACTGTGTACCAGCCCGAGTGTACCCATCGATCACACCGAGCGTGTACAAGCTCCAATGACCCCATCGATCACACAGATTGTGTACCAGCCCGAGTGCCCCCATCGATCACACCGAGTGTGTACCAGCCCGAGAGCCCCCATCAATCACACCGAGTGTGTACCAGCCCGAGTGTCCCCATCGATCACACCACGTGTGTACCAACCCGAGTGACCGATCGATCACACCGAAAGTGTACCAGCCCGAGAGTCCCCATCGATCACACCGAGTGTGTACCAGCCCGAGTGTTCCAATCGATCACACCGAGTGTGTATCAGCAACAATGCCCCCATCGATCACACCGAATGTGTACCAGCCCGAGTTCCCCCATTGATCAAACCGAGTGTGTACCAGCCCCAGTGCCCCCATCGATCACACCGATTGTGTACCAGCCCGAGTGCCACCATCGATCACACCGAGTGTGTACCAGCCCGAGTACCCCCATCGATCACACCGAGTGTACACCAGCCTGAGTGACCCTTCGATCACACCGAGTGTGTCCCAGCCCCAGTGTCCCCATCCATCACACCGAGTGTGTACCAGCACCAATGTACCCATCGATCACACCGAGTGTGTACCAGCCCGAGTGTGCCCATCGATCACACGGAATGTGTACCAGCCCGACTGCCCCAATTGATCACACCGAGTGTGTACCAGTTCGAGTGCCCCCATCGATCACACTGAGTGTGTACCAGCCCAAGTGTTGCAATCGATCACACCGAGTGTGTATCAGCACCAATGCCCCCATCGATCACACCGAGTGTCTACCAGCCCGAGAACCCCCATTGATCACACCGAGTGTGTAGCAGCCCTAGTGCCGCCATCGATCACACCGAGTGTGTTCCAGCCCGCGTGGCACAATCGATCACACCGGGTGTGTACCAGCCTGAGTACCCCCATCGATCACACCGAGTGTACACAAGCCCGAGTGTCCCCATCGATCACACCGAGTGTGTCCCAGCCTCAGTGTCCCCATCCATCACACCGAGTGTGTACCAGCACCAATGTACCCATCGATCACACTGAGTGTGTACCAGCACAAATGTCCGCATCAATCACACCGACTGTGTACCAGCACCAATGTCCCCATCGATCACACCGAGTGTGTACCAGCACCAATGTCCCCATCGATCACAGAGAGTGTGTACCAGCCCGAGTTTCCCCATCCATCACACCGAGTGTGTACCAGCCCCAGTGCCCCCATCGATCACACCAAGTGTGTACTGGCACCAATGTACCCATCGGTCACACCGAGTGTGTTCCAGCACCAATGTGCCCATCGATCACACCGTGTGTACCAGCCCGAGTTCCCCCATGGATCACACCGACTGTGTACCAGTACCAATGTCCCCATCGATCACACTGTGTACCAGCCCGAGTGTACCCATCGATCACACCGAGCGTGTACAAGCTCCAATGACCCCATCGATCACACAGAGTGTGTACCAGCCCGAGTGCCCCCATCGATCAAACCGAGTGTGTACCAGCCCGAGAGCCCCCATCAATCACAGCGAGTGTGTACCAGCCCGAGTGTCCCCATCGATCACACCACGTGTGTACCAACCCGAGTGACCGATCGATCACACCGAAAGTGTACCAGCCCGAGAGTCCCCATCGATCACTCCGAGTGTGTACCTGCCCGAGTGTTCCAATCGATCACACCGAGTGTGTATCAGCAACAATGCCCCCATCGATCACACCGAGTGTGTACCAGCCCGAGTTCCCCCATTGATCAAACCGAGTGTGTACCAGCCCGAGTGCCCCCATCGATCACACCGATTGTGTACCAGCCCGAGTGCCACCATCGATCACACCGAGTGTGTACCAACCCGAGTACCCCCATCGATCACACCGAGTGTACACCAGCCCGAGTGACCCTTCGATCACACCGAGTGTGTCCCAGCCCCAGTGTCCCCATCCATCACACCGACTGTGTACCAGCACCAATGTACCCATCGATCACACCGAGTGTGTACCAGCACAACTGTCCGTATCAATCACACTGAGTGTGTACCAGCACCAATGTCCCCATCGATCACACCGAGTGTGTACCAGCACCAATGTCCCCATCGATCACAGAGAGTGTGTACCAGCCCGAGTTTCCCCATCCATCACACCGAGTGTGTACCAGCCCGAGTGCCCCCATCGATCACACCAAGTGTGTACTGGCACCAATGTACCCATCGATCACACCGAGCGTGTTCCAGCACCAATGTGCCCATCGATCACACCGTGTGTACCAGCCCGAGTGCCCCCATGGATCACACCGAGTGTGTACCAGTACCAATGTCCCCATCGATCACACTATGTACCAATCCGAGTGTACCCATCGATCACACCGAGTGTGTACAAGCTCCAATGACCCCATCGGTCACACAGAGTGTGTACCAGCCCGAGTGCCCCCATCGATCACACCGAGTGTGTACCAGCCCGAGTGCCCCCATCAATCACACCGAGTGTGTACCAACCCGAGTGCCCCCATCGAACACACCGAGTGTGTACCAGCCCGAGAGCCCCCATCAAACACACCGAGTGTGTACCAGCCCGAGTGTCCCCATCCATCACACCGCGTGTGTACCAGCCCGAGTGACCCATCGATCACACCGAAAGTGTACCAGCCCGAGTGTCCCCATCGATCACACCGAGTGCGTACCAGCCCGAGTGTCCCCGTCGATCACACGGAGTGTGTACCAGCCCAAGCGCCCCCATTGATCACACCGAGTGTGTTCCAGCCCGAGTGCCCCCATTGTTCACACCGAGTATGTACCAGCCCGAGTGTTCCCATCGATCACACCGAGTGTACACCAGCCCGAGTGTCTCCATCGATCACACCGAGTGTGTCCCAGCCCCAGTGTCCCCATCCATCACACCGAGTGTGTACCAGCACCAATGTACCCATCGATCACACCGAGAGTGTACCAGCCCGAGTGTCCCCATCGATCACACGGAGTGTGTACCAGCCCGACTGCCCCAATTGATCACACCGAGTGTGTACCAGCCCGAGTGCCCCCATCGATCACACTGAGTGTGTACCAGCCCGAGTGCCCCCATCGATCACACCGAGTGTGTACCAGCCCGAGAGCCCCCATCAATCACACCGAGTGTGCACCAGCCTGAGTGTCCCCATCGATCACACCACGTGTGTACCAACCCGAGTGACCGATCGATCACACCGAAAGTGTACCAGCCCGAGTGTCCCCATCGATCACACCGAGTGTGTACCAACCCGAGTGCCCACATCGAACACGCCGAGTGTGTACCAGCCCGAGAGCCCCCATCAATCACACCGAGTGTGTACCAGCCCGAGTGTCCCCATCGATCACACCATGTGTGTACCAGCCCGAGTGACCGATCGATCACACAGAAAGTGTACCAGCCCGAGTGTCCCCATCAATCACACCGAGTGCGTACCAGCACCAATGATCCGATCGATCACACCGAGTGTGTACCAGCCCAAATGTCCCCATCGAACACACCGAGTGTGTACCAGCCCAAGCGCCCCCATCGATCACTCCGAGTGTGTACCAGCCCGAGTGCCCCCATCGATCACACCGAGTGTGTACCAGCAGCAATGACCCATCGATCACACCGAGTGTGTACCAGCCCGAGTGTCCCCATCGATCACACCGAGTGTGCACCAGCCCAAGTGTTGCAATCGATCACACCGAGTTTGTATCAGCACCAATGCCCCCATCGATCACACCGAGTGTGTACCAGCCCGAGAACACCCATTGATCACACCGAGTGTGTACCAGCCCTAGTGCCACCATCGATCACACCGAGTGTGTTCCAGCCCGCGTGGCACAATCGATCACACCGGGTGTGTACCAGCCTGAGTACCCCCATCGATCACACCGAGTGTACACAAGCCCGAGTGTCCCCATCGATCACACCGAGTGTGTCCCAGCCCCAGTGACCCAACCATCACACCGAGTGTGTACCAGCACCAATGTACCCATCGATCACACCGAGTGTGTACCAGCACAAATGTCCGCATCAATCACACCGACTGTGTACCAGCACCAATGTCCCCATCGATCACACCGAGTGTGTACCAGCACCAATGTCCCAATCGATCACAGAGAGTGTGTACCAGCCCGAGTTTCCCCATCCATCACACCGAGTGTGTACCAGCCCCAGTGCCCCCATCGATCACACCAAGTGTGAACTGGCAACAATGTACCCATCGGTCACACCGAGTGTGTTCCAGCACCAATGTGCCCATCGATCACACCGTGTGTACCAGCCCGAGTGCCCCCATGGATCACACCGACTGTGTACCAGTACCAATGTCCCCATCGATCACACTGTGTACCAGCCCGAGAGTACCCATCGATCCACCGAGCGTGTACAAGCTCCAATGACCCCATCGATCACACAGAGTGTGTACCAGCCCGAGTGCCCCCATCGATCACACCGAGTGTGGACCGGCCCGAGAGACCCCATCAATCACACCGAGTGTGTACCAGCCCGAGTGTCCCCATCGATCACACCACGTGTGTACCAACCCGAGTGACCGATCGATCACACCGAAAGTGTACCAGCCCGAGAGTCCCCATCGATCACACCGAGTGTGTACCAGCCCGAGTGTTCCAATCGATCACACCGAGTGTGTATCAGCAACAATGCCCCCATCGATCACACCGAGTGTGTACCAGCCCGAGTTCCCCCATTGATCAAACCGAGTGTGTACCAGCCCGAGTGCCCCCATCGATCACACCGATTGTGTACCAGCCCGAGTGCCACCATCGTTCACACCGAGTGTGTACCAGCCCGAGTGTCCCCATCGATCACACCGAGTGTGTCCCAGCCCCAGTGTCCCCATCCATCACACCGACTGTGTACCAGCACCAATGTACCCATCGATCACACCGAGTGTGTACCAGCACAACTGTCCGCATCAATCACACTGAGTGTGTACCAGCACCAATGTCCCCATCGATCACACCGAGTGTGTACCAGCACCAATGTCCCCATCGATCACAGAGAGTGTGTACCAGCCCGAGTTTCCCCATCCATCACACCGAGTGTGTACCAGCCCGAGTGCCCCCATGGATCACACCGAGTGTGTACCAGTACCAATGTCCCCATCGATCACACTGTGTACCAATCCGAGTGTACCCATCGATCACACCGAGTGTGTACAAGCTCCAATGACCCCATCGGTCACACAGAGTGTGTACCAGCCCGAGTGCCCCCATCGATCACACCGAGTGTGTACCAGCCCGAGTGCCCCCATCAATCACACCGAGTGTGTACCAACCCGAGTGCCCCCATCGAACACACCGAGCGTGTACCAGCCCGAGAGCCCCCATCAAACACACCGAGTGTGTACCAGCCCGAGTGTCCCCATCCATCACACCGCGTGTGTACCAGCCCGAGTGACCCATCGATCACACCGAAAGTGTACCAGCCCGAGTGTCCCCATCGATCACACCGAGTGCGTACCAGCCCGAGTGTCCCCGTCGATCACACGGAGTGTGTACCAGCCCAAGCGCCCCCATTGATCACACCGAGTGTGTTCCAGCCCGAGTGCCCCCATTGTTCACACCGAGTATGTACCAGCCCGAGTGTTCCCATCGATCACACCGAGTGTACACCAGCCTGAGTGTCTCCATCGATCACACCGAGTGTGTCCCAGCCCCAGTGTCCCCATCCATCACACCGAGTGTGTACCAGCACCAATGTACCCATCGATCACACCGAGTGTGTACCAGCCCGAGTGTCCCCATCGATCACACGGATTGTGTACCAGCCCGACTGCCCCAATTGATCACACCGAGTGTGTACCAGCCCGAGTGCCCCCATCGATCACACTGAGTGTGTACCAGCCCGAGTGCCCCCATCAATCACACCGAGTGTGTACCAGCCCGAGAGCCCCCATCAATCACACCGAGTGTGTACCAGCCCGAGTGTCCCCATCGATCACACCACGTGTGTACCAACCCGAGTGACCGATCGATCACACCGAAAGTGTACCAGCCCGAGAGTCCCCATCGATCACACCGAGTGTGTACCAGCCCGAGTGTTCCAATCGATCACACCGAGTGTGTATCAGCAACAATGCCCCCATCGATCACACCGAGTGTGTACCAGCCCGAGTTCCCCCATTGATCAAACCGAGTGTGTACCAGCCCGAGTGCCCCCATCGATCACACAGATTGTGTACCAGCCCGAGTGCCACCATCGATCACACCGAGTGTGTACCAGCCCGAGTACCCCTATCGATCACACCGAGTGTACACCAGCCCGAGTGACCCTTCGATCACACCGAGTGTGTCCCAGCCCCAGTGTCCCCATCCATCACACCGAGTGTGTACCAGCACCAATGTACCCATCGATCACACCGAGTGTGTACCAGCCCGAGTGTGCCCATCGATCACACGGAGTGTGTACCAGCCCGACTGCCCGAATTGATCACACCGAGTGTGTACCAGTTCGAGTGCCCCCATCGATCACACTGAGTGTGTACCAGCCCGAGTGCCCCCTTCGATCACACCGAGTGTGTTCCAGCCCGAGTGGCACAATCGATCACACCGGGTGTGTACCAGCCCGAGTTCCCCCATCGATCACACCGAGTGTACACAAGCCCGAGTGTCCCCATCGATCACACTCGGTGTGTCCCAGCCCCAGTGTCCCCATCCATTACACCGAGTGTGTACCAGCACCAATGTACCCATCGATCACACCGAGTGTGTACCAGCACAAATGCCCGCATCAATCACACCGAGTGTGTACCAGCACCAATGTCCCCATCGATCACACCGAGTGTGTACCAGCACCAATGTCCCCATCGATCACAGAGAGTGTGTACCAGCCCGAGTTTCCCCATCCATCACACCGAGTGTGTACCAGCCCCAGTGCCCCCATCGATCACACCAAGTGTGTACTGGCACCAATGTACCCATCGGTCACACCGAGTGTGTTCCAGCACCAATGTGCCCATCGATCACACCGTGTGTACCAGCCCGAGTGCCCCCATGGATCACACCGACTGTGTACCAGTACCAATGTCCCCATCGATCACACTGTGTACCAGCCCGAGTGTACCCATCGATCACACCGAGCGTGTACAAGCTCCAATGACCCCATCGATCACACAGAGTGTGTACCAGCCCGAGTGCCCCCATCGATCACACCGAGTGTGTACCAGCCCGAGAGCCCCCATCAATCACACCGAGTGTGTACCAGCCCGAGTGTCCCCATCGATCACACCACGTGTGTACCAACCCGAGTGACCGATCGATCACACCGAAAGTGTACCAGCCCGAGAGTCCCCATCGATCACACCGAGTGTGTACCAGCCCGAGTGTTCCAATCGATCACACCGAGTGTGTATCAGCAACAATGCCCCCATCGATCACACCGAGTGTGTACCAGCCCGAGTTCCCCCATTGATCAAACCGAGTGTGTACCAGCCCCAGTGCCCCCATCGATCACACCGATTGTGTACCAGCCCGAGTGCCACCATCGATCACACCGAGTGTGTACCAGCCCGAGTACCCCCATCGATCACACCGAGTGTACACCAGCCTGAGTGACCCTTCGATCACACCGAGTGTGTCCCAGCCCCAGTGTCCCCATCCATCACACCGAGTGTGTACCAGCACCAATGTACCCATCGATCACACCGAGTGTGTACCAGCCCGAGTGTGCCCATCGATCACACGGAGTGTGTACCAGCCCGACTGCCCCAATTGATCACACCGAGTGTGTACCAGTTCGAGTGCCCCCATCGATCACACTGAGTGTGTACCAGCCCAAGTGTTGCAATCGATCACACCGAGTGTGTATCAGCACCAATGCCCCCATCGATCACACCGAGTGTCTACCAGCCCGAGAACCCCCATTGATCACACCGAGTGTGTAGCAGCCCTAGTGCCGCCATCGATCACACCGAGTGTGTTCCAGCCCGCGTGGCACAATCGATCACACCGGGTGTGTACCAGCCTGAGTACCCCCATCGATCACACCGAGTGTACACAAGCCCGAGTGTCCCCATCGATCACACCGAGTGTGTCCCAGCCTCAGTGTCCCCATCCATCACACCGAGTGTGTACCAGCACCAATGTACCCATCGATCACACTGAGTGTGTACCAGCACAAATGTCCGCATCAATCACACCGACTGTGTACCAGCACCAATGTCCCCATCGATCACACCGAGTGTGTACCAGCACCAATGTCCCCATCGATCACAGAGAGTGTGTACCAGCCCGAGTTTCCCCATCCATCACACCGAGTGTGTACCAGCCCCAGTGCCCCCATCGATCACACCAAGTGTGTACTGGCACCAATGTACCCATCGGTCACACCGAGTGTGTTCCAGCACCAATGTGCCCATCGATCACACCGTGTGTACCAGCCCGAGTTCCCCCATGGATCACACCGACTGTGTACCAGTACCAATGTCCCCATCGATCACACTGTGTACCAGCCCGAGTGTACCCATCGATCACACCGAGCGTGTACAAGCTCCAATGA
Source organism: Isurus oxyrinchus (assembly GCA_026770705.1). NCBI lineage: Eukaryota > Metazoa > Chordata > Chondrichthyes > Lamniformes > Lamnidae > Isurus > Isurus oxyrinchus. Next base: position 727,049 of record JANJGN010000181.1, read on the forward strand.
CCCCATCGATCACACAGAGTGTGTACCAGCCCGAGTGCCCCCATCGATCAAACCGAGTGTGTACCAGCCCGAGAGCCCCCATCAATCACAGCGAGTGTGTACCAGCCCGAGTGTCCCCATCGATCACACCACGTGTGTACCAACCCGAGTGACCGATCGATCACACCGAAAGTGTACCAGCCCGAGAGTCCCCATCGATCACACCGAGTGTGTACCTGCCCGAGTGTTCCAATCGATCACACCGAGTGTGTATCAGCAACAATGCCCCCATCGATCACACCGAGTGTGTACCAGCCCGAGTTCCCCCATTGATCAAACCGAGTGTGTACCAGCCCGAGTGCCCCCATCGATCACACCGATTGTGTACCAGCCCGAGTGCCACCATCGATCACACCGAGTGTGTACCAACCCGAGTACCCCCATCGATCACACCGAGTGTACACCAGCCCGAGTGACCCTTCGATCACACCGAGTGTGTCCCAGCCCCAGTGTCCCCATCCATCACACCGACTGTGTACCAGCACCAATGTACCCATCGATCACACCGAGTGTGTACCAGCACAACTGTCCGTATCAATCACACTGAGTGTGTACCAGCACCAATGTCCCCATCGATCACACCGAGTGTGTACCAGCACCAATGTCCCCATCGATCACAGAGAGTGTGTACCAGCCCGAGTTTCCCCATCCATCACACCGAGTGTGTACCAGCCCGAGTGCCCCCATCGATCACACCAAGTGTGTACTGGCACCAATGTACCCATCGATCACACCGAGTGTGTTCCAGCACCAATGTGCCCATCGATCACACCGTGTGTACCAGCCCGAGTGCCCCCATGGATCACACCGAGTGTGTACCAGTACCAATGTCCCCATCGATCACACTATGTACCAATCCGAGTGTACCCATCGATCACACCGAGTGTGTACAAGCTCCAATGACCCCATCGGTCACACAGAGTGTGTACCAGCCCGAGTGCCCCCATCGATCACACCGAGTGTGTACCAGCCCGAGTGCCCCCATCAATCACACCGAGTGTGTACCAACCCGAGTGCCCCCATCGAACACACCGAGCGTGTACCAGCCCGAGAGCCCCCATCAAACACACCGAGTGTGTACCAGCCCGAGTGTCCCCATCCATCACACCGCGTGTGTACCAGCCCGAGTGACCCATCGACCACACCGAAAGTGTACCAGCCCGAGTGTCCCCATCGATCACACCGAGTGCGTACCAGCCCGAGTGTCCCCGTCGATCACACGGAGTGTGTACCAGCCCAAGCGCCCCCATTGATCACACCGAGTGTGTTCCAGCCCGAGTGCCCCCATTGTTCACACCGAGTATGTACCAGCCCGAGTGTTCCCATCGATCACACCGAGTGTACACCAGTCCGAGTGTCTCCATCGATCACACCGAGTGTGTCCCAGCCCCAGTGTCCCCATCCATCACACCGAGTGTGTACCAGCACCAATGTACCCATCGATCACACCGAGTGTGTACCAGCCCGAGTGTCCCCATCGATCACACGGAGTGTGTACCAGCCCGACTGCCCCAATTGATCACACCGAGTGTGTACCAGCCCGAGTGCCCCCATCGATCACACTGAGTGTGTACCAGCCCGAGTGCCCCCATCGATCACACCGAGTGTGTACCAGCCCGAGAGCCCCCATCAATCACACCGAGTGTGCACCAGCCTGAGTGTCCCCATCGATCACACCACGTGTGTACCAACCCGAGTGACCGATCGATCACACCGAAAGTGTACCAGCCCGAGTGTCCCCATCGATCACACCGAGTGTGTACCAACCCGAGTGCCCACATCGAACACGCCGAGTGTGTACCAGCCCGAGAGCCCCCATCAATCACACCGAGTGTGTACCAGCCCGAGTGTCCCCATCGATCACACCATGTGTGTACCAGCCCGAGTGACCGATCGATCACACAGAAAGTGTACCAGCCCGAGTGTCCCCATCAATCACACCGAGTGCGTACCAGCACCAATGATCCGATCGATCACACCGAGTGTGTACCAGCCCAAATGTCCCCATCGAACACACCGAGTGTGTACCAGCCCAAGCGCCCCCATCGATCACTCCGAGTGTGTACCAGCCCGAGTGCCCCCATCGATCACACCGAGTGTGTACCAGCAGCAATGACCCATCGATCACACCGAGTGTGTACCAGCCCGAGTGTCCCCATCGATCACACCGAGTGTGCACCAGCCCAAGTGTTGCAATCGATCACACCGAGTTTGTATCAGCACCAATGCCCCCATCGATCACACCGAGTGTGTACCAGCCCGAGAACACCCATTGATCACACCGAGTGTGTACCAGCCCTAGTGCCACCATCGATCACACCGAGTGTGTTCCAGCCCGCGTGGCACAATCGATCACACCGGGTGTGTACCAGCCTGAGTACCCCCATCGATCACACCGAGTGTACACAAGCCCGAGTGTCCCCATCGATCACACCGAGTGTGTCCCAGCCCCAGTGACCCAACCATCACACCGAGTGTGTACCAGCACCAATGTACCCATCGATCACACCGAGTGTGTACCAGCACAAATGTCCGCATCAATCACACCGACTGTGTACCAGCACCAATGTCCCCATCGATCACACCGAGTGTGTACCAGCACCAATGTCCCAATCGATCACAGAGAGTGTGTACCAGCCCGAGTTTCCCCATCCATCACACCGAGTGTGTACCAGCCCCAGTGCCCCCATCGATCACACCAAGTGTGAACTGGCAACAATGTACCCATCGGTCACACCGAGTGTGTTCCAGCACCAATGTGCCCATCGATCACACCGTGTGTACCAGCCCGAGTGCCCCCATGGATCACACCGACTGTGTACCAGTACCAATGTCCCCATCGATCACACTGTGTACCAGCCCGAGAGTACCCATCGATCCACCGAGCGTGTACAAGCTCCAATGACCCCATCGATCACACAGAGTGTGTACCAGCCCGAGTGCCCCCATCGATCACACCGAGTGTGTACCGGCCCGAGAGCCCCCATCAATCACACCGAGTGTGTACCAGCCCGAGTGTCCCCATCGATCACACCACGTGTGTACCAACCCGAGTGACCGATCGATCACACCGAAAGTGTACCAGCCCGAGAGTCCCCATCGATCACACCGAGTGTGTACCAGCCCGAGTGTTCCAATCGATCACACCGAGTGTGTATCAGCAACAATGCCCCCATCGATCACACCGAGTGTGTACCAGCCCGAGTTCCCCCATTGATCAAACCGAGTGTGTACCAGCCCGAGTGCCCCCATCGATCACACCGATTGTGTACCAGCCCGAGTGCCACCATCGATCACACCGAGTGTGTACCAGCCCGAGTGTCCCCATCGATCACACCGAGTGTGTCCCAGCCCCAGTGTCCCCATCCATCACACCGACTGTGTACCAGCACCAATGTACCCATCGATCACACCGAGTGTGTACCAGCACAACTGTCCGCATCAATCACACTGAGTGTGTACCAGCACCAATGTCCCCATCGATCACACCGAGTGTGTACCAGCACCAATGTCCCCATCGATCACAGAGAGTGTGTACCAGCCCGAGTGCCCCCATGGATCACACCGAGTGTGTACCAGTACCAATGTCCCCATCGATCACACTGTGTACCAATCCGAGTGTACCCATCGATCACACCGAGTGTGTACAAGCTCCAATGACCCCATCGGTCACACAGAGTGTGTACCAGCCCGAGTGCCCCCATCGATCACACCGAGTGTGTACCAGCCCGAGTGCCCCCATCAATCACACCGAGTGTGTACCAACCCGAGTGCCCCCATCGAACACACCGAGCGTGTACCAGCCCGAGAGCCCCCATCAAACACACCGAGTGTGTACCAGCCCGAGTGTCCCCATCCATCACACCGCGTGTGTACCAGCCCGAGTGACCCATCGATCACACCGAAAGTGTACCAGCCCGAGTGTCCCCATCGATCACACCGAGTGCGTACCAGCCCGAGTGTCCCCGTCGATCACACGGAGTGTGTACCAGCCCAAGCGCCCCCATTGATCACACCGAGTGTGTTCCAGCCCGAGTGCCCCCATTGTTCACACCGAGTATGTACCAGCCCGAGTGTTCCCATCGATCACACCGAGTGTACACCAGCCCGAGTGTCTCCATCGATCACACCGAGTGTGTCCCAGCCCCAGTGTCCCCATCCATCACACCGAGTGTGTACCAGCACCAATGTACCCATCGATCACACCGAGTGTGTACCAGCCCGAGTGTCCCCATCGATCACACGGATTGTGTACCAGCCCGACTGCCCCAATTGATCACAGCGTGTGTACCAGCCCGAGTGCCCCCATCGATCACACTGAGTGTGTACCAGCCCGAGTGCCCCCATCGATCACACCGAGTGTGTACCAGCCCGAGAGCCCCCATCAATCACACCGAGTGTGCACCAGCCTGAGTGTCCCCATCGATCACACCACGTGTGTACCAACCCGAGTGACCGATCGATCACACCGAAAGTGTACCAGCCCGAGTGTCCCCATCGATCACACCGAGTGTGTACCAACCCGAGTGCCCCCATCGAACACGCCGAGTGTGTACCAGCCCGAGAGCCCCCATCAATCACACCGAGTGTGTACCAGCCCGAGTGTCCCCATCGATCACACCATGTGTGTACCAGCCCGAGTGACCGATCGATCACACAGAAAGTGTACCAGCCCGAGTGTCCCCATCAATCACACCGAGTGCGTACCAGCACCAATGATCCGATCGATCACACCGAGTGTGTACCAGCCCAAATGTCCCCATCGAACACACCGAGTGTGTACCAGCCCAAGCGCCCCCATCGATCACTCCGAGTGTGTACCAGCCCGAGTGCCCCCATCGATCACACCGAGTGTGTACCAGCAGCAATGACCCATCGATCACACCGAGTGTGTACCAGCCCGAGTGTCCCCATCGATCACACCGAGTGTGTACCAGCCCAAGTGTTGCAATCGATCACACCGAGTGTGTATCAGCACCAATGCCCCCATCGATCACACCGAGTGTGTACCAGCCCGAGAACCCCCATTGATCACACCGAGTGTGTACCAGCCCTAGTGCCACCATCGATCACACCGAGTGTGTTCCAGCCCGCGTGGCACAATCGATCACACCGGGTGTGTACCAGCCTGAGTACCCCCATCGATCACACCGAGTGTACACAAGCCCGAGTGTCCCCATCGATCACACCGAGTGTGTCCCAGCCCCAGTGTCCCCATCCATCACACCGAGTGTGTACCAGCACCAATGTACCCATCGATCACACCGAGTGTGTGCCAGCACAAATGTCCGTATCAATCACACCGACTGTGTACCAGCACCAATGTCCCCATCGATCACACCGAGTGTGTACCAGCACCAATGTCCCAATCGATCACAGAGAGTGTGTACCAGCCCGAGTTTCCCCATCCATCACACCGAGTGTGTACCAGCCCCAGTGCCCCCATCGATCACACCAAGTGTGAACTGGCAACAATGTACCCATCGGTCACACCGAGTGTGTTCCAGCACCAATGTGCCCATCGATCACACCGTGTGTACCAGCCCGAGTGCCCCCATGGATCACACCGACTGTGTACCAGTACCAATGTCCCCATCGATCACACTGTGTACCAGCCCGAGAGTACCCATCGATCCACCGAGCGTGTACAAGCTCCAATGACCCCATCGATCACACCGAAAGTGTACCAGCCCGAGAGTCCCCATCGATCACACCGAGTGTGTACCAGCCCGAGAGCCCCCATCAATCACACCACGTGTGTACCAACCCGAGTGACCGATCGATCACACCGAAAGTGTACCAGCCCGAGAGTCCCCATCGATCACACCGAGTGTGTACCAGCCCGAGTGTTCCAATCGATCACACCGAGTGTGTATCAGCAACAATGCCCCCATCGATCACACCGAGTGTGTACCAGCCCGAGTTCCCCCATTGATCAAAAAGAGTGTGTACCAGCCCGAGTGCCCCCATCGATCACACCGATTGTGTACCAGCCCTAGTGCCACCATCGATCACACCGAGTGTGTACCAGCCCGAGTACCCCCATCGATCACACCGAGTGTACACCAGCCCGAGTGTCCCCATCGATCACACCGAGTGTGTCCCAGCCCCAGTGTCCCCATCCATCACACCGACTGTGTACCAGCACCAATGTACCCATCGATCACACCGAGTGTGTACCAGCACAACTGTCCGCATCAATCACACTGAGTGTGTACCAGCACCAATGTCCCCATCGATCACACCGAGTGTGTACCAGCACCAATGTCCTCATCGATCACAGAGAGTGTGTACCAGCCCGAGTTTCCCCATCCATCACACCGAGTGTGTACCAGCCCGAGTGCCCCCATCGATCACACCAATTGTGTACTGGCACCAATGTACCCATCGGTCACACCGAGTGTGTTCCAGCACCAATGTGCCCATCGATCACACCGTGTGTACCAGCCCGAGTGCCCCCATGGATCACACCGAGTGTGTCCCAGTACCAATGTCCCCATCGATCACGCTGTGTACCAATCCGAGTGTACCCATCGATCACACCGAGTGTGTTCAAGCTCCAATGACCCCATCGATCACACAGAGTGTGTACCAGCCCGAGTGCCCCCATCGATCACACCGAGTGTGTACCAGCCCGAGTGCCCCCATCAATCACACCGAGTGTGTACCAACCCGAGTGCCCCCATCGAACACACCGAGCGTGTACCAGCCCGAGAGCCCCCATCAAACACACCGAGTGTGTACCAGCCCGAGTGTCCCCATCGATCACACCGCGTGTGTACCAGCCCGAGTGACCCATCGATCACACCGAAAGTGTACCAGCCCGAGTGTCCCCCTCGATCACAACGAGTGCGTACCAGCCCGAGTGTCCCCGTCGAACACACAGAGTGTGTACCAGCCCAAGCGCCCCCATTGATCACACCGAGTGTGTTCCAGCCCGAGTGCCCCCATTGTTCACACCGAGTATGTACCAGCCCGAGTGTTCCCATCGATCACACCGAGTGTACACCAGCCCGAGTGTCTCCATCGATCACACCGAGTGTGTCCCAGCCCCAGTGTCCCCATCCATCACACCGAGTGTGTACCAGCACCAATGTACCCATCGATCACACCGAGTGTGTACCAGCCCGAGTGTCCCCATCGATCACACGGAGTGTGTACCAGCCCGACTGCCCCAATTGATCACACCGAGTGTGTACCAGCCCGAGTGCCCCCATCGATCACACTGAGTGTGTACCAGCCCAAATGTCCCCATCGAACACACCGAGTGTGTACCAGCCCAAGCGCCCCCATCGATCACTCCGAGTGTGTACCAGCCCGAGTGCCCCCATCGATCACACTGAGTGTGTACCAGCAGCAATGACCCATCGATCACACCGAGTGTGTACCAGCCCGAGTGTCCCCATCGATCACACCGAGTGTGTACCAGCCCAAGTGTTGCAATCGATCACACCGAGTGTGTATCAGCACCAATGCCCCCATCGATCACACCGAGTGTGTACCAGCCCGAGAACCCCCATTGATCACACCGAGTGTGTACCAGCCCTAGTGCCACCATCGATCACACCGAGTGTGTTCCAGCCCGCGTGGCACAATCGATCACACCGGGTGTGTACCAGCCTGAGTACCCCCATCGATCACACCGAGTGTACACAAGCCCGAGTGTCCCCATCGATCACACCGAGTGTGTCCCAGCCCCAGTGTCCCCATCCATCACACCGAGTGTGTACCAGCACCAATGTACCCATCGATCACACCGAGTGTGTACCAGCACAAATGTCCGCATCAATCACACCGACTGTGTACCAGCACCAATGTCCCCATCGATCACACCGAGTGTGTACCAGCACCAATGTCCCCATCGATCACAGAGAGTGTGCACCAGCCCGAGTTTCCCCATCCATCACACCGAGTGTGTACCAGCCCGAGTGCCCCCATCGATCACACCAAGTGTGTACTGGCACCAATGTACCCATCGGTCACACCGAGTGTGTTCCAGCACCAATGTGCCCATCGATCACACCGTGTGTACCAGCCCGAGTGCCCCCATGGATCACACCGAGTGTGTCCCAGTACCAATGTCCCCATCGATCACGCTGTGTACCAATCCGAGTGTACCCATCGATCACACCGAGTGTGTTCAAGCTCCAATGACCCCATCGATCACACAGAGTGTGTACCAGCCCGAGTGCCCCCATCGATCACACCGAGTGTGTACCAGCCCGAGTGCCCCCATCAATCACACCGAGTGTGTACCAACCCGAGTGCCCCCATCGAACACACCGAGCGTGTACCAGCCCGAGAGCCCCCATCAAACACACCGAGTGTGTACCAGCCCGAGTGTCCCCATCGATCACACCGCGTGTGTACCAGCCCGAGTGACCCATCGATCACACCGAAAGTGTACCAGCCCGAGTGTCCCCCTCGATCACACCTAGTGCGTACCAGCCCGAGTGTCCCCGTCGATCACACGGAGTGTGTACCAGCCCAAGCGCCCCCATTGATCACACCGAGTGTGTTCCAGCCCGAGTGCCCCCATTGCTCACTCCGAGTATGTACCAGCCCTAGTGTTCCCATCGATCACACCGAGTGTACACCAGCCCGAGTGTCTCCATCGATCACACCGAGTGTGTCCCAGCCCCAGTGTCCCCATCCATCACACTGAGTGTGTACCAGCACCAATGTACCCATCGATCACACCGAGTGTGTACCAGCCCGAGTGTCCCCATCGATCACACGGAGTGTGTACCAGCCCGACTGCCCCAATTGATCACACCGAGTGTGTACCAGCCCGAGTGCCCCCATCGATCACACTGAGTGTGTACCAGCCCAAATGTCCCCATCGAACACACCGAGTGTGTACCAGCCCAAGCGCCCCCATCGATCACTCCGAGTGTGTACCAGCCCGAGTGCCCCCATCGATCACACCGAGTGTGTACCAGCAGCAATGACCCATCGATCACACCGAGTGTGTACCAGCCCGAGTGTCCCCATCGATCACACCGAGTGTGTACCAGCCCAAGTGTTGCAATCGATCACACCGAGTGTGTATCAGCACCAATGCCCCCATCGATCACACCGAGTGTGTACCAGCCCGAGAACCCCCATTGATCACACCGAGTGTGTACCAGCCCTAGTGCCACCATCGATCACACCGAGTGTGTTCCAGCCCGCGTGGCACAATCGATCACACCGGGTGTGTACCAGCCTGAGTACCCCCATCGATCACACCGAGTGTACACAAGCCCGAGTGTCCCCATCGATCACACCGAGTGTGTCCCAGCCCCAGTGTCCCCATCCATCACACCGAGTGTGTACCAGCACCAATGTACCCATCGATCACACCGAGTGTGTACCAGCACAAATGTCCGCATCAATCACACCGACTGTGTACCAGCACCAATGTCCCCATCGATCACAGAGAGTGTGTACCAGCCCGAGTTTCCCCATCCATCACACCGAGTGTGTACCAGCCCCAGTGCCCCCATCGATCACACCAAGTGTGAACTGGCAACAATGTACCCATCAGTCACACCGAGTGTGTTCCAGCACCAATGTGCCCATCGATCACACCGTGTGTACCAGCCCGAGTGCCCCCATGGATCACACCGACTGTGTACCAGTACCAATGTCCCCATCGATCACACTGTGTACCAGCCCGAGTGTACCCATCGATCACACCGAGCGTGTACAAGCTCCAATGACCCCATCGATCACACAGAGTGTGTACCAGCCCGAGTGCCCCCATCGATCACACCGAGTGTGTACCAGCCCGAGAGCCCCCATCAATCACACCGAGTGTGTACCAGCCCGAGTGTCCCCATCGATCACACCACGTGTGTACCAACCCGAGTGACCGATCGATCACACCGATAGTGTACCAGCCCGAGAGTCCCCATCGATCACACAGAGTGTGTACCAGCCGAGTGTTCCAATCGATCACACCGAGTGTGTATCAGCAACAATGCCCCCATCGATCACACCGAGTGTGTACCAGCCCGAGTTCCCCCATTGATCAAACCGAGTGTGTACCAGCCCGAGTGCCCCCATCGATCACACCTATTGTGTACCAGCCCGAGTGCCACCATCGATCACACCGAGTGTGTACCAGCCCGAGTACCCCCATCGATCACACCGAGTGTACACCAGCACGAGTGATCCTTCGATCACACCGAGTGTTTCCCAGCCCCAGTGTCCCCATCCATCACACCGAGTGTGTACCAGCACCAATGTCCCCATCGATCACAGAGAGTGTGTACCAGCCCGAGTTTCCCCATCCATCACACCGAGTGTGTACCAGCCCGAGTGCCCCCATCGATCACACCAAGTGTGTACTGGCACCAATGTACCCATCGATCACACCGAGTGTGTTCCAGCACCAATGTGCCCATCGATCACACCGTGTGTACCAGCGCGAGTGCCCCCATGGATCACACCGAGTGTGTACCAGTACCAATGTCCCCATCGATCACACTGTGTACCAATCCGAGTGTACCCATCGATCACACCGAGTGTGTACAAGCTCCAATGACCCCATCGGTCACACAGAGTGTGTACCAGCCCGAGTGCCCCCATCGATCACACCGAGTGTGTACCAGCCCGAGTGCCCCCATCAATCACACCGAGTGTGTACCAACCCGAGTGCCCCCATCAAACACACCGAGTGTGTACCAGCCCGACTGTCCCCATCCATCACACCGCGTGTGTACCAGCCCGAGTGACCCATCGATCACACCGAAATTGTACCAGCCCGAGTGTCCCCATCGATCACACCGAGTGCGTACCAGCCCGAGTGTCCCCGTCGATCACATGGAGTGTGTACCAGCCCAAGCGCCCCCATTGATCACACCGAGTGTGTTCCAGCCCGAATGCCCCCATTGTTCACACCGAGTATGTACCAGCCCGAGTGTTCCCATCGATCACACCGAGTGTACACCAGCCCGAGTGTCTCAATCGATCACACCGAGTGTGTCCCAGCCCCAGTGTCCCCATCCATCACACCGAGTGTGTACCAGCACCAATGTACCCATCGATCACACCGAGTGTGTACCAGCCCGAGTGTCCCCATCGATCACACGGAGTGTGTACCAGCCCGACTGCCCCAATTGATCACACCGAGTGTGTACCAGCCCGAGTGCCCCCATCGATCACACTGAGTGTGTACCAGCCCGAGTGCCCCCATCGATCACACCACGTGTGTACCAACCCGAGTGACCGATCGATCACACCGAAAGTGTACCAGCCCGAGTGTCCCCATCGACAACACCGAGTGTGTACCAACCCGAGTGCCCCCATCGAACATGCCGAGTGTGTACCAGCCCGAGAGCCCCCATCAATCACACCGAGTGTGTACCAGCACGAGTGTCCCCATCGATCACACCATGTGTGTACCAGCCCGAGTGACCGATCGATCACACCGAAAGTGTACCAGCCCGAGTGTCCCCATCAATCACACCGAGTGCGTACCAGCACCAATGATCCGATCGATCACACCGAGTGTGTACCAGCCCAAATGTCCCCATCGATCACACCGAGTGTGTACCAGCCCAAGCGCCCCCATCGATCACTCCGAGTGTGTACCAGCCCGAGTGCCCCCATCGATCACACCGAGTGTGTACCAGCAGCAATGACCCATCGATCACACAGAGTGTGTACCAGCCCGAGTGTCCCCATCGATCACACCGAGTGTGTACCAGCCCAAGTGTTGCAATCGATCACACCGAGTGTGTATCAGCACCAATGCCCCCATCGATCACACCGAGTGTGTACCAGACCGAGAACCCCCATTGATCACACCGAGTGTGTACCAGCCCTAGTGCCCCCATCGATCACACCGAGTGTGTTCCAGCCCGCGTGGCACAATCGATCACACCGGGTGTGTACCAGCCTGAGTACCCCCATCAATCACACCGAGTGTACACAAGCCCGAGTGTCCCCATCGATCACACCGAGTGTGTCCCAGCCCCAGTGTCCCCATCCATCACACCGAGTGTGTACCAGCACCAATGTACCCATCGATCACACCGAGTGTGTACCAGCACAAATGTCCGCATCAATCACACCGACTGTGTACCAGCACCAATGTCCCCATCGATCACACCGAGTGTGTACCAGCACCAATGTCCCCATCGATAACAGAGAGTGTGTACCAGCCCGAGTTTCCCCATCCATCACACCGAGTGTGTACCAGCCCCAGTGCCCCCATCGATCACACCAAGTGTGTACTGGCACCAATGTACCCATCGGTCACACCGAGTGTGTTCCAGCACCAATGTGCCCATCGATCACACCGTGTGTACCAGCCCGAGTGCCCCCATGGATCACACCGACTGTGTACCAGCACCAATGTCCCCATCGATCACACTGTGTACCAGCCCGAGTGTACCCATCGATCACACCGAGCGTGTACAAGCTCCAATGACCCCATCGATCACACAGAGTGTGTACCAGCCCGAGTGCCCCCATCGATCACACCGAGTGTGTACCAGCCCGAGAGCCCCCATCAATCACACCGAGTGTGTACCAGCCCGAGTGCCCCCATCGATCACACCAAGTGTGTACTGGCACCAATGTACCCATCGATCACACCGAGTGTGTTCCAGCACCAATGTGCCCATCGATCACACCGTGTGTACCAGCGCGAGTGCCCCCATGGATCACACCGAGTGTGTACCAGTACCAATGTCCCCATCGATCACACTGTGTACCAATCCGAGTGTACCCATCGATCACACCGAGTGTGTACAAGCTCCAATGACCCCATCGGTCACACAGAGTGTGTACCAGCCCGAGTGCCCCCATCGATCACACCGAGTGTGTACCAGCCCGAGTGCCCCCATCAATCACACCGAGTGTGTACCAACCCGAGTGCCCCCATCAAACACACCGAGTGTGTACCAGCCCGACTGTCCCCATCCATCACACCGCGTGTGTACCAGCCCGAGTGACCCATCGATCACACCGAAATTGTACCAGCCCGAGTGTCCCCATCGATCACACCGAGTGCGTACAAGCCCGAGTGTCCCCGTCGATCACACGGAGTGTGTACCAGCCCAAGCGCCCCCATTGATCACACCGAGTGTGTTCCAGCCCGAATGCCCCCATTGTTCACACCGAGTATGTACCAGCCCGTGTGTTCCCATCGATCACACCGAGTGTACACCAGCCCGAGTGTCTCAATCGATCACACCGAGTGTGTACCAGCCCGAGTACCCCCATCGATCACACCGAGTGTACACCAGCCCGAGTGTCCCCATCGATCACACCGAGTGTGTCCCAGCCCCAGTGTCCCCATCCATCACACCGACTGTGTACCAGCACCAATGTACCCATCGATCACACCGAGTGTGTACCAGCACAACTGTCCGCATCAATCACACTGAGTGTGTACCAGCACCAATGTCCCCATCGATCACACCGAGTGTGTACCAGCACCAATGTCCTCATCGATCACAGTGAGTGTGTACCAGCCCGAGTTTCCCCATCCATCACACCGAGTGTGTACCAGCCCGAGTGCCCCCATCGATCACACCAAGTGTGTACTGGCACCAATGTACCCATCGGTCACACCGAGTGTGTTCCAGCACCAATGTGCCCATCGATCACACCGTGTGTACCAGCCCGAGTGCCCCCATGGATCACACCGAGTGTGTCCCAGTACCAATGTCCCCATCGATCACGCTGTGTACCAATCCGAGTGTACCCATCGATCACACCGAGTGTGTTCAAGCTCCAATGACCCCATCGATCACACAGAGTGTGTACCAGCCCGAGTGCCCCCATCGATCACACCGAGTGTGTACCAGCCCGAGTGCCCCCATCAATCACACCGAGTGTGTACCAACCCGAGTGCCCCCATCGAACACACCGAGCGTGTACCAGCCCGAGAGCCCCCATCAAACACACCGAGTGTGTACCAGCCCGAGTGTCCCCATCGATCACACCGCGTGTGTACCAGCCCGAGTGACCCATCGATCACACCGAAAGTGTACCAGCCCGAGTGTCCCCCTCGATCACAACGAGTGCGTACCAGCCCGAGTGTCCCCGTCGAACACACAGAGTGTGTACCAGCCCAAGCGCCCCCATTGATCACACCGAGTGTGTTCCAGCCCGAGTGCCCCCATTGTTCACACCGAGTATGTACCAGCCCGAGTGTTCCCATCGATCACACCGAGTGTACACCAGCCCGAGTGTCTCCATCGATCACACCGAGTGTGTCCCAGCCCCAGTGTCCCCATCCATCACACCGAGTGTGTACCAGCACCAATGTACCCATCGATCACACCGAGTGTGTACCAGCCCGAGTGTCCCCATCGATCACACGGAGTGTGTACCAGCCCGACTGCCCCAATTGATCACACCGAGTGTGTACCAGCCCGAGTGCCCCCATCGATCACACTGAGTGTGTACCAGCCCAAATGTCCCCATCGAACACACCGAGTGTGTACCAGCCCAAGCGCCCCCATCGATCACTCCGAGTGTGTACCAGCCCGAGTGCCCCCATCGATCACACCGAGTGTGTACCAGCAGCAATGACCCATCGATCACACCGAGTGTGTACCAGCCCGAGTGTCCCCATCGATCACACCGAGTGTGTACCAGCCCAAGTGTTGCAATCGATCACACCGAGTGTGTATCAGCACCAATGCCCCCATCGATCACACCGAGTGTGTACCAGCCCGAGAACCCCCATTGATCACACCGAGTGTGTACCAGCCCTAGTGCCACCATCGATCACACCGAGTGTGTTCCAGCCCGCGTGGCACAATCGATCACACCGGGTGTGTACCAGCCTGAGTACCCCCATCGATCACACCGAGTGTACACAAGCCCGAGTGTCCCCATCGATCACACCGAGTGTGTCCCAGCCCCAGTGTCCCCATCCATCACACCGAGTGTGTACCAGCACCAATGTACCCATCGATCACACCGAGTGTGTACCAGCACAAATGTCCGCATCAATCACACCGACTGTGTACCAGCACCAATGTCCCCATCGATCACACCGAGTGTGTACCAGCACCAATGTCCCCATCGATCACAGAGAGTGTGCACCAGCCCGAGTTTCCCCATCCATCACACCGAGTGTGTACCAGCCCGAGTGCCCCCATCGATCACACCAAGTGTGTACTGGCACCAATGTACCCATCGGTCACACCGAGTGTGTTCCAGCACCAATGTGCCCATCGATCACACCGTGTGTACCAGCCCGAGTGCCCCCATGGATCACACCGAGTGTGTCCCAGTACCAATGTCCCCATCGATCACGCTGTGTACCAATCCGAGTGTACCCATCGATCACACCGAGTGTGTTCAAGCTCCAATGACCCCATCGATCACACAGAGTGTGTACCAGCCCGAGTGCCCCCATCGATCACACCGAGTGTGTACCAGCCCGAGTGCCCCCATCAATCACACCGAGTGTGTACCAACCCGAGTGCCCCCATCGAACACACCGAGCGTGTACCAGCCCGAGAGCCCCCATCAAACACACCGAGTGTGTACCAGCCCGAGTGTCCCCATCGATCACACCGCGTGTGTACCAGCCCGAGTGACCCATCGATCACACCGAAAGTGTACCAGCCCGAGTGTCCCCCTCGATCACACCTAGTGCGTACCAGCCCGAGTGTCCCCGTCGATCACACGGAGTGTGTACCAGCCCAAGCGCCCCCATTGATCACACCGAGTGTGTTCCAGCCCGAGTGCCCCCATTGCTCACACCGAGTATGTACCAGCCCTAGTGTTCCCATCGATCACACCGAGTGTACACCAGCCCGAGTGTCTCCATCGATCACACCGAGTGTGTCCCAGCCCCAGTGTCCCCATCCATCACACTGAGTGTGTACCAGCACCAATGTACCCATCGATCACACCGAGTGTGTACCAGCCCGAGTGTCCCCATCGATCACACGGAGTGTGTACCAGCCCGACTGCCCCAATTGATCACACCGAGTGTGTACCAGCCCGAGTGCCCCCATCGATCACACTGAGTGTGTACCAGCCCAAATGTCCCCATCGAACACACCGAGTGTGTACCAGCCCAAGCGCCCCCATCGATCACTCCGAGTGTGTACCAGCCCGAGTGCCCCCATCGATCACACCGAGTGTGTACCAGCAGCAATGACCCATCGATCACACCGAGTGTGTACCAGCCCGAGTGTCCCCATCGATCACACCGAGTGTGTACCAGCCCAAGTGTTGCAATCGATCACACCGAGTGTGTATCAGCACCAATGCCCCCATCGATCACACCGAGTGTGTACCAGCCCGAGAACCCCCATTGATCACACCGAGTGTGTACCAGCCCTAGTGCCACCATCGATCACACCGAGTGTGTTCCAGCCCGCGTGGCACAATCGATCACACCGGGTGTGTACCAGCCTGAGTACCCCCATCGATCACACCGAGTGTACACAAGCCCGAGTGTCCCCATCGATCACACCGAGTGTGTCCCAGCCCCAGTGTCCCCATCCATCACACCGAGTGTGTACCAGCACCAATGTACCCATCGATCACACCGAGTGTGTACCAGCACAAATGTCCGCATCAATCACACCGACTGTGTACCAGCACCAATGTCCCCATCGATCACAGAGAGTGTGTACCAGCCCGAGTTTCCCCATCCATCACACCGAGTGTGTACCAGCCCCTGTGCCCCCATCGATCACACCAAGTGTGAACTGGCAACAATGTACCCATCAGTCACACCGAGTGTGTTCCAGCACCAATGTGCCCATCGATCACACCGTGTGTACCAGCCCGAGTGCCCCCATGGATCACACCGACTGTGTACCAGTACCAATGTCCCCATCGATCACACTGTGTACCAGCCCGAGTGTACCCATCGATCACACCGAGCGTGTACAAGCTCCAATGACCCCATCGATCACACAGAGTGTGTACCAGCCCGAGTGCCCCCATCGATCACACCGAGTGTACACCAGCACGAGTGATCCTTCGATCACACCGAGTGTTTCCCAGCCCCAGTGTCCCCATCCATCACACCGAGTGTGTACCAGCACCAATGTCCCCATCGATCACAGAGAGTGTGTACCAGCCCGAGTTTCCCCATCCATCACACCGAGTGTGTACCAGCCCGAGTGCCCCCATCGATCACACCAAGTGTGTACTGGCACCAATGTACCCATCGATCACACCGAGTGTGTTCCAGCACCAATGTGCCCATCGATCACACCGTGTGTACCAGCGCGAGTGCCCCCATGGATCACACCGAGTGTGTACCAGTACCAATGTCCCCATCGATCACACTGTGTACCAATCCGAGTGTACCCATCGATCACACCGAGTGTGTACAAGCTCCAATGACCCCATCGGTCACACAGAGTGTGTACCAGCCCGAGTGCCCCCATCGATCACACCGAGTGTGTACCAGCCCGAGTGCCCCCATCAATCACACCGAGTGTGTACCAACCCGAGTGCCCCCATCAAACACACCGAGTGTGTACCAGCCCGACTGTCCCCATCCATCACACCGCGTGTGTACCAGCCCGAGTGACCCATCGATCACACCGAAATTGTACCAGCCCGAGTGTCCCCATCGATCACACCGAGTGCGTACCAGCCCGAGTGTCCCCGTCGATCACATGGAGTGTGTACCAGCCCAAGCGCCCCCATTGATCACACCGAGTGTGTTCCAGCCCGAATGCCCCCATTGTTCACACCGAGTATGTACCAGCCCGAGTGTTCCCATCGATCACACCGAGTGTACACCAGCCCGAGTGTCTCAATCGATCACACCGAGTGTGTCCCAGCCCCAGTGTCCCCATCCATCACACCGAGTGTGTACCAGCACCAATGTACCCATCGATCACACCGAGTGTGTACCAGCCCGAGTGTCCCCATCGATCACACGGAGTGTGTACCAGCCCGACTGCCCCAATTGATCACACCGAGTGTGTACCAGCCCGAGTGCCCCCATCGATCACACTGAGTGTGTACCAGCCCGAGTGCCCCCATCGATCACACCACGTGTGTACCAACCCGAGTGACCGATCGATCACACCGAAAGTGTACCAGCCCGAGTGTCCCCATCGACAACACCGAGTGTGTACCAACCCGAGTGCCCCCATCGAACATGCCGAGTGTGTACCTACCCGAGAGCCCCCATCAATCACACCGAGTGTGTACCAGCACGAGTGTCCCCATCGATCACACCATGTGTGTACCAGCCCGAGTGACCGATCGATCACACCGAAAGTGTACCAGCCCGAGTGTCCCCATCAATCACACCGAGTGCGTACCAGCACCAATGATCCGATCGATCACACCGAGTGTGTACCAGCCCAAATGTCCCCATCGATCACACCGAGTGTGTACCAGCCCAAGCGCCCCCATCGATCACTCCGAGTGTGTACCAGCCCGAGTGCCCCCATCGATCACACCGAGTGTGTACCAGCAGCAATGACCCATCGATCACACAGAGTGTGTACCAGCCCGAGTGTCCCCATCGATCACACCGAGTGTGTACCAGCCCAAGTGTTGCAATCGATCACACCGAGTGTGTATCAGCACCAATGCCCCCATCGATCACACCGAGTGTGTACCAGACCGAGAACCCCCATTGATCACACCGAGTGTGTACCAGCCCTAGTGCCCCCATCGATCACACCGAGTGTGTTCCAGCCCGCGTGGCACAATCGATCACACCGGGTGTGTACCAGCCTGAGTACCCCCATCGATCACACCGAGTGTACACAAGCCCGAGTGTCCCCATCGATCACACCGAGTGTGTCCCAGCCCCAGTGTCCCCATCCATCACACCGAGTGTGTACCAGCACCAATGTACCCATCGATCACACCGAGTGTGTACCAGCACAAATGTCCGCATCAATCACACCGACTGTGTACCAGCACCAATGTCCCCATCGATCACACCGAGTGTGTACCAGCACCAATGTCCCCATCGATAACAGAGAGTGTGTACCAGCCCGAGTTTCCCCATCCATCACACCGAGTGTGTACCAGCCCCAGTGCCCCCATCGATCACACCAAGTGTGTACTGGCACCAATGTACCCATCGGTCACACCGAGTGTGTTCCAGCACCAATGTGCCCATCGATCACACCGTGTGTACCAGCCCGAGTGCCCCCATGGATCACACCGACTGTGTACCAGCACCAATGTCCCCATCGATCACACTGTGTACCAGCCCGAGTGTACCCATCGATCACACCGAGCGTGTACAAGCTCCAATGACCCCATCGATCACACAGAGTGTGTACCAGCCCGAGTGCCCCCATCGATCACACCGAGTGTGTACCAGCCCGAGAGCCCCCATCAATCACACCGAGTGTGTACCAGCCCGAGTGCCCCCATCGATCACACCAAGTGTGTACTGGCACCAATGTACCCATCGATCACACCGAGTGTGTTCCAGCACCAATGTGCCCATCGATCACACCGTGTGTACCAGCGCGAGTGCCCCCATGGATCACACCGAGTGTGTACCAGTACCAATGTCCCCATCGATCACACTGTGTACCAATCCGAGTGTACCCATCGATCACACCGAGTGTGTACAAGCTCCAATGACCCCATCGGTCACACAGAGTGTGTACCAGCCCGAGTGCCCCCATCGATCACACCGAGTGTGTACCAGCCCGAGTGCCCCCATCAATCACACCGAGTGTGTACCAACCCGAGTGCCCCCATCAAACACACCGAGTGTGTACCAGCCCGACTGTCCCCATCCATCACACCGCGTGTGTACCAGCCCGAGTGACCCATCGATCACACCGAAATTGTACCAGCCCGAGTGTCCCCATCGATCACACCGAGTGCGTACAAGCCCGAGTGTCCCCGTCGATCACACGGAGTGTGTACCAGCCCAAGCGCCCCCATTGATCACACCGAGTGTGTTCCAGCCCGAATGCCCCCATTGTTCACACCGAGTATGTACCAGCCCGTGTGTTCCCATCGATCACACCGAGTGTACACCAGCCCGAGTGTCTCAATCGATCACACCGAGTGTGTACCAGCCCGAGTACCCCCATCGATCACACCGAGTGTACACCAGCCCGAGTGTCCCCATCGATCACACCGAGTGTGTCCCAGCCCCAGTGTCCCCATCCATCACACCGACTGTGTACCAGCACCAATGTACCCATCGATCACACCGAGTGTGTACCAGCACAACTGTCCGCATCAATCACACTGAGTGTGTACCAGCACCAATGTCCCCATCGATCACACCGAGTGTGTACCAGCACCAATGTCCTCATCGATCACAGTGAGTGTGTACCAGCCCGAGTTTCCCCATCCATCACACCGAGTGTGTACCAGCCCGAGTGCCCCCATCGATCACACCAAGTGTGTACTGGCACCAATGTACCCATCGGTCACACCGAGTGTGTTCCAGCACCAATGTGCCCATCGATCACACCGTGTGTACCAGCCCGAGTGCCCCCATGGATCACACCGAGTGTGTCCCAGTACCAATGTCCCCATCGATCACGCTGTGTACCAATCCGAGTGTACCCATCGATCACACCGAGTGTGTTCAAGCTCCAATGACCCCATCGATCACACAGAGTGTGTACCAGCCCGAGTGCCCCCATCGATCACACCGAGTGTGTACCAGCCCGAGTGCCCCCATCAATCACACCGAGTGTGTACCAACCCGAGTGCCCCCATCGAACACACCGAGCGTGTACCAGCCCGAGAGCCCCCATCAAACACACCGAGTGTGTACCAGCCCGAGTGTCCCCATCGATCACACCGCGTGTGTACCAGCCCGAGTGACCCATCGATCACACCGAAAGTGTACCAGCCCGAGTGTCCCCCTCAATCACAACGAGTGCGTACCAGCCCGAGTGTCCCCGTCGAACACACAGAGTGTGTACCAGCCCAAGCGCCCCCATTGATCACACCGAGTGTGTTCCAGCCCGAGTGCCCCCATTGTTCACACCGAGTATGTACCAGCCCGAGTGTTCCCATCGATCACACCGAGTGTACACCAGCCCGAGTGTCTCCATCGATCACACCGAGTGTGTCCCAGCCCCAGTGTCCCCATCCATCACACCGAGTGTGTACCAGCACCAATGTACCCATCGATCACACCGAGTGTGTACCAGCCCGAGTGTCCCCATCGATCACACGGAGTGTGTACCAGCCCGACTGCCCCAATTGATCACACCGAGTGTGTACCAGCCCGAGTGCCCCCATCGATCACACTGAGTGTGTACCAGCCCAAATGTCCCCATCGAACACACCGAGTGTGTACCAGCCCAAGCGCCCCCATCGATCACTCCGAGTGTGTACCAGCCCGAGTGCCCCCATCGATCACACCGAGTGTGTACCAGCAGCAATGACCCATCGATCACACCGAGTGTGTACCAGCCCGAGTGTCCCCATCGATCACACCGAGTGTGTACCAGCCCAAGTGTTGCAATCGATCACACCGAGTGTGTATCAGCACCAATGCCCCCATCGATCACACCGAGTGTGTACCAGCCCGAGAACCCCCATTGATCACACCGAGTGTGTACCAGCCCTAGTGCCACCATCGATCACACCGAGTGTGTTCCAGCCCGCGTGGCACAATCGATCACACCGGGTGTGTACCAGCCTGAGTACCCCCATCGATCACACCGAGTGTACACAAGCCCGAGTGTCCCCATCGATCACACCGAGTGTGTCCCAGCCCCAGTGTCCCCATCCATCACACCGAGTGTGTACCAGCACCAATGTACCCATCGATCACACCGAGTGTGTACCAGCACAAATGTCCGCATCAATCACACCGACTGTGTACCAGCACCAATGTCCCCATCGATCACACCGAGTGTGTACCAGCACCAATGTCCCCATCGATCACAGAGAGTGTGCACCAGCCCGAGTTTCCCCATCCATCACACCGAGTGTGTACCAGCCCGAGTGCCCCCATCGATCACACCAAGTGTGTACTGGCACCAATGTACCCATCGGTCACACCGAGTGTGTTCCAGCACCAATGTGCCCATCGATCACACCGTGTGTACCAGCCCGAGTGCCCCCATGGATCACACCGAGTGTGTCCCAGTACCAATGTCCCCATCGATCACGCTGTGTACCAATCCGAGTGTACCCATCGATCACACCGAGTGTGTTCAAGCTCCAATGACCCCATCGATCACACAGAGTGTGTACCAGCCCGAGTGCCCCCATCGATCACACCGAGTGTGTACCAGCCCGAGTGCCCCCATCAATCACACCGAGTGTGTACCAACCCGAGTGCCCCCATCGAACACACCGAGCGTGTACCAGCCCGAGAGCCCCCATCAAACACACCGAGTGTGTACCAGCCCGAGTGTCCCCATCGATCACACCGCGTGTGTACCAGCCCGAGTGACCCATCGATCACACCGAAAGTGTACCAGCCCGAGTGTCCCCCTCGATCACACCTAGTGCGTACCAGCCCGAGTGTCCCCGTCGATCACACGGAGTGTGTACCAGCCCAAGCGCCCCCATTGATCACACCGAGTGTGTTCCAGCCCGAGTGCCCCCATTGCTCACACCGAGTATGTACCAGCCCTAGTGTTCCCATCGATCACACCGAGTGTACACCAGCCCGAGTGTCTCCATCGATCACACCGAGTGTGTCCCAGCCCCAGTGTCCCCATCCATCACACTGAGTGTGTACCAGCACCAATGTACCCATCGATCACACCGAGTGTGTACCAGCCCGAGTGTCCCCATCGATCACACGGAGTGTGTACCAGCCCGACTGCCCCAATTGATCACACCGAGTGTGTACCAGCCCGAGTGCCCCCATCGATCACACTGAGTGTGTACCAGCCCAAATGTCCCCATCGAACACACCGAGTGTGTACCAGCCCAAGCGCCCCCATCGATCACTCCGAGTGTGTACCAGCCCGAGTGCCCCCATCGATCACACCAAGTGTGTACCAGCAGCAATGACCCATCGATCACACCGAGTGTGTACCAGCCCGAGTGTCCCCATCGATCACACCGAGTGTGTACCAGCCCAAGTGTTGCAATCGATCACACCGAGTGTGTATCAGCACCAATGCCCCCATCGATCACACCGAGTGTGTACCAGCCCGAGAACCCCCATTGATCACACCGAGTGTGTACCAGCCCTAGTGCCACCATCGATCACACCGAGTGTGTTCCAGCCCGCGTGGCACAATCGATCACACCGGGTGTGTACCAGCCTGAGTACCCCCATCGATCACACCGAGTGTACACAAGCCCGAGTGTCCCCATCGATCACACCGAGTGTGTCCCAGCCCCAGTGTCCCCATCCATCACACCGAGTGTGTACCAGCACCAATGTACCCATCGATCACACCGAGTGTGTACCAGCACAAATGTCCGCATCAATCACACCGACTGTGTACCAGCACCAATGTCCCCATCGATCACAGAGAGTGTGTACCAGCCCGAGTTTCCCCATCCATCACACCGAGTGTGTACCAGCCCCAGTGCCCCCATCGATCACACCAAGTGTGAACTGGCAACAATGTACCCATCAGTCACACCGAGTGTGTTCCAGCACCAATGTGCCCATCGATCACACCGTGTGTACCAGCCCGAGTGCCCCCATGGATCACACCGACTGTGTACCAGTACCAATGTCCCCATCGATCACACTGTGTACCAGCCCGAGTGTACCCATCGATCACACCGAGCGTGTACAAGCTCCAATGACCCCATCGATCACACAGAGTGTGTACCAGCCCGAGTGCCCCCATCGATCACACCGAGTGTGTACCAGCCCGAGAGCCCCCATCAATCACACCGAGTGTGTACCAGCCCGAGTGTCCCCATCGATCACACCACGTGTGTACCAACCCGAGTGACCGATCGATCACACCGATAGTGTACCAGCCCGAGAGTCCCCATCGATCACACAGAGTGTGTACCAGCCGAGTGTTCCAATCGATCACACCGAGTGTGTATCAGCAACAATGCCCCCATCGATCACACCGAGTGTGTACCAGCCCGAGTTCCCCCATTGATCAAACCGAGTGTGTACCAGCCCGAGTGCCCCCATCGATCACACCTATTGTGTACCAGCCCGAGTGCCACCATCGATCACACCGAGTGTGTACCAGCCCGAGTACCCCCATCGATCACACCGAGTGTACACCAGCACGAGTGATCCTTCGATCACACCGAGTGTTTCCCAGCCCCAGTGTCCCCATCCATCACACCGAGTTTGTACCAGCACCAATGTCCCCATCGATCACAGAGAGTGTGTACCAGCCCGAGTTTCCCCATCCATCACACCGAGTGTGTACCAGCCCGAGTGCCCCCATCGATCACACCAAGTGTGTACTGGCACCAATGTACCCATCGATCACACCGAGTGTGTTCCAGCACCAATGTGCCCATCGATCACACCGTGTGTACCAGCGCGAGTGCCCCCATGGATCACACCGAGTGTGTACCAGTACCAATGTCCCCATCGATCACACTGTGTACCAATCCGAGTGTACCCATCGATCACACCGAGTGTGTACAAGCTCCAATGACCCCATCGGTCACACAGAGTGTGTACCAGCCCGAGTGCCCCCATCGATCACACCGAGTGTGTACCAGCCCGAGTGCCCCCATCAATCACACCGAGTGTGTACCAACCCGAGTGCCCCCATCAAACACACCGAGTGTGTACCAGCCCGACTGTCCCCATCCATCACACCGCGTGTGTACCAGCCCGAGTGACCCATCGATCACACCGAAATTGTACCAGCCCGAGTGTCCCCATCGATCACACCGAGTGCGTACCAGCCCGAGTGTCCCCGTCGATCACATGGAGTGTGTACCAGCCCAAGCGCCCCCATTGATCACACCGAGTGTGTTCCAGCCCGAATGCCCCCATTGTTCACACCGAGTATGTACCAGCCCGAGTGTTCCCATCGATCACACCGAGTGTACACCAGCCCGAGTGTCTCAATCGATCACACCGAGTGTGTCCCAGCCCCAGTGTCCCCATCCATCACACCGAGTGTGTACCAGCACCAATGTACCCATCGATCACACCGAGTGTGTACCAGCCCGAGTGTCCCCATCGATCACACGGAGTGTGTACCAGCCCGACTGCCCCAATTGATCACACCGAGTGTGTACCAGCCCGAGTGCCCCCATCGATCACACTGAGTGTGTACCAGCCCGAGTGCCCCCATCGATCACACCACGTGTGTACCAACCCGAGTGACCGATCGATCACACCGAAAGTGTACCAGCCCGAGTGTCCCCATCGACAACACCGAGTGTGTACCAACCCGAGTGCCCCCATCGAACATGCCGAGTGTGTACCAGCCCGAGAGCCCCCATCAATCACACCGAGTGTGTACCAGCACGAGTGTCCCCATCGATCACACCATGTGTGTACCAGCCCGAGTGACCGATCGATCACACCGAAAGTGTACCAGCCCGAGTGTCCCCATCAATCACACCGAGTGCGTACCAGCACCAATGATCCGATCGATCACACCGAGTGTGTACCAGCCCAAATGTCCCCATCGATCACACCGAGTGTGTACCAGCCCAAGCGCCCCCATCGATCACTCCGAGTGTGTACCAGCCCGAGTGCCCCCATCGATCACACCGAGTGTGTACCAGCAGCAATGACCCATCGATCACACAGAGTGTGTACCAGCCCGAGTGTCCCCATCGATCACACCGAGTGTGTACCAGCCCAAGTGTTGCAATCGATCACACCGAGTGTGTATCAGCACCAATGCCCCCATCGATCACACCGAGTGTGTACCAGACCGAGAACCCCCATTGATCACACCGAGTGTGTACCAGCCCTAGTGCCCCCATCGATCACACCGAGTGTGTTCCAGCCCGCGTGGCACAATCGATCACACCGGGTGTGTACCAGCCTGAGTACCCCCATCGATCACACCGAGTGTACACAAGCCCGAGTGTCCCCATCGATCACACCGAGTGTGTCCCAGCCCCAGTGTCCCCATCCATCACACCGAGTGTGTACCAGCACCAATGTACCCATCGATCACACCGAGTGTGTACCAGCACAAATGTCCGCATCAATCACACCGACTGTGTACCAGCACCAATGTCCCCATCGATCACACCGAGTGTGTACCAGCACCAATGTCCCCATCGATAACAGAGAGTGTGTACCAGCCCGAGTTTCCCCATCCATCACACCGAGTGTGTACCAGCCCCAGTGCCCCCATCGATCACACCAAGTGTGTACTGGCACCAATGTACCCATCGGTCACACCGAGTGTGTTCCAGCACCAATGTGCCCATCGATCACACCGTGTGTACCAGCCCGAGTGCCCCCATGGATCACACCGACTGTGTACCAGCACCAATGTCCCCATCGATCACACTGTGTACCAGCCCGAGTGTACCCATCGATCACACCGAGCGTGTACAAGCTCCAATGACCCCATCGATCACACAGAGTGTGTACCAGCCCGAGTGCCCCCATCGATCACACCGTGTGTACCAGCGCGAGTGCCCCCATGGATCACACCGAGTGTGTACCAACCCGAGTGCCCCCATCAAACACACCGAGTGTGTACCAGCCCGACTGTCCCCATCCATCACACCGCGTGTGTACCAGCCCGAGTGACCCATCGATCACACCGAAATTGTACCAGCCCGAGTGTCCCCATCGATCACACCGAGTGCGTACCAGCCCGAGTGTCCCCGTCGATCACATGGAGTGTGTACCAGCCCAAGCGCCCCCATTGATCACACCGAGTGTGTTCCAGCCCGAATGCCCCCATTGTTCACACCGAGTATGTACCAGCCCGAGTGTTCCCATCGATCACACCGAGTGTACACCAGCCCGAGTGTCTCAATCGATCACACCGAGTGTGTCCCAGCCCCAGTGTCCCCATCCATCACACCGAGTGTGTACCAGCACCAATGTACCCATCGATCACACCGAGTGTGTACCAGCCCGAGTGTCCCCATCGATCACACGGAGTGTGTACCAGCCCGACTGCCCCAATTGATCACACCGAGTGTGTACCAGCCCGAGTGCCCCCATCGATCACACTGAGTGTGTACCAGCCCGAGTGCCCCCATCGATCACACCACGTGTGTACCAACCCGAGTGACCGATCGATCACACCGAAAGTGTACCAGCCCGAGTGTCCCCATCGACAACACCGAGTGTGTACCAACCCGAGTGCCCCCATCGAACATGCCGAGTGTGTACCAGCCCGAGAGCCCCCATCAATCACACCGAGTGTGTACCAGCACGAGTGTCCCCATCGATCACACCATGTGTGTACCAGCCCGAGTGACCGATCGATCACACCGAAAGTGTACCAGCCCGAGTGTCCCCATCAATCACACCGAGTGCGTACCAGCACCAATGATCCGATCGATCACACCGAGTGTGTACCAGCCCAAATGTCCCCATCGATCACACCGAGTGTGTACCAGCCCAAGCGCCCCCATCGATCACTCCGAGTGTGTACCAGCCCGAGTGCCCCCATCGATCACACCGAGTGTGTACCAGCAGCAATGACCCATCGATCACACAGAGTGTGTACCAGCCCGAGTGTCCCCATCGATCACACCGAGTGTGTACCAGCCCAAGTGTTGCAATCGATCACACCGAGTGTGTATCAGCACCAATGCCCCCATCGATCACACCGAGTGTGTACCAGACCGAGAACCCCCATTGATCACACCGAGTGTGTACCAGCCCTAGTGCCCCCATCGATCACACCGAGTGTGTTCCAGCCCGCGTGGCACAATCGATCACACCGGGTGTGTACCAGCCTGAGTACCCCCATCGATCACACCGAGTGTACACAAGCCCGAGTGTCCCCATCGATCACACCGAGTGTGTCCCAGCCCCAGTGTCCCCATCCATCACACCGAGTGTGTACCAGCACCAATGTACCCATCGATCACACCGAGTGTGTACCAGCACAAATGTCCGCATCAATCACACCGACTGTGTACCAGCACCAATGTCCCCATCGATCACACCGAGTGTGTACCAGCACCAATGTCCCCATCGATAACAGAGAGTGTGTACCAGCCCGAGTTTCCCCATCCATCACACCGAGTGTGTACCAGCCCCAGTGCCCCCATCGATCACACCAAGTGTGTACTGGCACCAATGTACCCATCGGTCACACCGAGTGTGTTCCAGCACCAATGTGCCCATCGATCACACCGTGTGTACCAGCCCGAGTGCCCCCATGGATCACACCGACTGTGTACCAGCACCAATGTCCCCATCGATCACACTGTGTACCAGCCCGAGTGTACCCATCGATCACACCGAGCGTGTACAAGCTCCAATGACCCCATCGATCACACAGAGTGTGTACCAGCCCGAGTGCCCCCATCGATCACACCGTGTGTACCAGCGCGAGTGCCCCCATGGATCACACCGAGTGTGTACCAGTACCAATATCCCCATCGATCACACTGTGTACCAATCCGAGTGTACCCATCGATCACACCGAGTGTGTACAAGCTCCAATGACCCCATCGGTCACACAGAGTGTGTACCAGCCCGAGTGCCCCCATCGATCACACCGAGTGTGTACCAGCCCGAGTGCCCCCATCAATCACACCGAGTGTGTACCAACCCGAGTGCCCCCATCAAACACACCGAGTGTGTACCAGCCCGACTGTCCCCATCCATCACACCGCGTGTGTACCAGCCCGAGTGACCCATCGATCACACCGAAATTGTACCAGCCCGAGTGTCCCCATCGATCACACCGAGTGCGTACAAGCCCGAGTGTCCCCGTCGATCACACGGAGTGTGTACCAGCCCAAGCGCCCCCATTGATCACACCGAGTGTGTTCCAGCCCGAATGCCCCCATTGTTCACACCGAGTATGTACCAGCCCGTGTGTTCCCATCGATCACACCGAGTGTACACCAGCCCGAGTGTCTCAATCGATCACACCGAGTGTGTCCCAGCCCCAGTGTCCCCATCCATCACACCGAGTGTGTACCAGCACCAATGTACCCATCGATCACACCGAGTGTGTACCAGCCCGAGTGTCCCCATCGATCACACGGAGTGTGTACCAGCCCGACTGCCCCAATTGATCACACCGAGTGTGTACCAGCCCGAGTGCCCCCATCGATCACACTGAGTGTGTACCAGCCCGAGTGCCCCCATCGATCACACCACGTGTGTACCAACCCGAGTGACCGATCGATCACACCGAAAGTGTACCAGCCCGAGTGTCCCCATCGACCACACCGAGTGTGTACCAACCCGAGTGCCCCCATCGAACATGCCGAGTGTGTACCAGCCCGAGAGCCCCCATCAATCACACCGAGTGTGTACCAGCACGAGTGTCCCCATCGATCACACCATGTGTGTACCAGCCCGAGTGACCGATCGATCACACCGAAAATGTACCAGCCCGAGTGTCCCCATCAATCACACCGAGTGCGTACCAGCACCAATGATCCGATCGATCACACCGAGTGTGTACCAGCCCAAATGTCCCCATCGATCACACCGAGTGTGTACCAGCCCAAGCGCCCCCATCGATCACTCCGAGTGTGTACCAGCCCGAGTGCCCCCATCGATCACACCGAGTGTGTACCAGCAGCAATGACCCATCGATCACACAGAGTGTGTACCAGCCCGAGTGTCCCCATCGATCACACCGAGTGTGTACCAGCCCAAGTGTTGCAATCGATCACACCGAGTGTGTATCAGCGCCAATGCCCCCATCGATCACACCGAGTGTGTACCAGACCGAGAACCCCCATTGATCACACCGAGTGTGTACCAGCCCTAGTGCCCCCATCGATCACACCGAGTGTACACCAGCCCGAGTGTCTCAATCGATCACACCGAGTGTGTCCCAGCCCCAGTGTCCCCATCCATCACACCGAGTGTGTACCAGCACCAATGTACCCATCGATCACACCGAGTGTGTACCAGCCCGAGTGTCCCCATCGATCACACGGAGTGTGTACCAGCCCGACTGCCCCAATTGATCACACCGAGTGTGTACCAGCCCGAGTGCCCCCATCGATCACACTGAGTGTGTACCAGCCCGAGTGCCCCCATCGATCACACCACGTGTGTACCAACCCGAGTGACCGATCGATCACACCGAAAGTGTACCAGCCCGAGTGTCCCCATCGACAACACCGAGTGTGTACCAACCCGAGTGCCCCCATCGAACATGCCGAGTGTGTACCAGCCCGAGAGCCCCCATCAATCACACCGAGTGTGTACCAGCACGAGTGTCCCCATCGATCACACCATGTGTGTACCAGCCCGAGTGACCGATCGATCACACCGAAAGTGTACCAGCCCGAGTGTCCCCATCAATCACACCGAGTGCGTACCAGCACCAATGATCCGATCGATCACACCGAGTGTGTACCAGCCCAAATGTCCCCATCGATCACACCGAGTGTGTACCAGCCCAAGCGCCCCCATCGATCACTCCGAGTGTGTACCAGCCCGAGTGCCCCCATCGATCACACCGAGTGTGTACCAGCAGCAATGACCCATCGATCACACAGAGTGTGTACCAGCCCGAGTGTCCCCATCGATCACACCGAGTGTGTACCAGCCCAAGTGTTGCAATCGATCACACCGAGTGTGTATCAGCACCAATGCCCCCATCGATCACACCGAGTGTGTACCAGACCGAGAACCCCCATTGATCACACCGAGTGTGTACCAGCCCTAGTGCCCCCATCGATCACACCGAGTGTGTTCCAGCCCGCGTGGCACAATCGATCACACCGGGTGTGTACCAGCCTGAGTACCCCCATCGATCACACCGAGTGTACACAAGCCCGAGTGTCCCCATCGATCACACCGAGTGTGTCCCAGCCCCAGTGTCCCCATCCATCACACCGAGTGTGTACCAGCACCAATGTACCCATCGATCACACCGAGTGTGTACCAGCACAAATGTCCGCATCAATCACACCGACTGTGTACCAGCACCAATGTCCCCATCGATCACACCGAGTGTGTACCAGCACCAATGTCCCCATCGATAACAGAGAGTGTGTACCAGCCCGAGTTTCCCCATCCATCACACCGAGTGTGTACCAGCCCCAGTGCCCCCATCGATCACACCAAGTGTGTACTGGCACCAATGTACCCATCGGTCACACCGAGTGTGTTCCAGCACCAATGTGCCCATCGATCACACCGTGTGTACCAGCCCGAGTGCCCCCATGGATCACACCGACTGTGTACCAGCACCAATGTCCCCATCGATCACACTGTGTACCAGCCCGAGTGTACCCATCGATCACACCGAGCGTGTACAAGCTCCAATGACCCCATCGATCACACAGAGTGTGTACCAGCCCGAGTGCCCCCATCGATCACACCGTGTGTACCAGCGCGAGTGCCCCCATGGATCACACCGAGTGTGTACCAACCCGAGTGCCCCCATCAAACACACCGAGTGTGTACCAGCCCGACTGTCCCCATCCATCACACCGCGTGTGTACCAGCCCGAGTGACCCATCGATCACACCGAAATTGTACCAGCCCGAGTGTCCCCATCGATCACACCGAGTGCGTACCAGCCCGAGTGTCCCCGTCGATCACATGGAGTGTGTACCAGCCCAAGCGCCCCCATTGATCACACCGAGTGTGTTCCAGCCCGAATGCCCCCATTGTTCACACCGAGTATGTACCAGCCCGAGTGTTCCCATCGATCACACCGAGTGTACACCAGCCCGAGTGTCTCAATCGATCACACCGAGTGTGTCCCAGCCCCAGTGTCCCCATCCATCACACCGAGTGTGTACCAGCACCAATGTACCCATCGATCACACCGAGTGTGTACCAGCCCGAGTGTCCCCATCGATCACACGGAGTGTGTACCAGCCCGACTGCCCCAATTGATCACACCGAGTGTGTACCAGCCCGAGTGCCCCCATCGATCACACTGAGTGTGTACCAGCCCGAGTGCCCCCATCGATCACACCACGTGTGTACCAACCCGAGTGACCGATCGATCACACCGAAAGTGTACCAGCCCGAGTGTCCCCATCGACAACACCGAGTGTGTACCAACCCGAGTGCCCCCATCGAACATGCCGAGTGTGTACCAGCCCGAGAGCCCCCATCAATCACACCGAGTGTGTACCAGCACGAGTGTCCCCATCGATCACACCATGTGTGTACCAGCCCGAGTGACCGATCGATCACACCGAAAGTGTACCAGCCCGAGTGTCCCCATCAATCACACCGAGTGCGTACCAGCACCAATGATCCGATCGATCACACCGAGTGTGTACCAGCCCAAATGTCCCCATCGATCACACCGAGTGTGTACCAGCCCAAGCGCCCCCATCGATCACTCCGAGTGTGTACCAGCCCGAGTGCCCCCATCGATCACACCGAGTGTGTACCAGCAGCAATGACCCATCGATCACACAGAGTGTGTACCAGCCCGAGTGTCCCCATCGATCACACCGAGTGTGTACCAGCCCAAGTGTTGCAATCGATCACACCGAGTGTGTATCAGCACCAATGCCCCCATCGATCACACCGAGTGTGTACCAGACCGAGAACCCCCATTGATCACACCGAGTGTGTACCAGCCCTAGTGCCCCCATCGATCACACCGAGTGTGTTCCAGCCCGCGTGGCACAATCGATCACACCGGGTGTGTACCAGCCTGAGTACCCCCATCGATCACACCGAGTGTACACAAGCCCGAGTGTCCCCATCGATCACACCGAGTGTGTCCCAGCCCCAGTGTCCCCATCCATCACACCGAGTGTGTACCAGCACCAATGTACCCATCGATCACACCGAGTGTGTACCAGCACAAATGTCCGCATCAATCACACCGACTGTGTACCAGCACCAATGTCCCCATCGATCACACCGAGTGTGTACCAGCACCAATGTCCCCATCGATAACAGAGAGTGTGTACCAGCCCGAGTTTCCCCATCCATCACACCGAGTGTGTACCAGCCCCAGTGCCCCCATCGATCACACCAAGTGTGTACTGGCACCAATGTACCCATCGGTCACACCGAGTGTGTTCCAGCACCAATGTGCCCATCGATCACACCGTGTGTACCAGCCCGAGTGCCCCCATGGATCACACCGACTGTGTACCAGCACCAATGTCCCCATCGATCACACTGTGTACCAGCCCGAGTGTACCCATCGATCACACCGAGCGTGTACAAGCTCCAATGACCCCATCGATCACACAGAGTGTGTACCAGCCCGAGTGCCCCCATCGATCACACCGTGTGTACCAGCGCGAGTGCCCCCATGGATCACACCGAGTGTGTACCAGTACCAATATCCCCATCGATCACACTGTGTACCAATCCGAGTGTACCCATCGATCACACCGAGTGTGTACAAGCTCCAATGACCCCATCGGTCACACAGAGTGTGTACCAGCCCGAGTGCCCCCATCGATCACACCGAGTGTGTACCAGCCCGAGTGCCCCCATCAATCACACCGAGTGTGTACCAACCCGAGTGCCCCCATCAAACACACCGAGTGTGTACCAGCCCGACTGTCCCCATCCATCACACCGCGTGTGTACCAGCCCGAGTGACCCATCGATCACACCGAAATTGTACCAGCCCGAGTGTCCCCATCGATCACACCGAGTGCGTACAAGCCCGAGTGTCCCCGTCGATCACACGGAGTGTGTACCAGCCCAAGCGCCCCCATTGATCACACCGAGTGTGTTCCAGCCCGAATGCCCCCATTGTTCACACCGAGTATGTACCAGCCCGTGTGTTCCCATCGATCACACCGAGTGTACACCAGCCCGAGTGTCTCAATCGATCACACCGAGTGTGTCCCAGCCCCAGTGTCCCCATCCATCACACCGAGTGTGTACCAGCACCAATGTACCCATCGATCACACCGAGTGTGTACCAGCCCGAGTGTCCCCATCGATCACACGGAGTGTGTACCAGCCCGACTGCCCCAATTGATCACACCGAGTGTGTACCAGCCCGAGTGCCCCCATCGATCACACTGAGTGTGTACCAGCCCGAGTGCCCCCATCGATCACACCACGTGTGTACCAACCCGAGTGACCGATCGATCACACCGAAAGTGTACCAGCCCGAGTGTCCCCATCGACCACACCGAGTGTGTACCAACCCGAGTGCCCCCATCGAACATGCCGAGTGTGTACCAGCCCGAGAGCCCCCATCAATCACACCGAGTGTGTACCAGCACGAGTGTCCCCATCGATCACACCATGTGTGTACCAGCCCGAGTGACCGATCGATCACACCGAAAATGTACCAGCCCGAGTGTCCCCATCAATCACACCGAGTGCGTACCAGCACCAATGATCCGATCGATCACACCGAGTGTGTACCAGCCCAAATGTCCCCATCGATCACACCGAGTGTGTACCAGCCCAAGCGCCCCCATCGATCACTCCGAGTGTGTACCAGCCCGAGTGCCCCCATCGATCACACCGAGTGTGTACCAGCAGCAATGACCCATCGATCACACAGAGTGTGTACCAGCCCGAGTGTCCCCATCGATCACACCGAGTGTGTACCAGCCCAAGTGTTGCAATCGATCACACCGAGTGTGTATCAGCGCCAATGCCCCCATCGATCACACCGAGTGTGTACCAGACCGAGAACCCCCATTGATCACACCGAGTGTGTACCAGCCCTAGTGCCCCCATCGATCACACCGAGTGTGTTCCAGCCCGCGTGGCACAATCGATCACACCGGGTGTGTACCAGCCTGAGTACCCCCATCGATCACACCGAGTGTACACAAGCCCGAGTGTCCCCATCGATCACACCGAGTGTGTCCCAGCCCCAGTGTCCCCATCCATCACACCGAGTGTGTACCAGCACCAATGTACCCATCGATCACACCGAGTGTGTACCAGCACAAATGTCCGCATCAATCACACCGACTGTGTACCAGCACCAATGTCCCCATCGATCACACCGAGTGTGTACCAGCACCAATGTCCCCATCGATAACAGAGAGTGTGTACCAGCCCGAGTTTCCCCATCCATCACACCGAGTGTGTACCAGCCCCAGTGCCCCCATCGATCACACCAAGTGTGTACTGGCACCAATGTACCCATCGGTCACACCGAGTGTGTTCCAGCACCAATGTGCCCATCGATCACACCGTGTGTACCAGCCCGAGTGCCCCCATGGATCACACCGACTGTGTACCAGCACCAATGTCCCCATCGATCACACTGTGTACCAGCCCGAGTGCCCCCATGGATCACACCGACTGTGTACCAGTACCAATGTCCCCATCGATCACACTGTGTAAGAGCCCGAGAGTACCCATCGATCCACCGAGCGTGTACAAGCTCCAATGACCCCATCGATCACACAGAGTGTGTACCAGCCCGAGTGCCCCCATCGATCACACCGAGTGTGTACCAGCCCGAGAGCCCCCATCAATCACACCGAGTGTGTACCAGCCCGAGTGTCCCCATCGATCACACCACGTGTGTACCAACCCGAGTGACCGATCGATCACACCGAAAGTGTACCAGCCCGAGAGTCCCCATCGATCACACCGAGTGTGTACCAGCCCGAGTGTTCCAATCGATCACACCGAGTGTGTATCAGCAACAATGCCCCCATCGATCACACCGAGTGTGTACCAGCCCGAGTTCCCCCATTGATCAAACCGAGTGTGTACCAGCC
This sequence comes from Isurus oxyrinchus, assembly GCA_026770705.1. NCBI lineage: Eukaryota > Metazoa > Chordata > Chondrichthyes > Lamniformes > Lamnidae > Isurus > Isurus oxyrinchus. Next base: position 762,713 of record JANJGN010000181.1, read on the forward strand.
CGAGTGCCCCCATCGATCACACCGATTGTGTACCAGCCCGAGTGCCACCATCGATCACACCGAGTGTGTACCAGCCCGAGTACCCCCATCGATCACACCGAGTGTACACCAGCCCGAGTGTCCCCATCGATCACACCGAGTGTGTCCCAGCCCCAGTGTCCCCATCCATCACACCGACTGTGTACCAGCACCAATGTACCCATCGATCACACCGAGTGTGTACCAGCACAACTGTCCGCATCAATCACACTGAGTGTGTACCAGCACCAATGTCCCCATCGATCACACCGAGTGTGTACCAGCACCAATGTCCCCATCGATCACATAGAGTGTGTACCAGCCCGAGTTTCCCCATCCATCACACCGAGTGTGTACCAGCCCGAGTGCCCCCATCGATCACACCAAGTGTGTACTGGCACCAATGTACCCATCGGTCACACCGAGTGTGTTCCAGCACCAATGTGCCCATCGATCACACCGTGTGTACCAGCCCGAGTGCCCCCATGGATCACACCGAGTGTGTCCCAGTACCAATGTCCCCATCGATCACGCTGTGTACCAATCCGAGTGTACCCATCGATCACACCGAGTGTGTTCAAGCTCCAATGACCCCATCGATCACACAGAGTGTGTACCAGCCCGAGTGCCCCCATCGATCACACCGAGTGTGTACCAGCCCGAGTGCCCCCATCCATCACACCGAGTGTGTACCAACCCGAGTGCCCCCATCGAACACACCGAAAGTGTACCAGCCCGAGTGTCCCCCTCGATCACACCGAGTGCGTACCAGCCCGAGTGTCCCCGTCGATCACACGGAGTGTGTACCAGCCCAAGCGCCCCCATTGATCACACCGAGTGTGTTCCAGCCCGAGTGCCCACATTGTTCACACCGAGTATGTACCAGCCCGAGTGTACCCATCGATCACACCGAGTGTGTTCAAGCTCCAATGACCCCATCGATCACACAGAGTGTGTACCAGCCCGAGAGCCCCCATCAAACACACCGAGTGTGTACCAGCCCGAGTGTCCCCATCGATCACACCGCGTGTGTACCAGCCCGAGTGACCCATCGATCACACCGAAAGTGTACCAGCCCGAGTGTCCCCCTCGATCACACCGAGTGCGTACCAGCCCGAGTGTCCCCGTCGATCACACGGAGTGTGTACCAGCCCAAGCGCCCCCATTGATCACACCGAGTGTGTTCCAGCCCGAGTGCCCACATTGTTCACACCGAGTATGTACCAGCCCGAGTGTTCCCATCGATCACACCGAGTGTACACCAGCCCGAGTGTCTCCATCGATCACACCGAGTGTGTCCCAGCCCCAGTGTCCCCATCCATCACACCGAGTGTGTACCAGCACCAATGTACCCATCGATCACACCGAGTGTGTACCAGCCCGAGTGTCCCCATCGATCACACGGAGTGTGTACCAGCCCGACTGCCCCAATTGATCACACCGAGTGTGTACCAGCCCGAGTGCCCCCATCGATCACACTGAGTGTGTACCAGCCCAAATGTCCCCATCGAACACACCGAGTGTGTACCAGCCCAAGCGCCCCCATCGATCACTCCGAGTGTGTACCAGCCCGAGTGCCCCCATCAATCACACCGAGTGTGTACCAGCAGCAATGACCCATCGATCACACCGAGTGTGTACCAGCCCGAGTGTCCCCATCGATCACACCGAGTGTGTACCAGCCCAAGTGTTGCAATCGATCACACCGAGTGTGTATCAGCACCAATGCCCCCATCGATCACACCGAGTGTGTACCAGCCCGAGAACCCCCATTGATCACACCGAGAGTGTACCAGCCCTAGTGCCACCATCGATCACACCGAGTGTGTTCCAGCCCGTGTGGCACAATCGATCACACCGGGTGTGTACCAGCCTGAGTACCCCCATCGATCACACCGAGTGTACACAAACCCGAGTGTCCCCATCGATCACACCGAGTGTGTCCCAGCCCCAGTGTCCCCATCCATCACACCGAGTGTGTACCAGCACCAAAGTACCCATCGATCACACCGAGTGTGTACCAGCACAAATGTCCGCATCAATCACACCGACTGTGTACCAGCACCAATGTCCCCATCGATCACACCGAGTGTGTACCAGCACCAATGTCCCAATCGATCACAGAGAGTGTGTACCAGCCCGAGCTTCCCCATTCATCACACCGAGTGTGTACCAGCCCCAGTGCCCCCATCGATCACACCAAGTGTGAACTGGCAACAATGTACCCATCGGTCACACCGAGTGTGTTCCAGCACCAATGTGCCCATCGATCACACCGTGTGTACCAGCCCGAGTGCCCCCATGGATCACACCGACTGTGTACCAGTACCAATGTCCCCATCGATCACACTGTGTACCAGCCCGAGAGTACCCATCGATCCACCGAGCGTGTACAAGCTCCAATGACCCCATCGATCACACAGAGTGTGTACCAGCCCGAGTGCCCCCATCGATCACACCGAGTGTGTACCAGCCCGAGAGCCCCCATCAATCACACCGAGTGTGTACCAGCCCGAGTGTCCCCATCGATCACACCACGTGTGTACCAACCCGAGTGACCGATCGATCACACCGAAAGTGTACCAGCCCGAGAGTCCCCATCGATCACACCGAGTGTGTACCAGCCCGAGTGTTCCAATCGATCACACCGAGTGTGTATCAGCAACAATGCCCCCATCGATCACACCGAGTGTGTACCAGCCCGAGTTCCCCCATTGATCAAACCGAGTGTGTACCAGCCCGAGTGCCCCCATCGATCACACCGATTGTGTACCAGCCCGAGTGCCACCATCGATCACACCGAGTGTGTACCAGCCCGAGTACCCCCATCGATCACACCGAGTGTACACCAGCCCGAGTGTCCCCATCGATCACACCGAGTGTGTCCCAGCCCCAGTGTCCCCATCCATCACACCGACTGTGTACCAGCACCAATGTACCCATCGATCATACCGAGTGTGTACCAGCACAACTGTCCGCATCAATCACACTGAGTGTGTACCAGCACCAATGTCCCCATCGATCACACCGAGTGTGTACCAGCACCAATGTCCCCATCGATCACAGAGAGTGTGTACCAGCCCGAGTTTCCCCATCCATCACACTGAGTGTGTACCAGCCCGAGTGCCCCCATCGATCACACCAAGTGTGTACTGGCACCAATGTACCCATCGGTCACACCGAGTGTGTTCCAGCACCAATGTGCCCATCGATCACACCGTGTGTACCAGCCCGAGTGCCCCCATGGATCACACCGAGTGTGTCCCAGTACCAATGTCCCCATCGATCACGCTGTGTACCAATCCGAGTGTACCCATCGATCACACCGAGTGTGTTCAAGCTCCAATGACCCCATCGATCACACAGAGTGTGTACCAGCCCGAGGGCCCCCATCGATCACACCGAGTGTGTACCAGCCCGAGTGCCCCCATCAATCACACCGAGTGTGTACCAACCCGAGTGCCCCCATCGAACATACCGAGCGTGTACCAGCCCGAGAGCCCCCATCAAACACACCGAGTGTGTACCAGCCCGAGTGTCCCCATCGATCACACCGCGTGTGTACCAGCCCGAGTGACCCATCGATCACACCGAAAGTGTACCAGCCCGAGTGTCCCCCTCGATCACACCGAGTGCGTACCAGCCCGAGTGTCCCCGTCGATCACACGGAGTGTGTACCAGCCCAAGCGCCCCCATTGATCACACCAAGTGTGTTCCAGCCCGAGTGCCCCCATTGTTCACACCGAGTATGTACCAGCCCGAGTGTTCCCATCGATCACACCGAGTGTACACCAGCCCGAGTGTCTCCATCGATCACACCGAGTGTGTCCCAGCCCCAGTGTCCCCATCCATCACACCGAGTGTGTACCAGCACCAATGTACCCATCGATCACACCGAATGTGTACCAGCCCGAGTGTCCCCATCGATCACACGGAGTGTGTACCAGCCCGACTGCCCCAATTGATCACACCGAGTGTGTACCAGCCCGAGTGCCCCCATCGATCACACTGAGTGTGTACCAGCCCGAGTGCCCCCATCGATCACACCAAGTGTGTACCAGCCCGAGAGCCCCCATCAATCACACCGAGTGCGTACCAGCCCGAGTGTCCCCATCAATCACACCACGTGTGTACCAACCCGAGTGACCGATCGATCACACCGAAAGTGTACCAGCCCGAGTGTCCCTATTGATCACACCGAGTGTGTACCAACCCGAGTGCCCCCATTGAACACGCCGAGTGTGTAACAGCCCGAGAGCCCCCATCAATCACACCGAGTGTGTACCAGCCCGAGTGTCCCCATCGATCACACCATGTGTGTACCAGCCCAAGTGACCGATCGATCACACCGAAAGTGTACCAGCCCGAGTGTCCCCATCAATCACACCGCGTGCGTACCAGCACCAATGATCCGATCGATCACACCGAGTGTGTACCAGCCCAAATGTCCCCATCGATCACACTGTGTACCAGCCCGAGTGCCCCCATGGATCACACCGACTGTGTACCAGTACCAATGTCCCCATCGATCACACTGTGTAAGAGCCCGAGAGTACCCATCGATCCACCGAGCGTGTACAAGCTCCAATGACCCCATCGATCACACAGAGTGTGTACCAGCCCGAGTGCCCCCATCGATCACACCGAGTGTGTACCAGCCCGAGAGCCCCCATCAATCACACCGAGTGTGTACCAGCCCGAGTGTCCCCATCGATCACACCACGTGTGTACCAACCCGAGTGACCGATCGATCACACCGAAAGTGTACCAGCCCGAGAGTCCCCATCGATCACACCGAGTGTGTACCAGCCCGAGTGTTCCAATCGATCACACCGAGTGTGTATCAGCAACAATGCCCCCATCGATCACACCGAGTGTGTACCAGCCCGAGTTCCCCCATTGATCAAACCGAGTGTGTACCAGCCCGAGTGCCCCCATCGATCACACCGATTGTGTACCAGCCCGAGTGCCACCATCGATCACACCGAGTGTGTACCAGCCCGAGTACCCCCATCGATCACACCGAGTGTACACCAGCCCGAGTGTCCCCATCGATCACACCGAGTGTGTCCCAGCCCCAGTGTCCCCATCCATCACACCGACTGTGTACCAGCACCAATGTACCCATCGATCACACCGAGTGTGTACCAGCACAACTGTCCGCATCAATCACACTGAGTGTGTACCAGCACCAATGTCCCCATCGATCACACCGAGTGTGTACCAGCACCAATGTCCCCATCGATCACAGAGAGTGTGTACCAGCCCGAGTTTCCCCATCCATCACACCGAGTGTGTACCAGCCCGAGCGCCCCCATCGATCACACCAAGTGTGTACTGGCACCAATGTACCCATCGGTCACACCGAGTGTGTTCCAGCACCAATGTGCCCATCGATCACACCGTGTGTACCAGCCCGAGTGCCCCCATGGATCACACCGAGTGTGTCCCAGTACCAATGTCCCCATCGATCACGCTGTGTACCAATCCGAGTGTACCCATCGATCACACCGAGTGTGTTCAAGCTCCAATGACCCCATCGATCACACAGAGTGTGTACCAGCCCGAGTGCCCCCATCGATCACACCGAGTGTGTACCAGCCCGAGTGCCCCCATCCATCACACCGAGTGTGTACCAACCCGAGTGCCCCCATCGAACACACCGAGCGTGTACCAGCCCGAGAGCCCCCATCAAAAACACCGAGTGTGTACCAGCCCGAGTGTCCCCATCGATCACACCGCGTGTGTACCAGCCCGAGTGACCCATCGATCACAACGAAAGTGTACCAGCCCGAGTGTCCCCCTCGATCACACCGAGTGCGTACCAGCCCGAGTGTCCCCGTCGATCACACGGAGTGTGTACCAGCCCAAGCGCCCCCATTGATCACACCGAGTGTGTTCCAGCCCGAGTGCCCACATTGTTCACACTGAGTATGTACCAGCCCGAGTGTTCCCATCGATCACACCGAGTGTACACCAGCCCGAGTGTCTCCATCGATCACACCGAGTGTGTCCCAGCCCCAGTGTCCCCATCCATCACACCGAGTGTGTACCAGCACCAATGTACCCATCGATCACACCGAGTGTGTACCAGCCCGAGTGTCCCCATCGATCACACGGAGTGTGTACCAGCCCGACTGCCCCAATTGATCACACCGAGTGTGTACCAGCCCGAGTGCCCCCATCGATCACACTGAGTGTGTACCAGCCCAAATGTCCCCATCGAACACACCGAGTGTGTACCAGCCCAAGCGCCCCCATCGATCACTCCGAGTGTGTACCAGCCCGAGTGCCCCCATCAATCACACCGAGTGTGTACCAGCAGCAATGACCCATCGATCACACCGAGTGTGTACCAGCCCGAGTGTCCCCATCGATCACACCGAGTGTGTACCAGCCCAAGTGTTGCAATCGATCACACCGAGTGTGTATCAGCACCAATGCCCCCATCGATCACACCGAGTGTGTACCAGCCCGAGAACCCCCATTGATCACACCGAGAGTGTACCAGCCCTAGTGCCACCATCGATCACACCGAGTGTGTTCCAGCCCGTGTGGCACAATCGATCACACCGGGTGTGTACCAGCCTGAGTACCCCCATCGATCACACCGAGTGTACACAAACCCGAGTGTCCCCATCGATCACACCGAGTGTGTCCCAGCCCCAGTGTCCCCATCCATCACACCGAGTGTGTACCAGCACCAATGTACCCATCGATCACACCGAGTGTGTACCAGCACAAATGTCCGCATCAATCACACCGACTGTGTACCAGCACCAATGTCCCCATCGATCACACCGAGTGTGTACCAGCACCAATGTCCCAATCGATCACAGAGAGTGTGTACCAGCCCGAGCTTCCCCATTCATCACACCGAGTGTGTACCAGCCCCAGTGCCCCCATCGATCACACCAAGTGTGAACTGGCAACAATGTACCCATCGGTCACACCGAGTGTGTTCCAGCACCAATGTGCCCATCGATCACACCGTGTGTACCAGCCCGAGTGCCCCCATGGATCACACCGACTGTGTACCAGTACCAATGTCCCCATCGATCACACTGTGTACCAGCCCGAGAGTACCCATCGATCCACCGAGCGTGTACAAGCTCCAATGACCCCATCGATCACACAGAGTGTGTACCAGCCCGAGTGCCCCCATCGATCACACCGAGTGTGTACCAGCCCGAGAGCCCCCATCAATCACACCGAGTGTGTACCAGCCCGAGTGTCCCCATCGATCACACCACGTGTGTACCAACCCGAGTGACCGATCGATCACACCGAAAGTGTACCAGCCCGAGAGTCCCCATCGATCACACCGAGTGTGTACCAGCCCGAGTGTTCCAATCGATCACACCGAGTGTGTATCAGCAACAATGCCCCCATCGATCACACCGAGTGTGTACCAGCCCGAGTTCCCCCATTGATCAAACCGAGTGTGTACCAGCCCGAGTGCCCCCATCGATCACACCGATTGTGTACCAGCCCGAGTGCCACCATCGATCACACCGAGTGTGTACCAGCCCGAGTACCCCCATCGATCACACCGAGTGTACACCAGCCCGAGTGTCCCCATCGATCACACCGAGTGTGTCCCAGCCCCAGTGTCCCCATCCATCACACCGACTGTGTACCAGCACCAATGTACCCATCGATCATACCGAGTGTGTACCAGCACAACTGTCCGCATCAATCACACTGAGTGTGTACCAGCACCAATGTCCCCATCGATCACACCGAGTGTGTACCAGCACCAATGTCCCCATCGATCACAGAGAGTGTGTACCAGCCCGAGTTTCCCCATCCATCACACTGAGTGAGTACCAGCCCGAGTGCCCCCATCGATCACACCAAGTGTGTACTGGCACCAATGTACCCATCGGTCACACCGAGTGTGTTCCAGCACCAATGTGCCCATCGATCACACCGTGTGTACCAGCCCGAGTGCCCCCATGGATCACACCGAGTGTGTCCCAGTACCAATGTCCCCATCGATCACGCTGTGTACCAATCCGAGTGTACCCATCGATCACACCGAGTGTGTTCAAGCTCCAATGACCCCATCGATCACACAGAGTGTGTACCAGCCCGAGGGCCCCCATCGATCACACCGAGTGTGTACCAGCCCGAGTGCCCCCATCAATCACACCGAGTGTGTACCAACCCGAGTGCCCCCATCGAACATACCGAGCGTGTACCAGCCCGAGAGCCCCCATCAAACACACCGAGTGTGTACCAGCCCGAGTGTCCCCATCGATCACACCGCGTGTGTACCAGCCCGAGTGACCCATCGATCACACCGAAAGTGTACCAGCCCGAGTGTCCCCCTCGATCACACCGAGTGCGTACCAGCCCGAGTGTCCCCGTCGATCACACGGAGTGTGTACCAGCCCAAGCGCCCCCATTGATCACACCAAGTGTGTTCCAGCCCGAGTGCCCCCATTGTTCACACCGAGTATGTACCAGCCCGAGTGTTCCCATCGATCACACCGAGTGTACACCAGCCCGAGTGTCTCCATCGATCACACCGAGTGTGTCCCAGCCCCAGTGTCCCCATCCATCACACCGAGTGTGTACCAGCACCAATGTACCCATCGATCACACCGAGTGTGTACCAGCCCGAGTGTCCCCATCGATCACACGGAGTGTGTACCAGCCCGACTGCCCCAATTGATCACACCGAGTGTGTACCAGCCCGAGTGCCCCCATCGATCACACTGAGTGTGTACCAGCCCGAGTGCCCCCATCGATCACACCGAGTGTGTACCAGCCCGAGAGCCCCCATCAATCACACCGAGTGCGTACCAGCCCGAGTGTCCCCATCAATCACACCACGTGTGTACCAACCCGAGTGACCGATCGATCACACCGAAAGTGTACCAGCCCGAGTGTCCCTATTGATCACACCGAGTGTGTACCAACCCGAGTGCCCCCATCGAACACGCCGAGTGTGTAACAGCCCGAGAGCCCCCATCAATCACACCGAGTGTGTACCAGCCCGAGTGTCCCCATCGATCACACCATGTGTGTACCAGCCCAAGTGACCGATCGATCACACCGAAAGTGTACCAGCCCGAGTGTCCCCATCAATCACACCGCGTGCGTACCAGCACCAATGATCCGATCGATCACACCGAGTGTGTACCAGCCCAAATGTCCCCATCGATCACACCGAGTGTGTACCAGCCCAAGCGCCCCCATCGATCACTCCGAGTGTGTACCAGCCCGAGTGCCCCCATCGATCACACCAAGTGTGTACCAGCAGCAATGCCCCCATCGATCACACCGAGTGTGTACCAGCCCGAGTGTCCCCATCGATCACACCGAGTGTGTACCAGCCCAAGTGTTGCAATCGATCACACCGAGTGTGTATCAGCACCAATGCCCCCATCGATCACACCGAGTGTGTACCAGCCCGAGTACCCCCATTGATCACACCGAGTGTGTTCCAGCCCGAGTGCCCCCATCGATCACACCGAGTTTGTTCCAGCCCGAGTGGCACAATCGATCACACCGGGTGTGTACCAGCCCGAGTAACCCCATCGATCGCACCAAGTGTACACAAGCCCGAGTGTCCCCATCAATCACACCGAGTGTGTCCCAGCCCCAGTGTCCCCAACCATCACACCGAGTGTGTACCAGCACCAATGTACCCATCGATCACACCGAGTGTGTACCAGCACAAATGTCCGCATCAATCACACCGACTGTGTACCAGCACCAATGTCCCCATCGATCACACCGAGTGTGTACCAGCACCAATGTCCCCATCGATCACAGAGATTGTGTACCAGCCCGAGTTTCCCCATCCATCACAGCGAGTGTGTACCAGCCCCAGTGCCCCCATCGATCACACCAAGTGTGTACTGGCACCAATGTACCCATCGGTCACACCGAGTGTGTTCCAGCAAAAATGTGCCCATCGATCACACCGTGTGTACCAGCCCGAGTGCCCCCATGGATCACACCGACTGTGTACCAGTACCAATGTCCCCATCGATCACACTGTGTTCCAGCCCGAGTGTACCCATCGATCACACCGAGCGTGTACAAGCTCCAATGACCCCATCGATCACACAGAGTGTGAACCAGCCCGAGTGCCCCCATCGATCACACCGAGTGTGTACCAGCCCGAGAGCCCCCATCAATCACACCGAGTGTGTACCAGCCCGAGTGTCCCCATCGATCAACCACGTGTGTACCAACCCGAGTGACCGATCGATCACACCGAAAGTGTACCAGCCCGAGTGTCCCCATCGATCACACCGAGTATGTACCAACCCAAGTGCCCCCATCGAACACGCCGAGTGTGTACCAGCCCGAGAGCCCCATCCATCACACCGAGTGTGTACCAGACCGAGTGTCCCCTTCGATCACACCACGTGTTTACCAGCCCGAGTGACCGATCGTTCACACCGAATGTGTAACAGCCCGAGTGTCCCCATCGATCACACCGAGTGCGTACCAGCACCAATGATCCGATCGATCACACCGAGTGTGTACCAGCCCAAATGTCCCCATCGATCACACCGAGTGTGTACCAGCCCGAGTGTTCCAATCGATCACACCGAGTGTGTATCAGCAACAATGCCCCCATCGATCACACCGAGTGTGTACCAGCCCGAGTTCCCCCATTGATCAAACCGAGTGTGTACCAGCCCGAGTGCCCCCATCGATCACACCGATTGTGTACCAGCCCGAGTGCCACCATCGATCACACTGAGTGTGTACCAGCCCGAGTACCCCCATCGATCACACCGAGTGTGTACCAGCACCAATGTACCCATCGATCACACTGAGTGTGTACCAGCCCGAGTGTCCCCATCGATCACACGGAGTGTGTACCAGCCCGACTGCCCCAATTGATCACACCGAGTGTGTACCAGATCGAGTGCCCCCATCGATCACACTGAGTGTGTACCAGCCCAAGTGCCCCCATCGATCACACCGAGTGTGTTCCAGCCCGAGTGGCACAATCGATCACACCGGGTGTGTACCAGCCCGAGTACCCCCATCGATCACACCGAGTGTACACAAGCCCGAGTGTCCCCATCGATCACACCGAGTGTGTCCCAGCCCCAGTGTCCCCATCCATCACACCGAGTGTGTACCAGCACCAATGTACCCATCGATCACACCGAGTGTGTACCAGCACAAATGCCCGCATCAATCACACCGACTGTGTACCAGCACCAATGTCCCCATCGATCACACCGAGTGTGTACCAGCACCAATGTCCCCATCCATCACAGAGAGTGTGTACCAGCCCGAGTTTCCCCATCCATCACACCGAGTGTGTACCAGCCCCAGTGCACCCATCGATCACACCAAGTGTTTACTGGCACCAATGTACCCATCGGTCACACCGAGTGTGTTCCAGCACCAATGTGCCCATCGATCACACCGTGTGTACCAGCCCGAGTGCCCCCATGGATCACACCGACTGTGTACCAGTACCAATGTCCCCATCGATCACACTGTGTACCAGCCCGAGTGTACCCATCGATCACACCGAGCGTGTACAAGCTCCAATGACCCCATCGATCACACAGAGTGTGTACCAGCCCGAGTGCCCCCATCGATCACACCGAGTGTGTACCAGCCCGAGAGCCCCCATCAATCACACCGAGTGTGTACCAGCCCGAGTGTCCCCATCGATCACACCACGTGTGTACCAACTCGAGTGACCGATCGATCACACCGAAAGTGTACCAGCCCGAGAGTCCCCATCGATCACACCGAGTGTGTACCAGCCCGAGTGTTCCAATCGATCACACCGAGTGTGTATCAGCAACAATGCCCCCATCGATCACACCGAGTGTGTACCAGCCCGAGTTCCCCCATTGATCAAACCGAGTGTGTACCAGCCCGAGTGCCCCCATCGATCACACCGAGTGTGTACCAGCCCGAGAGCCCCCATCAATCACACCGAGTGTGTACCAGACCGAGTGTCCCCTTCGATCACACCACGTGTTTACCAGCCCGAGTGACCGATCGATCACACCGAATGTGTACCAGCCCGAGTGTCCCCATCGATCACACCGAGTGCGTACCAGCACCAATGATCCGATCGATCACACCGAGTGTGTACCAGCCCAAATGTCCCCATCGATCACACCGAGTGTTTACCAGCCCGAGTGTTCCAATCGATCACACCGAGTGTGTATCAGCAACAATGCCCCCATCGATCACACCGAGTGTGTACCAGCCCGAGTTCCCCCATTGATCAAAACGAGTGTGTACCAGCCCGAGTGCCCCCATCGATCACACCGATTGTGTACCAGCCCGAGTGCCACCATCGATCACACCGAGTGTGTACCAGCCCGAGTACCCCCATCGATCACACCGAGTGTACACCAGCCCGAGTGACCCTTAGATCACACCGAGTGTGTCCCAGCCCCAGTGTCCCCATCCATCATACCGAGTGTGTACCAGCACCAATGTACCCATCGATCACACCGAGTGTGTACCAGCCCGAGTGTCCCCATCGATCACACGGAGTGTGTACCAGCCCGACTGCCCCAATTGATCACACCGAGTGTGTACCAGTTCGAGTGCCCCCATCGATCACACTGAGTGTGTACCAGCCCGAGTGCCCCCATCGATCACACCGAGTGTGTTCCAGCCCGAGTGGCACAATTGATCACACCGGGTGTGTACCAGCCCGAGTACCCCCATCGATCACACCGAGTGTACACAAGCCCGAGTGTCCCCATCGATCACACCGAGTGTGTCCCAGCCCCAGTGTCCCCATCCATCACACCGAGTGTGTACCAGCACCAATGTACCCATCGATCACACCGAGTGTGTACCAGCACAAATGCCCGCATCAATCACACCGAGTGTGTACCAGCACCAATGTCCCCATCGATCACACCGAGTGTGTACCAGCACCAATGTCCCCATCGATCACAGAGAGTGTGTACCAGCCCGAGTTTCCCCATCCATCACACCGAGTGTGTACCAGCCCCAGTGCCCCCATCGATCACACCAAGTGTGTACTGGCACCAATGTACCCATCGGTCACACCGAGTGTGTTCCAGCACCAATGTGCCCATCGATCACACCGTGTGTACCAGCCCGAGTGCCCCCATGGATCACACCTACTGTGTACCAGTACCAATGTCCCCATCGATCACACTGTGTACCAGCCCGAGTGTACCCATCGATCACACCGAGCGTGTACAAGCTCCAATGACCCCATCGATCACACAGAGTGTGTACCAGCCCGAGTGCCCCCATCGATCACACCGAGTGTGTACCAGCCCGAGAGCCCCCATCAATCACACCGAGTGTGTACCAGCCCGAGTGTCCCCATCGATCACACCACGTGTGTACCAACCCGAGTGACCGATCGATCACACCGAAAATCTACCAGCCCGAGTGACCCCATCGATCACACCAAATGTGTACCAGCACCAATGTCCTCTTCAATCACACCGAGTGTCTGCCAGCACCAATGTCCCCATCGATCAGACCGAGTGTGTACCACCACCAATGTCGCCAATGATCACACCGAGTGTGTACCAGCCCGAGTGCCGCCATCAATCACACAGAGTGTGTGCCAGCACCAATGTACCCATCGATCACACCGAGTGTGTACCAGCCCGAGTGCCCCCATGAATAACACAGAGTGTGTACCAGCCCGAGTGTCCGCCTCGATCACAACGAGTGTATACCAGCACCAATGTCCCCGTGGATCACACAGAGTGTGTACCAGACCGAGTGTCCCCATCAATCACACCGAGCGTTTACCAGCCCGAGTGTCCCCATCGATCACACCGAGTGTGTACCAGACCGACTGCCCCAATTGATCACACCGATTGTGCACGAGCCCGAGTGTCCCCATCGATCACACGGAGTGTGTACCAGCCAGACTGCCCCAACTGATCACACCGAGTGTGTACCAGCCCGAGTGCCCCCATCGATCACACTGAGTGTGTACGAGCCCGAGTGCCCCCATCGATCACACTGAGTGTGTACCAGCGCCAATGACCCCATAGATCACTCCGAGTGTGTATCAGCACCAATGGCCGCATCGATCACACCGAGTGTGTACCAGCCCGAATGCCCCCATCGATCACACCAAGTGTGTACCAGCACCAATGTACCCATCGAACACACCGAGTGTGTTCCAGCACCAATGTGCCCATCGATCACACCCTGTGTACCAGCCCGAGTGCCCCCATGGATCACACCGAGTGTGTACCAGCACCAATGTCCCCATCGATCACACCGAGTGTGTACCAGCCCGAGTGTACACATCGATCACACCGAGTGTTTACGAGCCCGAGTGTCCCCATCGATCAAACCAAGTGTGTACTGGCACCAATGTACCCTTCGATCACATCGAGTGTGTTCCAGCTCCAATGTCCCCATCGATCACACTGTGTACCAATCCGAGTGTACCCATCGATCACACCGAGTGCATACAAGCTCAATGACCCCATCGATCACACAGAGTGTGTACCAACCCGAGTGCCCCCATCGATCACACCGAGTGTGTACCAGCCCCAGCGCCCCCATCAATCACACCGAGTGTGTACCAACCCGAGTGCCCCCAGCGATCACACCGAGCGTGTACCAGCCCGAGAGCCCCCATCAAACACACCGAGTGTGTACCAGCCCGAGTGTCCCCATCGATCACACCGCGTGTGTACCAGCCTGAGTGACCCATCGATCACACCGAAAGTGTACCAGCCCGAGTGTCGCCATCAATCACACCGAGTGCGTACCAGCCCGAGTGTCCCCATCGATCACACGGAATGTGTACCAGCCCAAGCGCCCCCATTGATCACACCGAGTGTGTTCCAGCCCGAGTGCCCCCATTGTACACACCGAGTGTGTACCAGCCCGAGTGTTCCCATCGATCACACCGAGTGTACACCAGCCCGAGTGTCTCCATCGATCACACCGAGTGTGTCCCAGCCCCAGTGTCCCCATCCATCACACCGTGTGTGTACCAGCACCAATGTACCCATCGATCACACCGAGTGTGTACCAGCCCGATTGTCCCCATCGATCACACCATGCGTGTACCAGCCCGAGTGACCGATCGATAACACCGATAGTGTACCAGCCAGAGTGTCCCCATCAATCACACCGAGTGCGTACCAGCACCAATGATCCGATCGATCACACCGAGTGTGTACCAGCCCAAATGTCCCCATCGATCACACCGAGTGTGTACCGGCCCAAGCGCCCCCATCGATCACTCCGAGTGTGTACCAGCCCGAGTGCCCCCATCGATCACACCGAGTGTGAACCAGCAGCAATGCCCCCATCGATCACACCGAGTGTGTACCAGCCCGAGTGTCCCCATCGATCACACCGAGTGTGTACCAGCCCAAGTGTTGCAATCGATCACACCGAGTGTGTATCAGCACCAATGCCCCCATCGATCACACCGAGTGTGTACCAGCCCGAGTACCCCCATTGATCACACCGAGTGTGTACCAGCCCGAGTGCCCCCATCGATCACACCGAGTTTGTTCCAGCCCGAGTGGCACAATCGATCACACCGGGTGTGTACCAGCCCGAGTACCCCCATCGATCACACCAAGTGTACACAAGCCCGAGTGTCCCCATCGATCACACCGAGTGTGTCCCAGCACCAATGTACCCATCGATCACACCGAGTGTGTACCAGCACAAATGTCCGCATCAATCACACCGACTGTGTACCAGCAGCAATGTCCCCATCGATCACACCGAGTGTGTACCAGCACCAATGTCCCCATCGATCACAGAGATTGTGTACCAGCCCGAGTTTCCCCATCCATCACACCGAGTGTGTACCAGCCCCAGTGCCCCCATCGATCACACCAAGTGTGTACTGGCACCAATGTACCCAACGGTCACACCGAGTGTGTTCCAGCACCAATGTGCCCATCGATCACACCGTGTGTACCAGCCCGAGTGCCCCCATGGATCACACCGACTGTGTACCAGTACCAATGTCCCCATCGATCACACTGTGTACCAGCCCGAGTGTACCCATCGATCGCACCAAGCGTGTACAAGCTCCAATGACCCCATCGATCACACAGAGTGTGTACCAGCCCGAGTGCCCCCATCGATCACACCGAGTGTGTACCAGCCCGAGAGCCCCCATCAATCACACCGAGTGTGTACCAGCCCGAGTGTCCCCATCGATCAACCATGTGTGTACCAACACAAGTGACCGATCGATCACACCGAAAGTGTACCAGCCCGAGTGTCCCCATCGATCACACCGAGTATGTACCAACCCGCGTGCCCCCATCGAACACGCCGAGTGTGTACCAGCCCGAGAGACCCCATCAATCACACCGAGTGTGTACCAGACCGAGTGTCCCCTTCGACCACACCATGTGTTTACCAGCCCGAGTGACCGATCGATCACACCGAAAGTGTACCAGCCCGAGTGTCCCCATCGATCACACCGAGTGCGTACCAGCACCAATGATCCGATCGATCACACCGAGTGTGTACCAGCCCAAATGTCCCCATCGATCACACCGAGTGTGTACCAGCCCAAGCGCCCCCATCGATCACTCCGAGTGTGTACCAGCCCCAGTGTCCCCATCGATCACACCGAGTGTGTACCAGCAGCAATGCCCCCATCGATCACACCGAGTGTGTACCAGCCCGAGTGTCCCCATCGATCACACCGAGTGTGTACCAGCCCGAGTGTTCCAATCGATCACACCGAGTGTGTATCAGCACCAATGCCCCCATCGATCACACCGAGTGTGTACCAGCCCGAGTGCCCCCATTGATCACACTGAGTGTGTACCAGCCCGAGTGCCCCCATCGATCACAACGAGTGTGTACCAGCACCAATGTCCCCATCGATCACAGAGAGTGTGTACCAGCCCGAGATTCCCCATCCATCACACCGAGTGTGTACCAGCCCGAGTGGCCCCATCGATCACACCAAGTGTGTACTGGCACCAATGTACCCATCCATCACACCGAGTGTGTTCCAGAACCAATGTGCCCATCGATCACACCGTGTGTACCAGCCCGAGTGCCCCCATGGATCACACCGAGTGTGTACCAGTACCAATGTCCCCATCGATCACACTGTGTACCAATCCGAGTGTACCCATCGATCACACCGAGTGTGTACAAGCTCCAATGACCCCATTGATCACACAGAGTGTGTACCAGCCCGAGTGTCCCCATCGATCACACCGAGTGTGTACCAGCCCGAGTGCCCCCATCAATCACACCGAGTGTGTACCAACCCGAGTGCCACCATCGAACACACCGAGCGTGTACCAGCCCGAGAGCCCCCATCAAACACACCGAGTGTGTACGAGCCCGAGTGTCCCCATCGATCACACTGCGTGTGTACCAGCCCGAGTGACCCATCGATCACACCGAAAGTGTACCAGCCCGAGTGTCCCCATCGATCACACCGAGTGCGTACCAGCCCGAGTGTCCCCATCGATCACACGGAGTGTGTACCAGCCCAAGCGCCCCCATTGATCACACCAAGTGTGTTCCAGCCCGATTGCCCCCATTGTTCACACCGAGTGTGTACCAGCCCGAGTGTTCCCATCGATCACACCGAGTGTACACCAGCCCGAGGGTCTCCATCGATAACACCGAGTGTGTCCCAGCCCCAGTGTCCCCATCCATCACACCGAGTGTGTACCAGCACCAATGTACCCATCGATCACACCGAGTGTGTACCAGCCCGAGTACCCCCATCGATCACACCGAGTGTACACAAGCCCGAGTGTCCCCATCGATCACACCGAGTGTGTCCCAGCCGCAGTTTCCCCATCCATCACACCGAGTGTGTACCAGCACCAATGTACCCATCGATCACACCGAGTGTGTACCAGCACAAATGTCCGCATCGATCACACCGAGTGTGTACCAGCACCAATGTCCCCATCGATCACAGAGAGTGTGTACCAGCCCGAGTTTCCCCATCCATCACACCGAGTGTGTACCAGCTCCAGTGCCCCCATCGATCACAACAAGTGTGTACTGGCACCAATGTACCCATCGGTCACACCGAGTGTGTTCCAGCACCAATGTGCCCATCGATCACACCGTGTGTACCAGCCCGAGTGCCCCCATGGATCACACCGACTGTGTACCAGTACCAATGTCCCCATCGATCACACTGTGTACCAGCCCGAGTGTACCCATCGATCACACCGAGCGTGTACAAGCTCCAATGACCCCATCGATCACACAGAGTGTGTACCAGCCCGAGTGCCCCCATCGATCACACCGAGTGTGTTCCAGCCCGAGAGCCCCCATCAATCACACCGAGTGTGTACCAGCCCGAGTGTCCCCATCGATCACACCACGTGTGTACCAACCCGAGTGACCGATCGATCACACCGAAAGTGTACCAGCCCGAGTGACCCCATCGATCACACCAAATGTGTACCAGCACCAATGTCCTCTTCAATCACACCGAGTGTCTGCCAGCACCAATGTCCCCATCGATCAGACCGAGTGTGTACCACCACCAATGTCGCCAATGATCACACCGAGTGTGTACCAGCCCGAGTGCCGCCATCAATCACACAGAGTGTGTGCCAGCACCAATGTAACCATCGATCACACCGAGTGTGTACCAGCCCGAGTGCCCCCATGAATAACACAGAGTGTGTACCAGCCCGAGTGTCCGCATCGATCACAACGAGTGTATACCAGCACCAATGTCCCCGTCGATCACACAGAGTGTGTACCAGAACGAGTGTCCCCATCAATCACACCGAGCGTTTACCAGCCCGAGTGTCCCCATCGATCACACGGAGTGTGTACCATCCCGACTGCCCCAATTGATCACACCGATTGTGCACGAGCCCGAGTGTCCCCATCGATCACACGGAGTGTGTACCAGCCCGACTGCCCCAACTGATCACACCGAGTGTGTACCAGCCCGAGTGCCCCCATCGATCACACTGAGTGTGTACGAGCCCGAGTGCCCCCATCGATCACACTGAGTGTGTACCAGCGCCAATGACCCCATAGATCACTCCGAGTGTGTATCAGCACCAATGGCCGCATCGATCACACCGAGTGTGTACCAGCCCGTGTTTCCCCATCCATCACATCGAGTGTGTACCAGCCCGAATGCCCCCATCGATCACACCAAGTGTGTACCAGCACCAATGTACCCATCGAACACACCGAGTGAGTTCCAGCACCAATGTGCCCATCGATCACACCGTGTTTACCAGCCCGAGTGCCCCCATGGATCACACTGAGTGTGTACCAGCACCAATGTCCCCATCGATCACACCGAGTGTGTACCAGCCCGAGTGTACACATCGATCACACCGAGTGTGTACGAGCCTGAGTGCCCCCATCGATCAAACCAAGTGTGTACTGGCACCAATGTACCCATCGATCACATCGAGTGTGTTCCAGCTCCAATGTCCCCATTGATCACACTGTGTACCAATCCGAGTGTACCCATCGATCACACCGAGTGTGTACAAGCTCAATGACCCCATCGATCACACAGAGTGTGTACCAACCCGAGTGCCCCCATCGATCACACCGAGAGTGTACTAGCCCGAGTGCCCCCATCAATCACACCGAGTGTGTACCAACCCGAGTGCCCCCAGCGATCACACCGAGCGTGTACCAGCCCGAGAGCCCCCATCAAACACACCGAGTGTGTACCAGCCCGAGTGTCCCCATCGATCACACCGCGTGTGTACCAGCCTGAGTGACCCATCGATCACACCGAAAGTGTACCAGCCCGAGTGTCGCCATCAATCACACCGAGTTCGTACCAGCCCGAGTGTCCCCATCGATCACACGGAGTGTGTACCAGCCCAAGCGCCCCCATTGATCACACCGAGTGTGTTCCAGCCCGAGTGTTCCCATCGATCACACCGAGTGTACACCAGCCCGAGTGTCTCCATCGATCACACCGAGTGTGTCCCAGCCCCAGTGTCCCCATCCATCACACCGAGTGTGTACCAGCACCAATGTACCCATCGATCACACCGAGTGTGTACCAGCCCGAGTGTCCCCATCGATCACATGGAGTGTGTACCAGCCCGACTGTCCCAATTGATCACACCGAGTGTGTACCAGCCCGAGTGCCCCTATCGATCACACTGAGTGTGTACCAGCCCGAGTGCCCCCATCGATCACACCGAGTGTGTACCAGCCCGAGAGACCCCATCAATCACACCGAGTGTGTACCAGCCCGAGTGTCCCCATCGATCACACCACGTGTGTACCAACCCGAGTGACCGATCGATCACACCGAAAGTGTACCAGCCCGAGTGTCCCCATCGATCACACCGAGTGTGTACCAACCCGAGTGCCCCCATCGAACACACCGAGTGTGAACCAGCCCGAGAGCCCCCATCAATCACACCGAGTGTGTACCAGCCCGAGTGTCTCCATCGATCACACCACGTGTGTACCAGCCCGAGTGACCGATCGATCACACCGAAAGTGTACCAGCCCGAGTGTCCCCATCGATCACACCGAGTGCGTACCAGCACCAATGATCCGATCGATCACACCGAGTGTGTACCAGCCCAAATGTCCCCATCGATCACACCGAGTGTGTACCAGCCCGAGTGCCCCCATCGATCACACCGAGTGTGTACCAGCAGCAATGCCCCCATCGATCACACCGAGTGTGTACCAGCCCAAGTGTCCCCATCGATCACATCGAGTGTGTACCAGCCCGAGTGTCCCCATCGATTCAACCGAGTGTGTACCAGCCCGAGTGCCACTATCAATCACACTGAGTGTGTACCAGCCCGAGTACCCCCATCGATCACACCGAGTGTACACCAGCCCGAGTGTCCCCATCGATCACACCGAGTGTGTCCCAGCCCCAGTGTCCCCATCCATCACACCGACTGTGTACCAGCACCAATGTACCCATCGATCACACCAAGTGAATACCAGCACAAATGTCCGCATCAATCACACCGAGTGTGTACCAGCACCAATGTCCCCATCGATCACACCGAGTGTGTACCAGCACCAATGTCCCCATCGATCACAGAGAGTGTGTACCAGCCCGAGTATCCCCATCCATCACACCGAGTGTGTACCAGCCCGAATGGCCCATCGATCACACCAAGTGTGTACTGGCACCAATGTACCCATCGATCACACCGAATGTGTTCCAGCACCAATGTGCCCATCGATCACACCGTGTGTACCAGCCCGAGTGCCCCCATGGATCACACCGAGTGTGTACCAGTACCAATGTCCCCATCGATCACACTGTGTACCAATCCGAGTGTACCCATCGATCACACCGAGTGTGTACAAGCTCCAATGACCCCATCGATCACACAGAGTGTGTACCAGCCCGAGTGCCCCCATCGATCACACCGAGTGTGTACCAGCCCGAGTGCCCCTTTCAATCAAACCGAGTGTGTACCAGCCCGAGTGCCCCCATCGAACTCACCGAGTGTGTACCAGCCCGAGAGCCCCCATCAAACACACCGAGTGTGTACCAGCCCGAGTGTTCCCATCGATCACACCGAGTGTAAACCAGCCCGAGTGTCTCCATCGATCACACCGTGTGAGTCCCAGCCCCAGTGTCCCCATCCATCACACCGAGTGTGTACCAGCACCAATGTACCCATCGATCACACCGAGTGTGTACCAGCCCGAGTATCCCCATCGAACACAGGCAGTGTGTACCAGCCCGACTGCCCCAATTGATCACACCAAGTGTGTACCAGCCCAAGTGCCCCCATCGATCACACTGAGTGTGTACCAGCCCGAGAGCCCCCATCGATCACACCGAGTGTGTACCAGCAGGAGTGCCCCCATCGATCACACTGAGCGTGTACCAGAACGAGAGCCCCCATCGATCACACAGAGGTTGTACCAGCCCGAGTGACCCCATCGATCACACCGAATGTGTACCAGCACCAATGTCCTCATCGATCACACCAAGTGTGTACCAGCCTGAGTGCCCCCATCGCTCCCACAGAGTGCGTACCAGCCCGAGTGTCCCCATCCATCACACCGAGTGTGTACCAGCACCAATGTCCCAATCGATCACAGCGAGTGTGCACAAGCCCGATTGCCCCCATCGATCACACCGAGTGTGTACCAGCACCAGTGTCCCCATCGATCAGACCGAGTGTGTACCAGCACCAATGTCCCCAACGATCACACCGAGTGTGTACCAGCCCGAGTGTCCCCATCGATCACACCGAGTGTGTACCAGCCCGTGGGCCCTCATAGATCACACCAAGTGTGTACCAGCCCGAGTGCCCCCATCAATCACCCAGAGTGTGTACCAGCACCAATGTACCCATCGAACGCACCGAATGTGTACCAGCCCGAGTGTCCCCATCAATCACACCGAGTGTGTACCAGCACCAATGTCCCCATCGATCACTCCGTGTGTGTACCAGCCCGAGTGCCCCCATCGATCACACCAAGTGTGTACCAGCATTAATGTCCCCAACGATCTCAGCAAGTGTGTACCAGCACGAATGTCCCCATCGATCACACTAAGTTTGTACCAGCCCGAGTGTCCCAATCGATCACACCGAGACTGTACCAGCACCAATGTCTGCATCGATCACACTAAGAGTGTACAAGCACCATTGTGCCCATCGATCACACTGAGTGTGTACCAGCCCGAGTGCCCCCATCGATCACACAGAGTGTGTACCAGCCCGAGTGCCCCCATCGATCAAACCGACTGTGTACCAGCACCAATGTCCTCATCGATAACACCGAGTGTGTACCAGCCCGAGTGCCCCCATCAATCACATAGAGAGTGTACCAGCACCAATGTACCCATCGAATGCACCGAATGTGTACCAGCCCGAGTGTCCCCATCGATCACACCGAGTGTGTACCAGCACCAATGTCCCATCGACCACTCCGTGTGTGTACCAGCCCGAGTGCCCCCATTGATCACACCAATTGTGTACCAGCATCAATGGCCCCAACGATCTCACCAAGTGTGTACCAGCACCAATGTCCCCATCGATCACACAGAGGTGTACCAGCCCGAGTGTCCCCATCGATCACACCATGTGTATCAACGCGAGTGCCCCCATCGATCACACCGAGTGTGTACCAGCCCGAGTGTCCCCATCGATCACACCGAGTGTGTCCCAGCCCCAGTGTCCCCATCCATCACACCGACTGTGTACCAGCACCAATGTACCCATCGATCACACCGAGTGTGTACCAGCACAAATGTCCGCATCAATCACACCGAATGTGTACCAGCACCAATGTCCCAATCGATCACACTGAGTGTGTACCAGCACCAATGTCCCCATCGATCACAGAGATTGTGTACCAGCCCGAGTTTCCCCATCCATCACACCGAGTGTGTACCAGCCCCAGTGCCCCCATCCATCACACCAAGTGTGTACTGGCACCAATGTACCCATCGATCACACCGAGTGTGTTCCAGCACCAATGTGCCCATCGATCACACCGTGTGTACCAGCCCGAGTGCCCCCATGGTTCACACCGACTGTGTACCAGTACCAATGTCCCCATCGATCACACTGTGTACCAGACCGAGTGTACCCATCGATCACACAGAGTGTGTACAAGCTCCAATGACCCCATCGATCACACAGAGTGTGGACCAGCCCGAGTGGCCCCATCGATCACACCGAGTGTGTAGCTGCCCGAGTGCCCCCATCAATCACACCGAGCATGTACCAGCTGGAGAGCCCCCATCAATCACACCGAGTGTGTACCAGCCCGAGTGTCCCCATCGATCACACCACGTGTGTACCAGCCTGAGTTACCAATCAATCACACCAAAAGTGTACCAGCCCGAGTGTCCCCATCGATCACACCGAGTGTGTACCAACCCGAGTGCCCCCATCGAACACATCGAGTGAGTACCAGCCCGAGAGCCCCCATCAATCACACCGAGTGTGTACCAGCCCGAGTGTCCCCATCGATCACACCACGTGTGTACCAGCCCGAGTGACCCATCGATCACACCGAAAGTGTACCAGCCCGAGTGTCCCCATCGATGACACCACGTGTGTACCAGCCCGAGTTACCAATCAATCACACCAAAAGTGTACCAGCCCGAGTGTCCCCATCGATCACACCGAGTGTGTACCAACCCGAGTGCCCCCATCGAACACATCGATTGTATACCAGCCCAAGCGCCCCCATCGATCACTCCGAGTGTGTACCAGCCCGAGTGCCCCCATCGATCACACCGAGAGTGTACCAGCAGCAATGCCCCCATCGATCACACCGAGTGTGTACCAGCCCGAATGTCCCCATCGATCACACCGAGTGTGTACCAGCCCAAGTGTTCCAATCGATCACACCGAGTGTGTATCAGCACCAATGCCCCCATCGAACACACAGAGTGTGTACCAGTCCGAGTGCCTCCATTGATCACACCAAGTGTGTACCAGCCCGAGTGCCCCCATCGATCACACTGAGTGTGTACCAGCCAGAGAGCCCCCATCGATCACACTGAGTGTGTACCAGCACGAGTGCCCCCATCGATCACACTGAGCGTGTACCAGAACGAGAGCCCCCATCGATCACACAGAGGGTGTACCAGCCCGAGTGACCCCATCGATCACACCGAATGTGTACCAGCACCAATGTCCTCATCGATCACACCAAGTGTGTACCAGCCTGAGTGCCCCCATCACTCCCACAGAGTGCGTACCAGCCCGAGTGTCCCCATCCATCACACCGAGTATGTACCAGCACCAATGTCCCAATCGATCACAGCGAGTGTGCACAAGCCCGATTGCCCCCATCGATCACACCGAGTGTGTACCAGCACCAGTGTCCCCATCGATCAGACCGAGTGTGTACCAGCACCAATGTCCCCAATGATCACACCGAGTGTGTACCAGCCCAAGTGTCCCCATCGATCACATCGAGTGTGTACCAGCCCGAGTGTCCCCATCGATTCAACCGAGTGTGTACCAGCCCGAGTGCCACTATCAATCACACTGAGTGTGTACCAGCCCGAGTACCCCCATCGATCACACCGAGTGTACACCAGCCCGAGTGTCCCCATCGATCACACCGAGTGTGTCCCAGCCCCAGTGTCCCCATCCATCACACCGACTGTGTACCAGCACCAATGTACCCATCGATCACACCAAGTGAATACCAGCACAAATGTCCGCATCAATCACACCGAGTGTGTACCAGCACCAATGTCCCCATCGATCACACCGAGTGTGTACCAGCACCAATGTCCCCATCGATCACAGAGAGTGTGTACCAGCCCGAGTATCCCCATCCATCACACCGAGTGTGTACCAGCCCGAATGGCCCATCGATCACACCAAGTGTGTACTGGCACCAATGTACCCATCGATCACACCGAATGTGTTCCAGCACCAATGTGCCCATCGATCACACCGTGTGTACCAGCCCGAGTGCCCCCATGGATCACACCGAGTGTGTACCAGTACCAATGTCCCCATCGATCACACTGTGTACCAATCCGAGTGTACCCATCGATCACACCGAGTGTGTACAAGCTCCAATGACCCCATCGATCACACAGAGTGTGTACCAGCCCGAGTGCCCCCATCGATCACACCGAGTGTGTACCAGCCCGAGTGCCCCTTTCAATCAAACCGAGTGTGTACCAGCCCGAGTGCCCCCATCGAACTCACCGAGTGTGTACCAGCCCGAGAGCCCCCATCAAACACACCGAGTGTGTACCAGCCCGAGTGTTCCCATCGATCACACCGAGTGTAAACCAGCCCGAGTGTCTCCATCGATCACACCGTGTGAGTCCCAGCCCCAGTGTCCCCATCCATCACACCGAGTGTGTACCAGCACCAATGTACCCATCGATCACACCGAGTGTGTACCAGCCCGAGTATCCCCATCGAACACAGGCAGTGTGTACCAGCCCGACTGCCCCAATTGATCACACCAAGTGTGTACCAGCCCAAGTGCCCCCATCGATCACACTGAGTGTGTACCAGCCCGAGAGCCCCCATCGATCACACCGAGTGTGTACCAGCAGGAGTGCCCCCATCGATCACACTGAGCGTGTACCAGAACGAGAGCCCCCATCGATCACACAGAGGTTGTACCAGCCCGAGTGACCCCATCGATCACACCGAATGTGTACCAGCACCAATGTCCTCATCGATCACACCAAGTGTGTACCAGCCTGAGTGCCCCCATCGCTCCCACAGAGTGCGTACCAGCCCGAGTGTCCCCATCCATCACACCGAGTGTGTACCAGCACCAATGTCCCAATCGATCACAGCGAGTGTGCACAAGCCCGATTGCCCCCATCGATCACACCGAGTGTGTACCAGCCCGTGGGCCCTCATAGATCACACCAAGTGTGTACCAGCCCGAGTGCCCCCATCAATCACCCAGAGTGTGTACCAGCACCAATGTACCCATCGAACGCACCGAATGTGTACCAGCCCGAGTGTCCCCATCGATCACACCGAGTGTGTACCAGCACCAATGTCCCCATCGATCACTCCGTGTGTGTACCAGCCCGAGTGCCCCCATCGATCACACCAAGTGTGTACCAGCATCAATGTCCCCAACGATCTCAGCATGTGTGTACCAGCACCAATGTCCCCACCGATCACACCAAGTGTGTACCAGCCCGAGTGTCCCCATCGATCACACCGAGACTGTACCAGCACCAATGTCCGCATCGATCACACTAAGAGTGTACAAGCACCATTGTGCCCATCGATCACACCGAGTGTGTACCAGCCCGAGTGCCCCCATCGATCACACAGAGTGTGTACCAGCCCGAGTGCCCCCATCGATCAAACCGACTGTGTACCAGCACCAATGTCCACATCGATCACACCGAGTGTGTACCAGCCCGAGTGTCCTCATCGATCACACCGAGTGTGTACCAGCACCAATGTCCCCATCGATCACACAGAGTGTGTACCAGCCCGAGTGTCCCCATCAATCACACTGAGTGTGTACCAGCCCGAGTGTCCCCATCGATCACATCGTATGTGTACCAGCCCGACAGCCCCAATTGATCGCACCGAATGTGTACCAGCCCGAGTGTCCCCATCGATCATTCGAGTGTGTAACCGCCCGAGTGCCCGCTTCGATCACGCAGAGTGTGTACCAGCCCGAGTGCCCCCATCGATCACACTGAGTGTGTACCAGCCCGAGTAACCCCATCGATCACACAGAGGGTGTACCAGCCAGAGTGACACCATCGATCACACCGTATGTGTACCAGCACCAATGTCCTCATCGATCACACCGAGTGTGTGCCAGCCTGTGTGCCCCCAACGAGCACACAGACTGTGTATCACCCCGAGTGCCCCCATCGATCACACCGAGTGTGTACCAGCACCAATGTCCCCATCGATCACACCGAGTGTGTACCAGCCCGAGAGCACCCATCAATCACACAGAGTGTGTACCAGCCCGAGTGTCACCATCAATCACACAGAGTGTGTACCAGCACCAATGTAGCCATCGATCGCACCGAATTTGTACCAGCCCGAGTGTCTCCATCGATCACACCGAGTGTGTACAAGAACCAATGTCCCCATCGATCACACCAAGTGTGTACCAGCCCGAGTGTACCCATCGATCACACGGATTGTGTACCAGCCCGACTGCCCCAATTGATCACACCGAGTTGTACCAGCCCGAGTGCCCCCATCGATCACACTGAGTGTGTACCAGCCCGAGTGCCCCCATCGATCACACCGAGTGTGTAGCAGCACGAGTGCCCCCATCGATCACACTGAGCGTGTACCAGCACGAGTGCCCCCATCGATCACACAGAGGGTGTACCAGCCCGAGTGACCCCATCGATCACACCGAATGTGTACCAGCACCAATGTCCTCATCGATCACACCGAGTGTGTACCAGCACGAGTGCCCCGATCGATCACACAGAGGGTGTACCAGCCCGAGTGACCCCATCGAGCACACCGAATGTGTACCAGCACCAATGTCCTCATCGATCACACCGAGTGCGTACCTCCCCGAGTGTCCCCATCGATCACAGTGAGTGTGCACAAGCCCGATTGCCCCCATCGATCACACCGAGTGTATACCAGCACCAGTGTCCCCATCGATCAGACCGAGTGTGTACCAGCACCAATGTCCCCAACGATCACACCGAGTGTGTACCAGCCCGTGGGCCCTCATAGATCACACCGAGTGTGTACCAGCCCGAGTGCCCCCATCAATCACATAGAGAGTGTACCAGCACCAATGTACCCATCGATCACACCGATTGTGTACCAGCCCGAGTGTCCCCATCGATCATACCGAGTGTGTACCCGCCCGAGTGCCCGCATCGATCACGCAGAGTGTCTACCAGCCCGAGTGCCCCCAGCGATCACACTGAGTGTGTACCAGCCCGAGTAACCCCATCGATCACACAGAGGGTGTACCAGCCAGAGTGACGCCATCGATCAACCCGTATGCATACCAGCACCAATGTCCTCATCGATCACACCGAGTGTGTACCAGCCTGAGTGCCCCCAACGATCACACAGACTGTGTACCAGCCCGAGTGCCCCCATCAATCACATAGAGAGTGTACCAGCACCAATGTACCCATCGAACGCACCGAATGTGTACCAGCCCGAGTGTCCCCATCGATCACACCGAGTGTGTACCAGCACCAATGTCCCATCGATCACTCCGTGTGTGTACCAGCCCAAGTGCCCCCATTCATCACACCATGTGTGTACCAGCATCAATGTCCCCAACGAGCTCACCAAGTGTGTACCAGCACCAATGTCCCCATCGATCACACCGAGTGTGTACCAGCCCGAGTGTCCCCATCGATCACACCGTGTGTATCAGCGCGAGTGCCCCCATCGATCACACCGAGTGTGTACCAGCACAAATGTCCGCATCAATCACACCGAATGTGTACCAGCACCAATGTCCCCATCGATCACACCGAGTGTGCACCAGCACCAATGTCCCCATCGATCACAGAGAGTGTGTACCAGCCCGAGTTTCCCCATCCATCACACCGAGTGTGTACCAGCCCGAGTGCCCCCATCATTCACACCAAGTGTGTACTGGCACCAATGTACCCATCGATCAAACCGAGTGTGTTCCAGCACCAATGTGCCCATCGATCACACCGTGTGTACCAGCCCGAATGCCCCCATGGTTCACACCGACTGTGTACCAGTACCAATGTCCCCATCGATCACACTGTGTACCAGACCGAGTGTACCCATCGATCACACAGTGTGTACAAGCTCCAATGACCCCATCGATCACACAGAGTGTGTACCAGCCCGAGTGGCCCCATCGATCACACCGAGTGTGTAGCTGCCCGAGCGCCCCCATCAATCACACCGAGTGTGTACCAGCCCGAGAGCCCCCATCAATCACACCGAGTGTGTACCAGCCCGAGTGTCCCCATCGATCACACCACGTGTGTACCAGCCCGAGTTACCAATCAATCACACCAAAAGTGTACCAGCCCGAGTGTCCCCATCGATCACACCGAGTGTGTACCAACCCGAGTGCCCCCATCGAACACATCGAGTGTGTACCAGCCCGAGAGCCCCCATCAATCACACCGAGTGTGTACCAGCCCGAGTGTCCCCATCGATCACACCACGTGTGTACCAGCCCGAGTGACCCATCGATCACAACGAAAGTGTACCAGCCCGAGTGTCCCCATCGATCACACCGAGTCCGTACCAGCACCAATGATCCGATCGATCACACCGAGTGTGTACCATCCCAAATGTCCCCATCGATCACACTGAGTGTGTACCAGCCCAAGCGCCCCCATCGATCACTCCGAGTGTGTACCAGCCCGAGCGCCCCCATCGATCACACCGAGAGTGTACCAGCAGCAATGCCCCCATCGATCACACCGAGTGTGTACCAGCCCGAGTGGCCCCATCGATCACACCGAGTGTGTACCAGCCCGAGTGTTCCAATCGATCACACCGAGTGTGTATCAGCACCAATGCCCCCATCGATCACACCGAGTGTGTACCAGTCCGAGTGCCCCCAAGGATCACACCGAGTGTGTACCAGCCCGAGTACCCCCATCGATCACACCGAGTTTGTACCAGCCCAAGTGCCACCATCGATCACACCGAGTGCGTACCAGCCCGAGTACCCCCATCGATCACACCGAGTGTACACCAGCCCGAGTGTCCCCATCGATCACACCGAGTGTGTCCCAGCCCCAGTGTCCCCATCCATCACACTGACTGTGTACCAGCACCAATGTACCCATCGATCACACCGAGTGTGTACCAGCACAAATGTCCGCATCAATCACACCGAGTGTGTACCAGCACCAATGTCCCCATCGATCACACCGAGTGTGTACCAGCACCAATGTCCCCATCGATCACAGAGAGTGTGTACCTGCTCGAGTTTCCCCATCCATCACAACGAGTGTGTACCAGCCCGAGTGCCCCCATCGATCACCCCAAGTGTGTATTGGCAGCAATGTACCCATCGATCACACCGAGTGTGTTCCAGCACCAATGTGCCCATCGATCACACCGTGTGTACCAGCCCGAGTGCCCCCATGGATCACACCGAGTGTGTAGCAGTACCAATGTCCCCATCGATCACACTGTGTACCAATCCGAGTGTATCCATCGATCACACCGAGTGTGTACAAGCTCCAATGACCCCTTCGATCACACAGAGTGTGTACCAGCCCGAGCGCCCCCATCGATCACACCGAGTGTGTACCAGCCCAAGCGCCCCCATTGATCACACCGAGTGTGTTCCAGCCCGAGTGCCCCCATCGTTCACACCGAGTGTGTACCAGCCCGAGTGTTCCCATCGATCACACCGAGTGTGTACCAGCCCGAGTATCCCCATCGAACACAGGGAGTGTGTACCAGCCCGACTGCCCCAATTGATCACACCAAGTGTGTACCAGCCCGAGTGCCCCCATCGATCACACTGAGTGTGTACCAGCCCGAGAGCCCCCATCGATCACACCGAGTGTGTACCAGAACGAGAGCCCCCATCGATCACACAGAGGGTGTACCAGCCCGAGTGACCCCATCGATCACACCGAATGTGTACCAGCACCAATGTCCTCATCGATCACACCAAGTGTGTACCAGCCTGAGTGCCCCCATCACTCCCACAGAGTGCGTACCAGCACGAGTGTCCCCATCCATCACACCGAGTATGTACCAGCACCAATGTCCCAATCGATCACAGCGAGTGTGCACAAGCCCGATTGCCCCCATCGATCACACCGAGTGTGTACCAGCCCGTGGGCCCTCTTAGATCACACCAAGTGTGTACCAGCCCGAGTGCCCCCATCAATCACCCAGAGTGTGTACCAGCACCAATGTACCCATCGAACGCACCGAATGTGTACCAGCCCGAGTGTCCCCATCGATCACACCGAGTGTGTACCAGCACCAATGTCCCCATCGATCACTCCGTGTGTGTACCAGCCCGAGTGCCCCCATCGATCACACCAAGTGTGTTGCAGCATCAATGTCCCCAACGATCTCAGCAAGTGTGTACCAGCACCAATGTCCCCATCGATCACACCAAGTGTGTACCAGCCCGAGTGTCCCCATCGATCACACCGAGACTGTACCAGCACCAATGTCCACATCGATCACACTAAGAGTGTACAAGCACCATTGTGCCCATCGATCACACCGAGTGTGTACCAGCCCGAGTGCCCCCATCGATCAAACCGACTGTGTACCAGCACCAATGTCCACATCGATCACACCGAGTGTGTACCAGCCCGAGCGTCCTCATCGATCACACCGAGTGTGTACCAGCACCAATGTCCCCATCGATCACACAGAGTGTGTACCAGCCCGAGTGTCCCCATCAATCACACTGAGTGTGTACCAGCCCGAGTGTCCCCATCGATCACATCGTATGTGTACCAGCCCGACAGCCCCAATTGATCGCACCGAATGTGTACCAGCCCGAGTGTCCCCATCGATGACACAGAGTGTGTACCAGCCCGACTGCCCCAATTGATCACACCGAGTGTGTACCAGCCCGAGTGCCCCAATCGATCACACCGAGTGTGTACCAGCTCCAATGTCCCCATCGATCACACCGATTGTGTACCAGCCCGAGTGTCCCCATCGATCATACCGAGTGTGTAACCGCCCGAGTGCCCGCATCGATCACGCAGAGTGTGTACCAGCCCGAGTGCCCCCATCGATCACACTGAGTGTGTACCAGCCCGAGTAACCCCATCGATCACACAGAGGGTGTACCAGCCAGAGTGACGCCATCGATCACACCGTATGTGTACCAGCACCAATGTCCTCATCGATCACACCGAGTGTGTACCAGCCTGTGTGCCCCCAACGAGCACACAGACTGTGTATCACCCCGAGTGCCCCCATCAATCACACCGAGGGTGAACTAGCACCAATGTCCGAATCGATCACACAGAGTTTGTTCCAACCCGAGAACCGCCATCGATCACACCGAGTGTGTACCAGCACCAATGTCCCCATCGATCACACCGAGTGTGTACCAGCCCGAGAGCCCCCATCAATCACACAGAGTGTGTACCAGCCCGAGTGTCACCATCAATCACACAGAGTGTGTACCAGCACCAATGTAGCCATCGATCGCACCGAATTTGTACCAGCCCGAGTGTCCCCATCGATCACACCGAGTGTGTACAAGAACCAATGTCCCCATCGATCACACCAAGTGTGTACCAGCCCGAGTGTCCCCATCGATCACACGGATTGTGTACCAGCCCGACTGCCCCAACTGATCACACCGAGTGTGTACCAGCCCGAGTGCCCCCATCGATCACACTGAGTGTGTACCAGCCCGAGTGCCCCCATCGATCACACCGAGTGTGTACCAGCACGAGTGCCCCCATCGATCACACTGAGCGTGTACCAGCACGAGTGCCCCCATCGATCACACAGAGGGTGTACCAGCCCGAGTGACCCCATCGATCACACCGAATGTGTACAAGCACCAATGTCCTCATCGATCACACCGAGTGTGTACCAGCACGAGTGCCCCGATCGATCACACAGAGGGTGTACCAGCCCGAGTGACCCCATCGATCACACCGAATGTGTACCAGCACCAATGTCCTCATCGATCACACCGAGTGCGTACCTCCCCGAGTGTCCCCATCGATCACAGTGAGTGTGCACAAGCCCGATTGCCCCCATCGATCACACCGAGTGTATACCAGCACCAGTGTCCCCATCGATCAGACCGAGTGTGTACCAGCACCAATGTCCCCAATGATCACACCGAGTGTGTACCAGCCCGTGGGCCCTCATAGATCACACCGAGTGTGTACCAGCCCGAGTGCCCCCATCAATCACATAGAGAGTGTACCAGCACCAATGTACCCATCGATCACACCGATTGTGTACCAGCCCGAGTGTCCCCATCGATCATACCGAGTGTGTACCCGCCCGAGTGCCCGCATCGATCACGCAGAGTGTCTACCAGCCCGAGTGCCCCCAGCGATCACACTGAGTGTGTACCAGCCCGAGTAACCCCATCGATCACACAGAGGGTGTACCAGCCAGGGTGACGCCATCGATCACAGCGTATGCATACCAGCACCAATGTCCTCATCGATCACACCGAGTGTGTACCAGCCGGAGTGCCCCCAACGATCACACAGACTGTGTACCAGCCCGAGTGCCCCCATCAATCACACCGAGTGTGTACCAGCACCAATGTCCGAATCGATCACACAGAGTTTGCACCAGCCCGAGTACCCCCATCGATCACACTGAGTGTGTTCCAGCACCAATGTCCCCATCGATCACACTGAGTGTGTACCAGCCCGAGTGCCCCCATCGATCAAACCGAGTGTGTACCAGCACGAGTGCCCCCATCGATCACACTGAGCGTGTACCAGCACGAGTGCCCCCATCGATCACACAGAGGGTGTACCAGCCTGAGTGACCCCATCGATCACACCGAATGTATACCAGCACAATGTCCTCATCGATCACACCGAGTGTGTACCAGCACGAGTGCCCCCATCGATCACACAGAGGGTGTACCAGCCCGAGTGACCCCATCGATCACACCGAATGTGTACCAGCACCAATGTCCTCATCGATCACACCGAGTGTGTACCAGCACGAGTGCCCC
Organism: Isurus oxyrinchus; assembly: GCA_026770705.1. Lineage (NCBI taxonomy): Eukaryota > Metazoa > Chordata > Chondrichthyes > Lamniformes > Lamnidae > Isurus > Isurus oxyrinchus. The sequence goes on from JANJGN010000181.1 coordinate 796,784, forward strand.
GATCGATCACACAGAGGGTGTACCAGCCCGAGTGACCCCATCGATCACACCGAATGTGTACCAGCACCAATGTCCTCATCGATCACACCGAGTGCGTACCTCCCCGAGTGTCCCCATCGATCACAGTGAGTGTGCACAAGCCCGATTGCCCCCATCGATCACACCGAGTGTATACCAGCACCAGTGTCCCCATCGATCAGACCGAGTGTGTACCAGCACCAATGTCCCCAATGATCACACCGAGTGTGTACCAGCCCGTGGGCCCTCATAGATCACACCGAGTGTGTACCAGCCCGAGTGCCCCCATCAATCACATAGAGAGTGTACCAGCACCAATGTACCCATCGATCACACCGATTGTGTACCAGCCCGAGTGTCCCCATCGATCATACCGAGTGTGTACCCGCCCGAGTGCCCGCATCGATCACGCAGAGTGTCTACCAGCCCGAGTGCCCCCAGCGATCACACTGAGTGTGTACCAGCCCGAGTAACCCCATCGATCACACAGAGGGTGTACCAGCCAGAGTGACGCCATCGATCACAGCGTATGCATACCAGCACCAATGTCCTCATCGATCACACCGAGTGTGTACCAGCCTGAGTGCCCCCAACGATCACACAGACTGTGTACCAGCCCGAGTGCCCCCATCAATCACACCGAGTGTGTACCAGCACCAATGTCCGAATCGATCACACAGAGTTTGCACCAGCCCGAGTAACCCCATCGATCACACTGAGTGTGTTCCAGCACCAATGTCCCCATCGATCACACTGAGTGTGTACCAGCCCGAGTGCCCCCATCGATCAAACCGAGTGTGTACCAGCACGAGTGCCCCCATTGATCACACTGAGCGTGTACCAGCACGAGTGCCCCCATCGATCACACAGAGGGTGTACCAGCCTGAGTGACCCCATCGATCACACCGAATGTATACCAGCACAATGTCCTCATCGATCACACCGAGTGTGTACCAGCACGAGTGCCCCCATCGATCACACAGAGTGTGTACCAGCCCGAGTGACCCCATCGATCACACCGAATGTGTACCAGCACCAATGTCCTCATCGATCACACCGAGTGCGTACCTCCCCGAGTCTCCCCATCGATCACAGCGAGTGTGCACAAGCCCGATTGCCCCCATCGATCACACCGAGTGTATACCAGCACCAGTGTCCCCATCGATCAGACCGAGTGTGTACCAGCACCAATGTCCCCAACGATCACACCGAGTGTGTACCAGCCCGAGTGTCCCCATCGATCACACCGAGTGTGTACCAGCCCGTGGGCCCTCATAGATCACACCGAGTGTGTACCAGCCCGAGTGCCCCCATCAATCACATAGAGAGTGTACCAGCACCAATGTCCCATCGATCACTCCGTGTGTGTACCAGCCCAAGTGCCCCCATTGATCACACCATGTGTGTACCAGCATCAATGTCCCCAACGATCTCACCAAGTGAGTACCAGCACCAATGTCCCCATCGATCACACCGAGTGTGTACCAACCCGAGTGTCCCCATCGATCACACCGTGTGTATCAGCGCGAGTGCCCCCATCGATCACACCGAGTGTGTACCAGCACAAATGTCCGCATCAATCACACCGAATGTGTACCAGCACCAATGTCCCAATCGATCACACCGAGTGTGCACCAGCACCAATGTCCCCATCGATCACAGAGAGTGTGTACCAGCCTGAGTTTCCCCATCCATCACACCGAGTGTGTACCAGCCCGAGTGCCCCCATCATTCACACCAAGTGTGTACTGGCACCAATGTACCCATCGATCAAACCGAGTGTGTTCCAGCACCAATGTGCCCATCGATCACACCGTGTGTACCAGCCCGAATGCCCCCATGGTTCACACCGACTGTGTACCAGTACCAATGTCCCCATCGATCACACTGTGTACCAGACCGAGTGTACCCATCGATCACACAGAGTGTGTACAAGCTCCAATGACCCCATCGATCACACAGAGTGTGTACCAGCCCGAGTGTCCCCATCGATCACACCGAGTGCGTACCAGCACCAATGATCCGATCGATCACACCGAGTGTGTACCAGCCCATATGTCCCCATCGATCACACCGAGTGTGTACCAGCCCAAGCGCCCCCATCGATCACTCCGAGTGTGCACCAGCCCGAGTGCCCCCATCGATCACACCGAGTGTGTACCAGCAGCAATGCCCCCATCGATCACACCGAGTGTGTACCAGCCCGAGTGTCCCCATCGATCACGCCGAGTGTGTTCCAGCCCGAGTGTTCCAATCGATCACACCGAGTGTGTACCAGCACCAATGCCCCCATCGATCACACCGAGTGTTTACCAGCCCGAGTGCCATCATCGATCACACCGAGTGTGTACCAGCCCGAGTACCCCCATCAATCACACCGAGTGTACACCAGCCCGATTGTCCCCATCGATCACACCGAGTGTGTCCCAGACCCAGTGTCCCCATCCATCATACCGAGTGTGTACCAGCACCAATGTACCCATCGATCACACCGAGTGTGTACCAGCACAAATGTCCGCATCAATCACACCGAGTGTGTACCAGCACCAATGTCCCCATCGATCACAGAGAGTGTGTACCAGCCCGAGTTTCCCCATCCATCACACCGAGTGTGTACCAGCCCGAGTGACCCCATCGATCACACCAAGTGTGTACTGGCACCAATGTACCCATCGATCACACCGATTGTGTACCAGCCCGAGTGTCCCCATCGATCATACCGAGTGTGTACCCGCCCGAGTGCCCCCAGCGATCACGCAGAGTGTGTACCAGCCCGAGTAACCCCATCGATCACACAGAGGGTGTACCAGCCAGAGTGACGCCATCGATCACACCGTATGCATACCAGCACCAATGTCCTCATCGATCACACCAAGTGTGTACCAGCCTGAGTGCCCCCAACGATCACACAGACTGTGTACCAGCCCGAGTGCCCCCATCAATCACACCGAGTGTGTACCAGCACCAATGTCCGAATCGATCACACAGAGTTTGCACCAGCCCGAGTACCCCCATTGATCACACTGAGTGTGTTCCAGCACCAATGTCCCCATCGATCACACCGAGTGTGTACCAGCCCGAGTGCCCCCATCAATCACACCAAGTGTGTACCAGCAAAAATATCCGCATCGATCACACGAAGTGTGTACCAGCCCGCGAGCCCCCATCGATCACACCGAGTGTGTACCAGCCCGAGTGCCCCCATCGATCACACCGAGTGTGTACCAGCCCGAGTGTCCCACATCGATCACACCGAGTGTGTACCAGCAGAAGTGACCCCATCGATCACACCGAATCTGTACCAGCCCAAGAGTCCCCATCGATCAAACCGAGTGTGTACCAGCACCAATGTCCCCATCGATCAAAACGAGTGTGTACCATCCCGAGTGTCCCCATCGATCACACCGAGTGCGTACCAGACCAAGTGCCCCCATCGATCACACCGAGTGCGTATCAGACCAAGTGCCCCCATCGATCACCCCGAGTGCATACCAGACCAAGTGCCCCATCGATCACACTGAGTGTGTACCAGCGCCAATGTCCCCATAGATCACTCCGAGTGTGTATCAGCCCGAGTGCCCCCATCGATCACACCGAGTGTGTACCAGCTCCAATGTCCCCATAGATCACTCCGAGTGTGTACCAGCCCGAGTGCCCCCATCGATCACACCAAGTGTGTACTGGCACCAATGTACCCCTCGATCACACCAAGTGTGTACCAGCACCAATGTACCCATCGATCACACCGAGTGTGTTCCAGCACCAATGTGCCCATCGATCAGACCATGTGTACCAGCCCGAGTGCCCCCATGGATCACACCGACTGTGTACCAGTACCAATGTCCCCATCGATCACACTGTGTACCAGCCAGAGTGAACCCATCGATCACACCGAGTGTGTACAAGCACCAATGACCCCATCGATCACACAGAGTGTGTACCAGCCCGAGTGCCCCCATCGATCACACAGAGTGTGTACCAGCCCGAGTGCCCCCATCAATCACACAGAGTGTGTACAAACCCGAGTGCCCCCATCGAAGACACCGAGTGTGTACCAGCCCGAGAGCCCCCATCGATCACACCGAGTGTGTTCCAGCCCGAGTGCCCACATCAATCACACCGAGTGTGTACCAGCGTGAGTGTCCCCATCAATCACACCACGTGTGTACCAGCCCGAGTGTCCGATCGATCACACCGAAAGTGTACCAGCCCGAGTGTCCCCATCGATCACACCGAGTGCGTACCAGCACCAATGATCCGATCGATCACACCGAGTGTGTACCAGCCCAAATGTCCCCATCGATCACAGCGAGTGTGTACCAGCCCAAGCGCCCCCATCGATCACTCCGAGTGTGCACCAGCCCGAGTGCCCCCATTGATCACACCGAGTGTGTACCAGCAGCAATGCCCCCATCGATCACACCGAGTGTGTACCAGCCCGAGTGTCCCCATAGATCACGCCGAGTGTGTTCCAGCCCGAGTGTTCCAATCGATCACACCGAGTGTGTACCAGCACCAATGCCCCCATCGATCACACCGAGTGTTTAACAGCCCGAGTGCCATCATCGATCACACCGAGTGTGTACCAGCCCGAGTACCCCCATCAATCACACCGAGTGTGTCCCAGCCCCAGTGTCCCCATCCATCATACCGAGTCTGTACCAGCACCAATGTACCCATCGATCACACCGAGTGTGTACCAGCACAAATGTCCGCATCAATCACACCGAGTGTGTACCAGCACCAATGTCCCCATCGATCACACCGAGTGTGTACCAGCACCAATGTCCCCATCGATCACAGAGAGTGTGTACCAGCCCGAGTTTCCCCATCCATCACACCGAGTGTGTACCAGCCCGAGTGACCCCATCGATCACACCAAGTGTGTACTGGCACCAATGTACCCATCGATCACACCGATTGTGTTCCAGCACCAATGTGCCCATCGATCACACCGAGTGTGTTCCAGCACCAATGTGCCCATCGATCACACCATGTGTACCAGCCCGAGTGCCCCCATGGATCACACCGACTGTGTACCAGTACCAATGTCCCCATCGATCACACTGTATGCCAGCCCGAGTGTACTCATCGATCACACCGAATGTTTACAAGCACCAATGATCCCATCGATCGCACAGAGTGTGTACCAGCCCGAGTGCCCCCATCGATCACACTGAGTGTGTACCAGCCCGAGTGCCCCCATCAATCACACCGAGTGTGTACCAACCCAAGAGCCCCAATCAAACACACCGAGTGTGTACCAGCCCGAGAGCCCCCATCAAACACACCGAGTGTGTACCAGCCCGAGTGTCCCCATCGATAACACCGCGTGTGTACCAGCCCGAGTGACCCATCGATCACACCGAAAGTGTACCAGCCCGACTGCCCCAATTGATCACACCGAGTGTGTACCAACTCGAGAGCCCCCATCAAACACACTGAGTGTGTACCAGCCCAAGAGCCCCCATCAAACACACCGAGTGTGTACCAACCCGAGTGTCCCCATCGATCACACCGAGTGCGTACCAGCACCAATGATCCCATCGATCACACCGAGTGTGTACCAGCCCAAATGTCCCCATCGATCACACCGAGTGTGTTCCAGCCCGAGTGTTCCCATCGATCACACCGAGTGTGTATCAGCACCAATGCCCCCATCGATCACACCGAGTGTGTACCAGCCCAAGTGCCCCCATCGATCACACCGAGTGTGTACCAGCCCGAGTGCCCCCATCGATCACACTGAGTGTACACCAGCCCGAGTGCCCCCATCAATCACACTGAGTGTGTACCAGCACCAATGTCCCAATCGATCACACAGAGTGTGTACCAGCCCGAGGGCCGCCATCGATCACACTGAGAGTGTACCAGCCCGAGTGCCCCCATCAATCACACTGAGCGTGTACCAGCCCTAATGCCCCCATCGATCACACAGAGGGTGTACCAGCCCGAGTGACCCCATCGATCACACCGAATGTGTACCAGCACCAATGTCCTCATCGATCACACCGAGTGTGTACCAGCCTGAGTGCCCCCGTCGCTCACACAGAGTGCGTACCAGCCCGAGAGCCCCCATAGATCACACTGAGTGCGTACCAGCACCAGTGTCCCCATCGATCAGTCCGAGTGTGTACCAGCACCAATGTCCCCAACGATAACACCGAGTGTGTACCAGCCCGAGTGCCCCCATCAATCACCCAGAGTGTGTACCAGCACCAATGTACCCATCAAACGCACCGAATGTGTACCAGCCCGATTGCCCCCATCGATCACACCGAGTGTGTACCAGCACCAATGTCCCCATCGATCACTCCATGTGTGTACCAGCCCGAGTGACCCATCGATCACACCAAGTGTGAACCAGCATCAATGTCGCCAACGATCTCACCAAGTGTGTACCAGCACCAATGTCCCCATCGATCACACCGTGTGTATCAGCGCGAGTGCCCCCATCGATCACACCAAATGTGTACCAGCCCGAGTGTCCCCATCGATCACACCGAGAGTGTACCAGTACCAATGTCCGCATCGATCACACTAAGTGTGTACAAGCACCAATGTGCCCATCGATCACACCGAGTGTGTACCAAACCGAGTGTCCCCATCGATCACACCACGTGTGTACCAACCCGAGTGACCGATCGATCACACCGAAAGTGTACCAGCCCGAGTGTCCCGATCGATCACACCGAGTGTGTACCAACCCGAGTGCCCCCATCGAACACGCCGAGAGTGTACCAGCCCGAGAGCCCCCATCAATCACACCGAGTGTGTACCAGCCCGAGTGTCCCCATCGATCACACCATGTGTGTACCAGCCCGAGTGACCGATCGATCACGCCGAAAGTGTACCAGCCCGAGTGTCCCCATCAATCACACCGAGTGCGTACCAGCACCAATGATCCGATCGATCACACCGAGTGTGTACCAGCCCAAATGTCCCCATCGATCACACCGAGTGTGTACCAGCCCAAGCGCCCCCATCGATCACTCCGAGTGTGTACCAGCCCGAGTGCCCCCATCGATCACACCGAGTGTGTACCAGCAGCAATGCCCCCATCGATCACACCGAGTGTGTACCAGCCCGAGTGTCCCCATCGATCACACCGAGTGTGTACCAGCCCAAGTGTTGCAATCGATCACACCGAGTGTGTATCAGAACCAATGCCCCCATCGATCACACCGAGTGTGTACCAGCCCGAGTACCCCCATTGATCACAGCGAGTGTGTACCAGCCCGAGTGCCCCCATCGATCACACCGAGTTTGTTCCAGCCCGAGTGGCACAATCGATCACACCGGGTGTGTACCAGCCCGAGTACCCCCATCGATCACACCAAGTGTACACAAGCCCGAGTGTCCCCATCGATCACACCGAGTGTGTCCCAGCCCCAGTGTCCCCATCCATCACACCGAGTGTGTACCAGCACCAATGTACCCATCGATCACACCGAGTGTGTACCAGCACAAATGTCCGCATCAATCACACCGACTGTGTACCAGCACCAATGTCCCCATCGATCACACCGAGTGTGTACCAGCACCAATGTCCCCATCGATCACAGCGATTGTGTACCAGCCCGAGTTTCCCCATCCATCACACCGAGTGTGTACCAGCCCCAGTGCCCCCATCGATCACACCAAGTGTGTACTGGCACCAATGTACCCATCGGTCACACCGAGTGTGTTCCAGCACCAATGTGCCCATCGATCACACCGTGTGTACCAGCCCGAGTGCCCCCATGGATCACACCGACTGTGTACCAGTACCAATGTCCCCATCGATCACACTGTGTACCAGCCCGAGTGTACCCATCGATCACACCGAGCGTGTACAAGCTCCAATGACCCCATCGATCACACAGAGTGTGTACCAGCCCGAGTGCCCCCATCGATCACACCGAGTGTGTACCAGCCCGAGAGCCCCCATCAATCACACCGAGTGTGTACCAGCCCGAGTGTCCCATTCGATCAACCACGTGTGTACCAACCCGAGTGACCGATCGATCACACCGAAAGTGTACCAGCCCGAGTGTCCCCATCGATCACACCGAGTATGTACCAACCCGATGCCCCCATCGAACACGCCGAGTGTGTACCAGCCCGAGAGCCCCCATCAATCACACCGAATGTGTACCAGACCGAGTGTCCCCTTCGATCACACCACGTGTTTCCCAGCCCGAGTGACCGATCGATCATACCGAAAGTGTACCAGCCCGAGTGTCCCCATCGATCACACCGAGTGCGTACCAGCACCAATGATCCGATTGATCACACCGAGTGTGTACCAGCCCAAATGTCCCCATCGATCACACCGAGTGTGTACCAGCCCAAGCGCCCCCATCGATCACTCCGAGTGTGTACCAGCCCCAGTGTCCCCATCAATCACACCGAGTGTGTACCAGCAGCAATGACCCATCGATCACACCGAGTGTGTACCAGCCCGAGTGTCCCCATCGATCACACCGAGTGTGTACCAGCCCAAGTGTTCCAATCGATCACACCGAGTGTGTATCAGCACCAATGCCCCCATCGATCACACCGAGTGTGTACCAGCCCGAGTGCCCCCGTTGATCACACTGAGTGTGTACCAGCCCGAGTGCCCCCATCGATCACACCGAGTGTGTACCAGCCCGAGTGTCCCCATCGATCACACCGTGTGTATCAGCGCGAGTGCCCGCATCGATCACACCGAGTGTGCACCAGCACAAATGTCCGCATCAATCACACCGAATGTGTACCAGCACCAATGTCCCAATCGATCACACCGAGTGTGCACCAGCACCAATGTCCCCATCGATCACAGAGAGTGTGTACCAGCCCGAGTTTCCCCATCCATCACACCGAGTGTGTACCAGCCCGAGTGCCCCCATCATTCACACCAAGTGTGTACTGGCACCAATGTACCCATCGATCAAACCGAGTGTGTTCCAGCACCAATGTGCCCATCGATCACACCGTGTGTACCAGCCCGAATGCCCCCATGGTTCACACCGACTGTGTACCAGTACCAATGTCCCCATCGATCACACTGTGTACCAGACCGAGTGTACCCATCGATCACACAGAGTGTGTACAAGCTCCAATGACCCCATCGATCACACAGAGTGTGTACCAGCCCGAGTGTCCCCATCGATCACACCGAGTGCGTACCAGCACCAATGATCCGATCGATCACACCGAGTGTGTACCAGCCCATATGTCCCCATCGATCACACCGAGTGTGTACCAGCCCAAGCGCCCCCATCGATCACTCCGAGTGTGCACCAGCCCGAGTGCCCCCATCGATCACACCGAGTGTGTACCAGCAGCAATGCCCCCATCGATCACACCGAGTGTGTACCAGCCCGAGTGTCCCCATCGATCACGCCGAGTGTGTTCCAGCCCGAGTGTTCCAATCGATCACACCGAGTGTGTACCAGCACCAATGCCCCCATCGATCACACCGAGTGTTTACCAGCCCGAGTGCCATCATCGATCACACCGAGTGTGTACCAGCCCGAGTACCCCCATCAATCACACCGAGTGTACACCAGCCCGATTGTCCCCATCAATCACACCGAGTGTGTCCCAGACCCAGTGTCCCCATCCATCATACCGAGTGTGTACCAGCACCAATGTACCCATCGATCACACCGAGTGTGTACCAGCACAAATGTCCGCATCAATCACACCGAGTGTGTGCCAGCACCAATGTCCCCATCGATCACACCGAGTGTGTACCAGCACCAATGTCCCCATCGATCACAGAGAGTGTGTACCAGCCCGAGTTTCCCCATCCATCACACCGAGTGTGTACCAGCCCGAGTGACCCCATCGATCACACCAAGTGTGTACTGGCACCAATGTACCCATCGATCACACCGATTGTGTACCAGCCCGAGTGTCCCCATCGATCATACCGAGTGTGTACCCGCCCGAGTGCCCCCAGCGATCACGCAGAGTGTGTACCAGCCCGAGTAACCCCATCGATCACACAGAGGGTGTACCAGCCAGAGTGACGCCATCGATCACACCGTATGCATACCAGCACCAATGTCCTCATCGATCACACCAAGTGTGTACCAGCCTGAGTGCCCCCAACGATCACACAGACTGTGTACCAGCCCGAGTGCCCCCATCAATCACACCGAGTGTGTACCAGCACCAATGTCCGAATCGATCACACAGAGTTTGCACCAGCCCGAGTACCCCCATCGATCACACTGAGTGTGTTCCAGCACCAATGTCCCCATCGATCACACCGAGTGTGTACCAGCCCGAGTGCCCCCATCAATCACACCAAGTGTGTACCAGCAAAAATATCCGCATCGATCACACGAAGTGTGTACCAGCCCGTGAGCCCCCATCGATCACACCGAGTGTGTACCAGCCCGAGTGCCCCCATCGATCACACCGAGTGTGTACCAGCCCGAGTGTCCCACATCGATCACACCGAGTGTGTACCAGCAGAAGTGACCCCATCGATCACACCGTATCTGTACCAGCCCAAGTGTCCCCATCGATCATACCGAGTGTGTACCAGCACCAATGTCCCCATCGATCAAAACGAGTGTGTACCATCCCGAGCGTCCCCATCGATCACACCGAGTGCGTACCAGACCAAGTGCCCCCATCGATCACACCGAGTGCGTATCAGACCAAGTGCCCCCATCGATCACCCCGAGTGCATACCAGACCAAGTGCCCCTTCGATCACACTGATTGTGTACCAGCGCCAATGTCCCCATAGATCACTCCGAGTGTGTATCAGCCCGAGTGCCCCCATCGATCACACCGAGTGTGTACCAGCTCCAATGTCCCCATAGATCACTCCGAGTGTGTACCAGCCCGAGTGCCCCCATCGATCACACCAAGTGTGTACTGGCACCAATGTACCCCTCGATCACACCAAGTGTGTACCAGCACCAATGTACCCATCGATCACACCGAGTGTGTTCCAGCACCAATGTGCCCATCGATCAGACCATGTGTACCAGCCCGAGTGCCCCCATGGATCACACCGACTGTGTACCAGTACCAATGTCCCCATCGATCACACTGTGTACCAGCCAGAGTGTACCCATCGATCACACCGAGTGTGTACAAGCACCAATGACCCCATCGATCACACAGAGTGTGTACCAGCCCGAGTGCCCCCATCGATCACACAGAGTGTGTACCAGCCCGAGTGCCCCCATCAATCACACAGAGTGTGTACCAACCCGAGTGCCCCCATCGAAGACACCGAGTGTGTACCATCCCGAGTGCCCCCATCGATCACACCGAGTGTGTTCCAGCCCGAGTGCCCCCATCAATCACACCGAGTGTGTACCAGCGTGAGTGTCCCCATCAATCACACCACGTGTGTACCAGCCCGAGTGACCGATCGATCACACCGAAAGTGTACCAGCCCGAGTGTCCCCATCGATCACTCCGAGTGCGTACCAGCACCAATGATCCGATCGATCACACCGAGTGTGTACCAGCCCAAATGTCCCCATCGATCACAGCGAGTGTGTACCAGCAGCAATGCCCCCATCGATCACACCGAGTGTGTACCAGCCCGAGTGTCCCCATAGATCACGCCGAGTGTGTTCCAGCCCGAGTGTTCCAATCGATCACACCGAGTGTGTACCAGCACCAATGCCCCCATCGATCACACCGAGTGTTTAACAGCCCGAGTGCCATCATCGATCACACCGAGTGTGTACCAGCCCGAGTACCCCCATCAATCACACCGAGTGTGTCCCAGCCCCAGTGTCCCCATCCATCATACCGAGTGTGTACCAGCACCAATGTACCCATCGATCACACCGAGTGTGTACCAGCACAAATGTCCACATCAATCACACCGAGTGTGTACCAGCACCAATGTCCCCATCGATCACACCGAGTGTGTACCAGCACCAATGTCCCCATCGATCACAGAGAGTGTGTACCAGCCCGAGTTTCCCCATCCATCACACCGAGTGTGTACCAGCCCGAGTGACCCCATCGATCACACCAAGTGTGTACTGGCACCAATGTACCCATCGATCACACCGATTGTGTTCCAGCACCAATGTGCCCATCGATCACACCGAGTGTGTTCCAGCACCAATGTGCCCATCGATCACACCATGTGTACCAGCCCGAGTGCCCCCATGGATCACACCGACTGTGTACCAGTACCAATGTCCCCATCGATCACACTGTATGCCAGCCCGAGTGTACTCATCGATCACACCGAATGTTTACAAGCACCAATGATCCCATCGATCGCACAGAGTGTGTACCAGCCCGAGTGCCCCCATCGATCACACTGAGTGTGTACCAGCCCGAGTGCCCCCATCAATCACACCGAGTGTGTACCAACCCAAGAGCCCCAATCAAACACACCGAGTGTGTACCAGCCCGAGAGCCCCCATCAAACACACCGAGTGTGTACCAGCCCGAGTGTCCCCATCGATAACACCGCGTGTGTACCAGCCCGAGTGACCCATCGATCACACCGAAAGTGTACTAGCCCGACTGCCCCAATTGATCACACCGAGTGTGTACCAACTCGAGAGCCCCCATCAAACACACTGAGTGTGTACCAGCCCAAGAGCCCCCATCAAACACACCGAGTGTGTACCAACCCGAGTGTCCCCATCGATCAAACCGAGTGCGTACCAGCACCAATGATCCCATCGATCACACCGAGTGTGTACCAGCCCAAATGTCCCCATCGATCACACCGAGTGTGTTCCAGCCCGAGTGTTCCCATCGATCACACCGAGTGTGTATCAGCACCAATGCCCCCATCGATCACACCGAGTGTGTACCAGCCCAAGTGCCTCCATCGATCACACCGAGTGTGTACCAGCCCGAGTGCCCCCATCGATCACACTGAGTGTACACCAGCCCGAGTGCCCCCATCAATCACACTGAGTGTGTACCAGCACCAATGTCCCAATCGATCACACAGAGTGTGTACCAGCCCGAGGGCCCCCATCGATCACACTGAGAGTGTACCAGCCCGAGTGCCCCCATCAATCACACTGAGCGTGTACCAGCCCTAATGCCCCCATCGATCACACAGAGGTTGTACCAGCCTGAGTGACCCCATCGATCACACCGAATGTGTACCAGCACCAATGTCCTCATCGATCACACCGAGTGTGTACCAGCCTGAGTGCCCCCGTCGCTCACACAGAGTGCGTACCAGCCCGAGAGCCCCCATCGATCACACTGAGTGCGTACCAGCACCAGTGTCCCCATCGATCAGACCGAGTGTGTACCAGCACCAATGTCCCCAACGATAACACCGAGTGTGTACCAGCCCGAGTGCCCCCATCAATCACCCAGAGTGTGTACCAGCACCAATGTACCCATCAAACGCACCGAATGTGTACCAGCCCGATTGTCCCCATCGATCACACCGAGTGTGTACCAGCACCAATGTCCCCATCGATCACTCCATGTGTGTACCAGCCCGAGTGACCCATCGATCACACCAAGTGTGTACCAGCATCAATGTCGCCAACGATCTCACCAAGTGTGTACCAGCACCAATGTCCCCATCGATCACACCGTGTGTATCAGCGCGAGTGCCCCCATCGATCACACCAAATGTGTACCAGCCCGAGTGTCCCCATCGATCACACCGAGAGTGTACCAGTACCAATGTCCGCATCGATCACACTAAGTGTGTACAAGCACCAATGTGCCCATCGATCACACCGAGTGTGTACCAAACCGAGTGTCCCCATCGATCACACCACGTGTGTACCAACCCGAGTGACCGATCGATCACACCGAAAGTGTACCAGCCCGAGTGTCCCGATCGATCACACCGAGTGTGTACCAACCCGAGTGCCCCCATCGAACACGCCGAGAGTGTACCAGCCCGAGAGCCCCCATCAATCACACCGAGTGTGTACCAGCCCGAGTGTCCCCATCGATCACACCATGTGTGTACCAGCCCGAGTGACCGATCGATCACGCCGAAAGTGTACCAGCCCGAGTGTCCCCATCAATCACACCGAGTGCGTACCAGCACCAATGATCCGATCGATCACACCGAGTGTGTACCAGCCCAAATGTCCCCATCGATCACACCGAGTGTGTACCAGCCCAAGCGCCCCCATCGATCACTCCGAGTGTGTACCAGCCCGAGTGCCCCCATCGATCACACCGAGTGTGTACCAGCAGCAATGCCCCCATCGATCACACCGAGTGTGTACCAGCCCGAGTGTCCCCATCGATCACACCGAGTGTGTACCAGCCCAAGTGTTGCAATCGATCACACCGAGAGTGTATCAGCACCAATGCCCCCATCGATCACACCGAGTGTGTACCAGCCCGAGTACCCCCATTGATCACACCGAGTGTGTACCAGCCCGAGTGCCCCCATCGATCACACCGAGTTTGTTCCAGCCCGAGTGGCACAATCGATCACACCGGGTGTGTACCAGCCCGAGTACCCCCATCGATCACACCAAGTGTACACAAGCCCGAGTGTCCCCATCGATCACACCGAGTGTGTCCCAGCCCCAGTGACCCCATCCATCACACCGAGTGTGTACCAGCACCAATGTACCCATCGATCACACCGAGTGTGTACCAGCACAAATGTCCGCATCAATCACACCGACTGTGTACCAGCACCAATGTCCCCATCGATCACACCGAGTGTGTACCAGCACCAATGTCCCCATCGATCACAGAGATTGTGTACCAGCCCGAGTTTCCCCATCCATCACACCGAGTGTGTACCAGCCCCAGTGCCCCCATCGATCACACCAAGTGTGTACTGGCACCAATGTACCCATCGGTCACACCGAGTGTGTTCCAGCACCAATGTGCCCATCGATCACACCGTGTGTACCAGCCCGAGTGCCCCCATGGATCACACCGACTGTGTACCAGTACCAATGTCCCCATCGATCACACTGTGTACCAGCCCGAGTGTACCCATCGATCACACCGAGCGTGTACAAGCTCCAATGACCCCATCGATCACACAGAGTGTGTACCAGCCCGAGTGCCCCCATCGATCACACCGAGTGTGTACCAGCCCGAGAGCCCCCATCAATCACACCGAGTGTGTACCAGCCCGAGTGTCCCCATCGATCAACCACGTGTGTACCAACCCGAGTGACCGATCGATCACACCGAAAGTGTACCAGCCCGAGTGTCCCCATCGATCACACCGAGTATGTACCAACCCGATGCCCCCATCGAACATGCCGAGTGTGTACCAGCCCGAGAGCCCCCATCAATCACACCGAATGTGTACCAGACCGAGTGTCCCCTTCGATCACACCACGTGTTTCCCAGCCCGAGTGACCGATCGATCACACCGAAAGTGTACCAGCCCGAGTGTCCCCATCGATCACACCGAGTGCGTACCAGCACCAATGATCCGATTGATCACACCGAGTGTGTACCAGCCCAAATGTCCCCATCGATCACACCGAGTGTGTACCAGCCCAAGCGCCCCCATCGATCACTCCGAGTGTGTTCCAGCCCCAGTGTCCCCATCAATCACACCGAGTGTGTACCAGCAGCAATGCCCCCATCGATCACACCGAGTGTGTACCAGCCCGAGTGTCCCCATCGATCACACCGAGTGTGTACCAGCCCGAGTGTTCCAATCGATCACACCGAGTGTGTATCAGCACCAATGCCCCCATCGATCACACCGAGTGTGTACCAGCCCGAGTGCCCCCGTTGATCACACTGAGTATGTACCAGCCCGAGTGCCCCCATCGATCACACCGAGTGTGTACCAGCACCAATGTCCCCATCGATCACAGAGAGTGTGTACCAGCCCGAGATTCCCCATCCATCACACCGAGTGTGTACCAGCCCCAGTGCCCCCATCGATCACACCAAGTGTGTACTGGCACCAATGTACCCATCGATCACACCGGGTGTGTTCCAGCACCAATGTGCCCATCGATCACACCGTGTGTACCAGCCCGAGTGCCCCCATGGATCACACCGAGTGTGTACCAGTACCAATGTCCCCATCGATCAGACTGTGTACCAATCCGAGTGTACCCATCGATCACAGCGAATGTGTACAAGCTCCAATGACCCCATCGATCACACAGAGTGTGTACCAGCCCGAGTGCCCCCATCAATCACACCGAGTGTGTACCAACCCGAATGCCCCCATCGAACACACCGAGCGTGTACCAGCCCGAGAGCCCCCATCAAACACACCGAGTGTGTACCAGCCCGAGTGTCCCCATCGATCACACCGCGTGTGTCCCAGCCCGAGTGACCCATCGATCACACCGAAACTGTACCAGCCCGAGTGTCCCCATCGATCACACCGAGTGCGTACCAGCCCGAGTGTCCCCATCGATCACACGGAGTGTGTACCAGCCCAAGCGCCCCCATTGATCACACCGAGTGTGTTCCAGCCCGAGTGCCCCCATTGTTCACACCGAGTGTGTACCAGCCCGACTGTTCCCATCGATCACACCGAGTGTACACCAGCCCGAGTGTCTCCTTCGATCACACCGAGTGTGTCCCAGCCCCAGTGTCCCCATCCATCACACCGAGTGTGTACCAGCACCAATGTACCCATCGATCACACCATGTGTGTACCAGCCCGAGTGACCGATCGATCACGCCGAAAGTGTACCAGCCCGAGTGTCCCCATCAATCACACCGAGTGCGTACCAGCACCAATGATCCGATCGATCACACCGAGTGTGTACCAGCCCAAATGTCCCCATCGATCACACCGAGTGTGTACCAGCCCAAGCGCCCCCATCGATCACTCCGAGTGTGTACCAGCCCGAGTGCCCCCATCGATCACACCGAGTGTGTACCAGCAGCAATGCCCCCATCGATCACACCGAGTGTGTACCAGCCCGAGTGTCCCCATCGATCACACCGAGTGTGTACCAGCCCAAGTGTTGCAATCGATCACACCGAGTGTGTTTCAGCACCAATGCCCCCATCGATCACACCGAGTGTGTACCAGCCCGAGAACCCCCATTGATCACACCGAGTGTGTACCAGCCCGAGTGCCCCCATCGATCACACCGAGTTTGTTCCAGCCCGAGTGGCACAATCGATCACACCGGGTGTGTACCAGCCCGAGTACCCCCATCGATCACACCAAGTGTACACAAGCCCGAGTGTCGCCATCGATCACACCGAGTGTGTCACAGCCCCAGTATCCCCATCCATCACACCGAGTGTGTACCAGCACCAATGTACCCATCGATCACACCGAGTGTGTACCAGCACAAATGTCCGCATCAATCACACCGACTGTGTACCAGCACCAATGTCCCCATCGATCACACCGAGTGTGTACCAGCACCAATGTCCCCATCGATCACAGAGATTGTGTACCAGCCCGAGTTTCCTCATCCATCACAGTGAGTGTGTACCAGCCCCAGTGCCCCCATCGATCACACCAAGTGTGTACTGGCACCAATGTACCCATCGGTCACACCGAGTGTGTTCCAGCACCAATGTGCCCATCGATCACACCGTGAATACCAGCCCGAGTGCCCCCATGGATCACACCGACTGTGTACCAGTACCAATGTCCCCATCGATCACACTGTGTACCAGCCCGAGTGTACCCATCGATCACACCGAGCGTGTACAAGCTCCAATGACCCCATCGATCACACAGAGTGTGTACCAGCCCGAGTGCCCCCATCGATCACACCGAGTGTGTACCAGCCCGAGAGCCCCCATCAATCACACCGAGTGTGTACCAGCCCGAGTGTCCCCATCGATCAACCACGTGTGTACCAACCCGAGTGACCGATCGATCACACCGAAAGTGTACCAGCCCGAGTGTCCCCATCGATCACACCGAGTATGTACCAACCCGATGCCCCCAGCGAACACGCCGAGTGTGTACCAGCCCGAGAGCCCCCATCAATCACACCGAATGTGTACCAGACCGAGTGTCCCCTTCGATCACACCACGTGTTTCCCAGCCCGAGTGACCGATCGATCACACCGAAAGTGTACCAGCCCGAGTGTCCCCATCGATCACACTGAGTGCGTACCAGCACCAATGATCCGACCGATCACACCGAGTGTGCACCAGCCCAAATGTCCCCATCGATCACACCGAGTGTGTACCAGCCCAAGCGCCCCCATCGATCACTCCGATTGTGTACCAGCCCCAGTGTCCCCATCGATCACAGCGAGTGTGTACCAGCAGCAATGCCCCCATCGATCACACCGAGTGTGTACCAGCCCGAGTGTCCCCATCGATCACACCGAGTGTGTACCAGCCCGAGTGTTCCAATCGATCACACCGAGTGTGTATCAGCACCAATGCCCCCATCGATCACACCGAGTGTGTACCAGCCCGAGTGCCCCCATTGATCACACTGAGTGTGTACCAGCCCGAGTGCCCTCATCGATCACACCGAGTGTGTACCAGCACCAATGTCCCAATCGATCACACAGAGTGTGTACCAGCCCGAGGGCCCGCATCGATCACACTGAGAGTGTACCAGCCCGAGTGCCCCCATCAATCACACTGAGTGTGTACCAGCCCTAGTGCCCCCATCAATCACACAGAGGGTGTACCAGCCCGAGTGACCCCATCGATCACACCGAATGTGTACCAGCACCAATGTCCTCATCGATCACACCGAGTGTGCACCAGCCTGAGTGCCCCCGTCGCTCACACAGAGTGCGTTCCAGCCCGAGAGCCCCCATCGATCACACTGAGTGCGTACCAGCACCAGTGTCCCCATCGATCAGACCGAGTGTGTACCAGCACCAATGTCCCCAACGATAACACCGAGTGTGTACCAGCCCGAGTGCCCCCATCAATCACCCAGAGTGTGTACCAGCACCAATGTACCCATCGAACGCACCGAATGTGTACCAGCCCGAGTGTCCCCATCGATCACACCGAGTGTGTACCAGCACCAATGTCCCCATCGATCACTCCATGTGTGTACCAGCCCGAGAGCCCCCATCAATCACACCGAGTGTGTACCAGCCCGAGTGTCCCCATCGATCACACCATGTGTGTACCAGCCCGAGTGACCGATCGATCACGCCGAAAGTGTACCAGCCCTAGTGTCCCCATCAATCACACCGAGTGCGTACCAGCACCAATGATCCGATCGATCACACCGAGTGTGTACCAGCCCAAATGTCCCCATCGATCACACCGAGTGTGTACCAGCCCAAGCGCCCCCATCGATCACTCCGAGTGTGTACCAGCCCGAGTGCCCCCATCGATCACACCGAGTGTGTACCAGCAGCAATGCCCCCATCGATCACACCGAGTGTGTACCAGCCCGAGTGTCCCCATCGATCACACCGAGTGTGTACCAGCCCAAGTGTTGCAATCGATCACACCGAGTGTGTATCAGCACCAATGCCCCCATCGATCACACCGAGTGTGTACCAGCCCGAGTACCCCCATTGATCACACCGAGTGTGTACCAGCCCGAGTGCCCTCATCGATCACACCGAGTTTGTTCCAGCCCGAGTGGCACAATCGATCACACCGGTTGTGTACCAGCCCGAGTACCCCCATCGATCACACCAAGTGTACACAAGCCCGAGTGTCCCCATCGATCACACCGAGTGTGTCCCAGCCCCAGTATCCCCATCCATCACACCGAGTGTGTACCAGCACCAATGTACCCATCGATCACACCGAGTGTGTACCAGCACAAATGTCCGCATCAATCACACCGACTGTGTACCAGCACCAATGTCCCCATCGATCACACCGAGTGTGTACCAGCACCAATGTCCCCATCGATCACAGAGATTGTGTACCAGCCCGAGTTTCCTCATCCATCACAGTGAGTGTGTACCAGCCCCAGTGCCCCCATCGATCACACCAAGTGTGTACTGGCACCAATGTACCCATCGGTCACACCGAGTGTGTTCCAGCACCAATGTGCCCATCGATCACACCGTGAATACCAGCCCGAGTGCCCCCATGGATCACACCGACTGTGTACCAGTACCAATGTCCCCATCGATCACACTGTGTACCAGCCCGAGTGTACCCATCGATCACACCGAGTGTGTACCAGCACCAATGTCCCCATCGATCACTCCATGTGTGTACCAGCCCGAGTGACCGATCGATCACGCCAAAAGTGTACCAGCCCGAGTGTCCCCATCAATCACACCGAGTGCGTACCAGCACCAATGATCCGATCGATCACACCGAGTGTGTACCAGCCCAAATGTCCCCATCGATCACACCGAGTGTGTACCAGCCCAAGCGCCCCCATCGATCACTCCGAGTGTGTACCAGCCCGAGTGCCCCCATCGATCACACCGAGTGTGTACCAGCAGCAATGCCCCCATCGATCACACCGAGTGTGTACCAGCCCGAGTGTCCCCATCGATCACACCGAGTGTGTACCAGCCCAAGTGTTGCAATCGATCACACCGAGTGTGTATCAGCACCAATGCCCCCATCGATCACACCGAGTGTGTACCAGCCCGAGTACCCCCATTGATCACACCGAGTGTGTACCAGCCCGAGTGCCCTCATCGATCACACCGAGTTTGTTCCAGCCCGAGTGGCACAATCGATCACACCGGGTGTGTACCAGCCCGAGTACCCCCATCGATCACACCAAGTGTACACAAGCCCGAGTGTCCCCATCGATCACACCGAGTGTGTCCCAGCCCCAGTATCCCCATCCATCACACCGAGTGTGTACCAGCACCAATGTACCCATCGATCACACCGAGTGTGTACCAGCACAAATGTCCGCATCAATCACACCGACTGTGTACCAGCACCAATGTCCCCATCGATCACACCGAGTGTGTACCAGCACCAATGTCCCCATCGATCACAGAGATTGTGTACCAGCCCGAGTTTCCTCATCCATCACAGTGAGTGTGTACCAGCCCCAGTGCCCCCATCGATCACACCAAGTGTGTACTGGCACCAATGTACCCATAGGTCACACCGAGTGTGTTCCAGCACCAATGTGCCCATCGATCACACCGTGAATACCAGCCCGAGTGCCCCCATGGATCACACCGACTGTGTACCAGTACCAATGTCCCCATCGATCACACTGTGTACCAGCCCGAGTGTACCCATCGATCACACCGAGCGTGTACAAGCTCCAATGACCTCATCGATCACACAGAGTGTGTACCAGCCCGAGTGCCCCCATCGATCACACCGAGTGTGTACCAGCCCGAGAGCCCCCATCAATCACACCGAGTGTGTACCAGCCCGAGTGTCCCCATCGATCAACCACGTGTGTACCAACCCGAGTGACCGATCGATCACACCGAAAGTGTACCAGCCCGAGTGTCCCCATCGATCACACCGAGTATGTACCAACCCGATGCCCCCAGCGAACACGCCGAGTGTGTACCAGCCCGAGAGCCCCCATCAATCACACCGAATGTGTACCAGACCGAGTGTCCCCTTCGATCACACCACGTGTTTCCCAGCCCGAGTGACCGATCGATCACACCGAAAGTGTACCAGCCCGAGTGTCCCCATCGATCACACTGAGTGCGTACCAGCACCAATGATCCGACCGATCACACCGAGTGTGCACCAGCGCAAATGTCCCCATCGATCACACCGAGTGTGTACCAGCCCAAGCGCCCCCATCGATCACTCCGATTGTGTACCAGCCCCAGTGTCCCCATCGATCACAGCGAGTGTGTACCAGCAGCAATGCCCCCATCGATCACACCGAGTGTGTACCAGCCCGAGTGTCCCCATCGATCACACCGAGTGTGTACCAGCCCGAGTGTTCCAATCGATCACACCGAGTGTGTATCAGCACCAATGCCCCCATCGATCACACCGAGTGTGTACCAGCCCGAGTGCCCCCATTGATCACACTGAGTGTGTACCAGCCCGAGTGCCCCCATCGATCACACCGAGTGTGTACCAGCACCAATGTCCCAATCGATCACACAGAGTGTGTACCAGCCCGAGGGCCCGCATCGATCACACTGAGAGTGTACCAGCCCGAGTGCCCCCATCAATCACACTGAGTGTGTACCAGCCCTAGTGCCCCCATCAATCACACAGAGGGTGTACCAGCCCGAGTGACCCCATCGATCACACCGAATGTGTACCAGCACCAATGTCCTCATCGATCACACCGAGTGTGTACCAGCCTGAGTGCCCCCGTCGCTCACACAGAGTGCGTTCCAGCCCGAGAGCCCCCATCGATCACACTGAGTGCGTACCAGCACCAGTGTCCCCATCGATCAGACCGAGTGTGTACCAGCACCAATGTCCCCAACGATAACACCGAGTGTGTACCAGCCCGAGTGCCCCCATCAATCACCCAGAGTGTGTACCAGCACCAATGTACCCATCGAACGCACCGAATGTGTACCAGCCCGAGTGTCCCCATCGATCACACCGAGTGTGTACCAGCACCAATGTCCCCATCGATCACTCCATGTGTGTACCAGCCCGAGTGACCCATCGATCACACCAAGTGTGTACCAGCATCAATGTCGCCAACGATCTCACCAAGTGTGTACCAGCACCAATGTCCCCATCGATCACACCGTGTGTATCAGCGCGAGTGCCCCCATCGATCACACCAAATGTGTACCAGCCCGAGTGTCCCCATCGATCACACCGAGAGTGTACCAGTACCAATGTCCGCATCGATCACACTAAGTGTGTACAAGCACCAATGTGCCCATCGATCACACCGAGTGTGTACCAGCCCGAGTGTCCCCATCGATCACACCACGTGTGTACCAACCCGAGTGACCGATCGATCACACCGAAAGTGTACCAGCCCGAGTGTCCCGATCGATCACACCGAGTGTGTACCAACCCGAGTGCCCCCATCGAACACGCCGAGAGTGTACCAGCCCGAGAGCCCCCATCAATCACACCGAGTGTGTACCAGCCCGAGTGTCCCCATCGATCACACCATGTGTGTACCAGCCCGAGTGACCGATCGATCACGCCGAAAGTGTACCAGCCCTAGTGTCCCCATCAATCACACCGAGTGCGTACCAGCACCAATGATCCGATCGATCACACCGAGTGTGTACCAGCCCAAATGTCCCCATCGATCACACCGAGTGTGTACCAGCCCAAGCGCCCCCATCGATCACTCCGAGTGTGTACCAGCCCGAGTGCCCCCATCGATCACACCGAGTGTGTACCAGCAGCAATGCCCCCATCGATCACACCGAGTGTGTACCAGCCCGAGTGTCCCCATCGATCACACCGAGTGTGTACCAGCCCAAGTGTTGCAATCGATCACACCGAGTGTGTATCAGCACCAATGCCCCCATCGATCACACCGAGTGTGTACCAGCCCGAGTACCCCCATTGATCACACCGAGTGTGTACCAGCCCGAGTGCCCTCATCGATCACACCGAGTTTGTTCCAGCCCGAGTGGCACAATCGATCACACCGGTTGTGTACCAGCCCGAGTACCCCCATCGATCACACCAAGTGTACACAAGCCCGAGTGTCCCCATCGATCACACCGAGTGTGTCCCAGCCCCAGTATCCCCATCCATCACACCGAGTGTGTACCAGCACCAATGTACCCATCGATCACACCGAGTGTGTACCAGCACAAATGTCCGCATCAATCACACCGACTGTGTACCAGCACCAATGTCCCCATCGATCACACCGAGTGTGTACCAGCACCAATGTCCCCATCGATCACAGAGATTGTGTACCAGCCCGAGTTTCCTCATCCATCACAGTGAGTGTGTACCAGCCCCAGTGCCCCCATCGATCACACCAAGTGTGTACTGGCACCAATGTACCCATCGGTCACACCGAGTGTGTTCCAGCACCAATGTGCCCATCGATCACACCGTGAATACCAGCCCGAGTGCCCCCATGGATCACACCGACTGTGTACCAGTACCAATGTCCCCATCGATCACACTGTGTACCAGCCCGAGTGTACCCATCGATCACACCGAGTGTGTACCAGCACCAATGTCCCCATCGATCACTCCATGTGTGTACCAGCCCGAGTGACCCATCGATCACACCAAGTATGTACCAGCATCAATGTCGCCAACGATCTCACCAAGTGTGTACCAGCACCAATGTCACCATCGATCACACCGTGTGTATCAGCGCGAGTGCCCCCATCGATCACACCAAATGTGTACCAGCCCGAGTGTCCCCATCGATCACACCGAGAGTGTACCAGTACCAATGTCCGCATCGATCACACTAAGTGTGTACAAGCACCAATGTGCCCATCGATCACACCGAGTGTGTACCAGCCCGAGTGTCCCCATCGATCACACCACGTGTGTACCAACCCGAGTGACCGATCGATCACACCGAAAGTGTACCAGCCCGAGTGTCCCGATCGATCACACCGAGTGTGTACCAACCCGAGTGCCCCCATCGAACACGCCGAGAGTGTACCAGCCCGAGAGCCCCCATCAATCACACCGAGTGTGTACCAGCCCGAGTGTCCCCATCGATCACACCATGTGTGTACCAGCCCGAGTGACCGATCGATCACGCCAAAAGTGTACCAGCCCGAGTGTCCCCATCAATCACACCGAGTGCGTACCAGCACCAATGATCCGATCGATCACACCGAGTGTGTACCAGCCCAAATGTCCCCATCGATCACACCGAGTGTGTACCAGCCCAAGCGCCCCCATCGATCACTCCGAGTGTGTACCAGCCCGAGTGCCCCCATCGATCACACCGAGTGTGTACCAGCAGCAATGCCCCCATCGATCACACCGAGTGTGTACCAGCCCGAGTGTCCCCATCGATCACACCGAGTGTGTACCAGCCCAAGTGTTGCAATCGATCACACCGAGTGTGTATCAGCACCAATGCCCCCATCGATCACACCGAGTGTGTACCAGCCCGAGTACCCCCATTGATCACACCGAGTGTGTACCAGCCCGAGTGCCCTCATCGATCACACCGAGTTTGTTCCAGCCCGAGTGGCACAATCGATCACACCGGGTGTGTACCAGCCCGAGTACCCCCATCGATCACACCAAGTGTACACAAGCCCGAGTGTCCCCATCGATCACACCGAGTGTGTCCCAGCCCCAGTATCCCCATCCATCACACCGAGTGTGTACCAGCACCAATGTACCCATCGATCACACCGAGTGTGTACCAGCACAAATGTCCGCATCAATCACACCGACTGTGTACCAGCACCAATGTCCCCATCGATCACACCGAGTGTGTACCAGCACCAATGTCCCCATCGATCACAGAGATTGTGTACCAGCCCGAGTTTCCTCATCCATCACAGTGAGTGTGTACCAGCCCCAGTGCCCCCATCGATCACACCAAGTGTGTACTGGCACCAATGTACCCATAGGTCACACCGAGTGTGTTCCAGCACCAATGTGCCCATCGATCACACCGTGAATACCAGCCCGAGTGCCCTCATGGATCACACCGACTGTGTACCAGTACCAATGTCCCCATCGATCACACTGTGTACCAGCCCGAGTGTACCCATCGATCACACCGAGCGTGTACAAGCTCCAATGACCTCATCGATCACACAGAGTGTGTACCAGCCCGAGTGCCCCCATCGATCACACCGAGTGTGTACCAGCCCGAGAGCCCCCATCAATCACACCGAGTGTGTACCAGCCCGAGTGTCCCCATCGATCAACCACGTGTGTACCAACCCGAGTGACCGATCGATCACACAGAAAGTGTACCAGCCCGAGTGTCCCCATCGATCACACCGAGTATGTACCAACCCGATGCCCCCATCGAACACGCCGAGTGTGTACCAGCCCAAGAGCCCCCATCAATCACACCGAATGTGTACCAGACCGAGTGTCCCCTTCGATCACACCACGTGTTTCCCAGCCCGAGTGACCGATCGATCACACCGAAAGTGTACCAGCCCGAGTGTCCCCATCGATCACACTGAGTGCGTCCCAGCACCAATGATCCGACCGATCACACCGAGTGTGCACCAGCCCAAATGTCCCCATCGATCACACCGAGTGTGTACCAGCCCAAGCGCCCCCATCGATCACTCCGATTGTGTACCAGCCCCAGTGTCCCCATCGATCACAGCGAGTGTGTACCAGCAGCAATGCCCCCATCGATCACACCGAGTGTGTACCAGCCCGAGTGTCCCCATCGATCACACCGAGTGTGTACCAGCCCGAGTGTTCCAATCGATCACACCGAGTGTGTATCAGCACCAATGCCCCCATCGATCACACCGAGTGTGTACCAGCCCGAGTGCCCCCATTGATCACACTGAGTGTGTACCAGCCCGAGTGCCCCCATCGATCACATCGAGTGTGTACCAGCACCAATGTCCCCATCTTTCACAGAGAGTGTGTACCAGCCCGAGATTCCCCATCCATCACACCGAGTGTGTACCAGCCCCAGTGCCCCCATCGATCACACCAAGTGTGTACTGGCACCAATGTACCCATCGATCACACCGAGTGTGTTCCAGCACCAATGTGCCCATCGATCACACCGTGTGTACCAGCCCGAGTGCCCCCATGGATCACACCGAGTGTGTACCAGTACCAATGTCCCCATCGATCACACTGTGTACCAATCCGAGTGTACCCATCGATCACAGCGAGCGTGTACAAGCTCCAATGACCCCATCGATCACACAGAGTGTGTACCAGCCCGAGTGCCCCCATCAATCACACTGAGTGTGTACCAACCCGAGTGCCCCCATCGAACACACCGAGCGTGTACCAGCCCGAGAGCCCCCATCAAACACACCGAGTGTGTACCAGCCCGAGTGTCCCCATCGATCACACCACGTGTGTACCAGCCCAAGTGACCCATCGATCACACCGAAAGTGTACCAGCCCGAGTGTCCCCATCGATCACACCGAGTGCGTACCAGCCCGAGTGTCCCCATTGATCACACCGAGTGTGTACCAGCCCAAGCGCCCCCATTGATCACACCGAGTGTGTTCCAGCCCGAGTGCCCCCATTGTTCACACCGAGTGTGTACCAGCCCGAGTGTTCCCATCGATCACACCGAGTGTACACCAGCCCGAGTGTCTCCATCGATCACACCGAGTGTGTCCCAGCCCCAGTGTCCCCATCCATCACACCGAGTGTGTACCAGCACCAATGTACCCATCGATCACACCGAGTGTGTACCAGCCCGAGTACCCCCATCGATCACACCGAGTGTACACAATCCCGAGTGTCCCCATCGATCACACCGAGTGTGTCCCAGCCGCAGTGTCCCCATCCATCACATCGAGTGTGTACCAGCACCAATGTACCCATCGATCACACCGAGTGTGTACCAGCACAAATGTCCGCATCCATCACACCGAGTGTGTACCAGCACCAATGTCCCCATCGATCACACCGAGTGTGTACCAGCACCAATGTCCCCATCGATCACAGAGAGTGTGTACCAGCCCGAGTTTCCCCATCCATCACACCGAGTGTGTACCAGCTCCAGTGCCCCCATCGATCACACCAAGTGTGTACTGGCACCAATGTACCCATCGGTCACACCGAGTGTGTTCCAGCACCAATGTGCCCATCGATCACACCGTGTGTACCAGCCCGAGTGCCCCCATGGATCACACCGACTGTGTACCAGTACCAATGTCCCCATCGATCACACTGTGTACCAGCCCGAGTGTACCCATCGATCACACCGAGCGTGTACAAGCTCCAATGACCCCATCGATCACACAGAGTGTGTACCAGCCCGAGTGCCCCCATCGATCACACCGAGTGTGTTCCAGCCCGATAGCCCCCATCAATCACACCGAGTGTGTACCAGCCCGAGTGTCCCCATCGATCACACCACGTGTGTACCAACCCGAGTGACCGATCGATCACACCGAAAGTGTACCAGCCCGAGTGACCCCATCGATCACACCAAATGTGTACCAGCACCAATGTCCTCTTCAATCACACCGAGTGTCTGCCTGCACCAATGTCCCCATCGATCAGACCGAGTGTGTACCACCACCAATGTCGCCAATGATCACACCGAGTGTGTACCAGCCCGAGTGCCGCCATCAATCACACAGAGTGTGTGCCAGCACCAATGTACCCATCGATCACACCGAGTGTGTACCAGCCCGAGTGCCCCCATGAATAACACAGAGTGTGTACCAGCCTGAGTGTCCGCATCGATCACAACGAGTGTATACCAGCACCAATGTCCCCGTCGATCACACAGAGTGTGTACCAGACCGAGTGTCCCCATCAATCACACCGAGCGTTTACCAGCCCGAGTGTCCCCATCGATCACACCGAGTGTGTACCATCCCGACTGCCCCAATTGATCACACTGATTGTGCACGAGCCCGAGTGTCCCCATCGATCACACGGAGTGTGTACCAGCCCGACTGCGCCAACTGATCACACCGAGTGTGTACCAGCCCGAGTGCCCCCATCGATCACACTGAGTGTGTACGAGCCCGAGTGCCCCCATCGATCACACTGAGTGTGTACCAGCGCCAATGACCCCATAGATCACTCCGAGTGTGTATCAGCACCAATGGCCGCATCGATCACACCGAGTGTGTACCAGCCCGAGTTTCCCCATCCATCACACCAAGTGTGTACCAGCACCAATGTACCCATCGAACACACCGAGTGTGTTCCAGCACCAATGTGCCCATCGATCACACCGTGTGTACCAGCCCGAGTGCCCCCATGGATCACACCAAGTGTGTACCAGCACCAATGTCCCCATCGATCACACCGAGTGTGTACCAGCCCGAGTGTACACATCGATCACACCGAGTGTGTACGAGCCCGAGTGCACCCATCGATCAAACCAAGTGTGTACTGGCACCAATGTACCCATCGATCACATCGAGTGTGTTCCAGCTCCAATGTCCCCATCGATCACACTGTGTACCAATCCGAGTGTACCCATCGATCACTCCGAGTGTGTACAAGCTCAATGACCCCATCGATCACACAGAGTGTGTACCAACCCGAGTGCCCCCATCGATCACACCGAGTGTGTACCAGCCCGAGTGCCCCCATCAATCACACCGAGTGTGTACCAACCCGAGTGCCCCCAGCGATCACACCGAGCGTGTACCAGCCCGAGAGCCCCCATCAAACACACCGAGTGTGTACCAGCCCGAGTGTCCCCATCGATCACACCGCGTGTGTACCAGCCTGAGTGACCCATCGATCACACCGAAAGTGTACCAGCCCGAGTGTCGCCATCAATCACACCGAGTGCGTACCAGCCCGAGTGTCCCCATCGATCACACGGAGTGTGTACCAGCCCAAGCGCCCCCATTGATCACACCGAGTGTGTTCCAGCCCGAGTGCCCCCATTGTACACACCGAGTGTGTACCAGCCCGAGTGTTCCCATCGATCACACCGAGTGTACACCAGCCCGAGTGTCTCCATCGATCACACCGAGTGTGTCCCAGCCCCAGTGTCCCCATCCATCACACCGAGTGTGTACCAGCACCAATGTACCCATCGATCACACCGAGTGTGTACCAGCCCGAGTGTCCCCATCGATCACATGGAGTGTGTACCAGCCCGACTGCCCCCATCGATCACACCGAGTGTGTACCAGCCCGAGTGCCCCCATCGATCACACTGAGTGTGTACCAGCCCGAGTGCCCCCATCGATCACACCGAGTGTGTACCAGCCCGAGAGCCCCCATCAATCATACCGAGTGTGTACCAGCCCGAGTGTCCCCATCGATCACACCACGTGTGTACCAACCCGAGTGACCGATCGATCACACCGAAAGTGTACCAGCCCGAGTGTCCCCATCGATCACACCGAGTGTGTACCAACCCGAGTGCCCACATCGAACACACCGAGTGTGTACCAGCCCGAGAGCCCCCATCAATCACACCGACTGTGTACCAGCCTGAGTGACCCATCGATCACACCGAAAGTGTACCAGCCCGAGTGTCGCCATCAATCACACCGAATGCGTACCAGCCCGAGTGTCCCCATCGATCACACCGAGTGTGTACCAGCCCAAGCGCCCCCATCGATCACTCCGAGTGTGTACCAGCCCGAGTGCCCCCATCGATCACACCGAGTGTGTACCAGCAGCAATGCCCCCATCGATCACACCGAGTGTGTACCAGCCCGAGTGTCCCCATCGGTCACACCGAGTGTGTACCAGCCCAAGTGTTCCAATCGATCACACCAAGTGTGTATCAGCACCAATGCCCCCATCGATCACACAGAGTGTGTACCAGCCCGAGTGCCCCCATTGATCACACCGAGTGTGTACCAGCCCGAGTGCCCCCATCGATCACACCGAGTGTGTACCAGCCCGAGTGCCCCCATCGATCACACCGAGTGTACACCAGCCCGAGTGTCCCCATCGATCACACCGAGTGTGTACCAGCACCAATGTACCCATCGATCACACCGAGTGTGTACCAGCACAAATGTCCGCATCTATCACACCTAGTGTGTACCAGCACCAATTCCCCATCGATCACACCGAGTGTGTACCAGCACCAATGTCCCCATCGATCACAGAGAGTGTGTGCTAGCACCAATGACACCATCGATCACATCGAGTGAGTACCAGCCCAAGTGTCCCCATCGATCACACCGAGTGTTTACCAGCCCAAGTGCCCCCATTGATCACACCGAGTGTGTACAAGCCCGAGTGCCCCCATTGATCACACCGAGTGTGTACCAGACCAAGTGCCCCCATCGATCACACTGAGTGTGTACCAGCGCCAATGTCCCCATAGATCACTCCGAGTGTGTATCAGCACCAATGGCCGCATTGATCACACCGAGTGTGTACCAGCCCGAGTTTCCCCATCCATCACACCGAGTGTGTACCAGCCAGAGTGCCCCCATCGATCACACCAAGTGTGTACCAGAACCAATGTACCCATCGAACACACCGAGTGTGTTCCAGCACCAATGTGCCCATCGATCACACAGTGTGTACCAGCCCGAGTGCCCCCATGGATCACACCAAGTGTGTACCAGCACCAATGTCCCCATCGATCACATTGAGTGTGTACCCGCCCGAGTGTACACATCGATCACACCGAGTGTGTACAAGCACCAATGACCCCATCGATCACACAGAGTGCGTACCAGCCCGAGTACCCCCATCGATCACACCGATTGTGTACCAGCCCGAGTGCCCCCATCAATCACAGCGAGTGTGTACCAACCCGAGTGCCCCCATCGAACACACCGAGTGTGTACCAGCCCGAGAGCCCCCATCAATCACACCGAATGTGTACCAGCCCGAGTGTCCCCATCGATCACACCACGTGTGTAACAACCCGAGTGAGCGATCGATCACACCGAAAGTGTACCAGCCCGAGTGTCCCCATCGATCACACCGAGTGTGTACCAACCCGAGTGCCCCCATCGAGCACACCGAGTGTGAACCAGCCCGAGAGCCCCCTTCAATCACACCGAGTGTGTACCAGCCCGAGTGTCTCCATCGATCACACCACGTGTGTACCAGCCCGAGTGACCGATCGATCACACCGAAAGTGTACCAGCCCGAGTGTCCCCATCGATCACACCGAGTGCGTACCAGCACCAATGATCCGATCGATCACACCGAGTGTGTACCAGCCCAAATGTCCCCATCGATCACACCGGGTGTGTACCAGCCCAAGCGCCCCCATCGATCACTCCGAGTGTGTACCAGCCCGAGTGCCCCCATCGATCACACCGAGTGTGTACCAGCAGCAATGCCCCCATCGATCACACCGAGTGTGTACCAGCCCAAGTGTCCCCATCGATCACACCGAGTGTGTACCAGCCCGAGTGTTCCAATCGATCACACCGAGTGTGTATCAGCACCAATGCCCCCATCGATCACACCGAGTGTGTACCAGGCCGAGTGCCCCCATTGATCACACCGAGTGTGTACCAGCCCGAGTGCCCCCATCGATCACACCGAGTTTGTTCCAGCCCGAGTGGCACAATCGATCACACCGGGTGTGTACCAGCCCGAGTACCCCCATCGATCACACCAAGTGTACACAAGCCCGAGTGTCCCCATCGATCACACCGAGTGTGTCCCAGCCCCAGTGTCCCCATCCATCACACCGAGTGTGTACCAGCACCAATGTACCCATCGATCACACCGAGTGTGTACCAGCACAAATGTCCGCATCAATCACACCGACTGTGTACCAGCACCAATGTCCCCATCGATCACACCGAGTGTGTACCAGCACCAAAGTCCCCATCGATCACAGAGATTGTGTACCAGCCCGAGTTTCCCCATCCATCACACCGAGTGTGTACCAGCCCCAGTGCCCCCATCGATCACAGCAAGTGTGTACTGGCACCAATGTACACATCGATCACACCGAGTGTGTTCCAGCACCAATGTGCCCATCGATCACACCGTGTGTACCAGCCTGAGTGACCCATCGATCACACCGAAAGTGTACCAGCCCGAGTGTTGCCATCAATCACACCGAGTGTGTACCAGCCCGAGTTCCCCCATCGATCACACTGAGTGTGTACGAGCCCGAGTGCCCCCATCGATCACACTGAGTGTGTACCAGCGCCAATGACCCCATAGATCACTCCGAGTGTGTATCAGCACCAATGGCCGCATCGATCACACCGAGTGTGTACCAGCCCGAGTTTCCCCATCCATCACACCAAGTGTGTACCAGCACCAATGTACCCATCGAACACACCGAGTGTGTTCCAGCACCAATGTGCCCATCGATCACACCGTGTGTACCAGCCCGAGTGCCCCCATGGATCACACCAAGTGTGTACCAGCACCAATGTCCCCATCGATCACACCGAGTGTGTACCAGCCCGAGTGTACACATCGATCACACCGAGTGTGTACGAGCCCGAGTGCCCCCATCGATCAAACCAAGTGTGTACTGGCACCAATGTACCCATCGATCACATCGAGTGTGTTCCAGCTCCAATGTCCCCATCGATCACACTGTGTACCAATCCGAGTGTACCCATCGATCACTCCGAGTGTGTACAAGCTCAATGACCCCATCGATCACACAGAGTGTGTACAAACCCGAGTGCCCCCATCGATCACACCGAGTGTGTACCAGCCCGAGTGCCCCCATCAATCACACCGAGTGTGTACCAACCCGAGTGCCCCCAGCGATCACACCGAGCGTGTACCAGCCCGAGAGCCCCCATCAAACACACCGAGTGTGTACCAGCCCGAGTGTCCCCATCGATCACACCGCGTGTGTACCAGCCTGAGTGACCCATCGATCACACCGAAAGTGTACCAGCCCGAGTGTCGCCATCAATCACACCGAGTGCGTACCAGCCCGAGTGTCCCCATCGATCACACGGAGTGTGTACCAGCCCAAGCGCCCCCATTGATCACACCGAGTGTGTTCCAGCCCGAGTGCCCCCATTGTACACACCGAGTGTGTACCAGCCCGAGTGTTCCCATCGATCACACCGAGTGTGTACCAGCCCGAGTGCCCCCATCGATCACACCGAGTGTACACCAGCCCGAGTGTCCCCATCGATCACACCGAGTGTGTACCAGCACCAATGTACCCATCGATCACACCGAGTGTGTACCAGCACAAATGTCCGCATCTATCACACCTAGTGTGTACCAGCACCAATTCCCCATCGATCACACCGAGTGTGTACCAGCACCAATGTCCCCATCGATCACAGAGACTGTGTGCTAGCACCAATGACACCATCGATCACATCGAGTGAGTACCAGCCCAAGTGTCCCCATCGATCACACCGAGTGTTTACCAGCCCAAGTGCCCCCATTGATCACACCGAGTGTGTACAAGCCCGAGTGCCCCCATTGATCACACCGAGTGTGTACCAGACCGAGTGTCCCCATCAATCACACCGAGCGTTTACCAGCCCGAGTGTCCCCATCGATCACACCGAGTGTGTACCATCCCGACTGCCCCAATTGATCACACTGATTGTGCACGAGCCCGAGTGTCCCCATCGATCACACGGAGTGTGTACCAGCCCGACTGCCCCAACTGATCACACCGAGTGTGTACCAGCCCGAGTGCCCCCATCGATCACACTGAGTGTGTACGAGCCCGAGTGCCCCCATCGATCACACTGAGTGTGTACCAGCGCCAATGACCCCATAGATCACTCCGAGTGTGTATCAGCACCAATGGCCGCATCGATCACACCGAGTGTGTACCAGCCCGAGTTTCCCCATCCATCACACCAAGTGTGTACCAGCACCAATGTACCCATCGAACACACCAAGTGTGTTCCAGCACCAATGTGCCCATCGATCACACCGTGTGTACCAGCCCGAGTGCCCCCATGGATCACACCAAGTGTGTACCAGCACCAATGTCCCCATCGATCACACCGAGTGTGTACCAGCCCGAGTGTACACATCGATCACACCGAGTGTGTACGAGCCCGAGTGCCCCCATCGATCAAACCAAGTGTGTACTGGCACCAATGTACCCATCGATCACATCGAGTGTGTTCCAGCTCCAATGTCCCCATCGATCACACTGTGTACCAATCCGAGTGTACCCATCGATCACTCCGAGTGTGTACAAGCTCAATGACCCCATCGATCACACAGAGTGTGTACCAACCCGAGTGCCCCCATCGATCACACCGAGTGTGTACCAGCCCGAGTGCCCCCATCAATCACACCGAGTGTGTACCAACCCGAGTGCCCCCAGCGATCACACCGAGCGTGTACCAGCCCGAGAGCCCCCATCAAACACACCGAGTGTGTACCAGCCCGAGTGTCCCCATCGATCACACCGCGTGTGTACCAGCCTGAGTGACCCATCGATCACACCGAAAGTGTACCAGCCCGAGTGTCGCCATCAATCACACCGAGTGCGTACCAGCCCGAGTGTCCCCATCGATCACACGGAGTGTGTACCAGCCCAAGCGCCCCCATTGATCACACCGAGTGTGTTCCAGCCCGAGTGCCCCCATTGTACACACCGAGTGTGTACCAGCCCGAGTGTTCCCATCGATCACACCGAGTGTACACCAGCCCGAGTGTCTCCATCGATCACACCGAGTGTGTCCCAGCCCCAGTGTCCCCATCCATCACACCGAGTGTGTACCAGCACCAATGTACCCATCGATCACACCGAGTGTGTACCAGCCCGAGTGTCCCCATCGATCACATGGAGTGTGTACCAGCCCGACTGCCCCCATCGATCACACCGAGTGTGTACCAGCCCGAGTGCCCCCATCGATCACACCGAGTGTGTACCAGCCCGAGTGCCCCCATCGATCACACCGAGTGTGTACCAGCCCGAGAGCCCCCATCAATCATACCGAGTGTGTACCAGCCCGAGTGTCCCCATCGATCACACCACGTGTGTACCAACCCGAGTGACCGATCGATCACACCGAAAGTGTACCAGCCCGAGTGTCCCCATCGATCACACCGAGTGTGTACCAACCCGAGTGCCCACATCGAACACACCGAGTGTGTACCAGCCCGAGAGCCCCCATCAATCACACCGACTGTGTACCAGCCCGAGTGTCCCCTTCGATCACACCACGTGTGTACCAGCCCGAGGGGCCGATCGATCACACCAAAAGTGTACCAGCCCGAGTGTCCCCATCGATCACACCGAGTGCGTACCAGCACCAATGATCCGATCGATCACACCGAGTGTGTACCAGCCCAAATGTCCCCATCGATCACACCGAGTGTGTACCAGCCCAAGCGCCCCCATCGATCACTCCGAGTGTGTACCAGCCCGAGTGCCCCCATCGATCACACCGAGTGTGTACCAGCAGCAATGCCCCCATCGATCACACCGAGTGTGTACCAGCCCGAGTGTCCCCATCGATCACACCGAGTGTGTACCAGCCCGAGTGTTCCAATCGATCACACCAAGTGTGTATCAGCACCAATGCCCCCACCGATCACACCGAGTGTGTACCAGCCCGAGTGCCCCCATTGATCACACCGAGTGTGTACCAGCCCGAGTGCCCCCATCGATCACACCGAGTGTGTACCAGCCCGAGTGCCCCCATCGATCACACCGAGTGTACACCAGCCCGACTGTCCCCATCGATCACACCGAGTGTGTACCAGCACCAATGTACCCATCGATCACACCAAGTGTGTACCAGCACAAATGTCCGCATCTATCACACCTAGTGTGTACCAGCACCAATTCCCCATCGATCACACCGAGTGTGTACCAGCACCAATGTCCCCATCGATCACAGAGACTGTGTGCTAGCACCAATGACACCATCGATCACATCGAGTGAGTACCAGCCCAAGTGTCCCCATCGATCACACCGAGTGTTTACCAGCCCAAGTGCCCCCATCGATCACACCGAGTGTGTACAAGCCCGAGTGCCCCCATTGATCACACCGAGTGTGTACCAGACCAAGTGCCCCCATCGATCACACTGAGTGTGTAGCAGCGCCAATGTCCCCATAGATCACTCCGAGTGTGTATCAGCACCAATGGCCGCATTGATCACACCGAGTGTGTACCAGCCCGAGTTTCCCCATCCATCACACCGAGTGTGTACCAGCCAGAGTGCCCCCATCGATCACACCAAGTGTGTACCAGAACCAATGTACCCATCGAACACACCGAGTGTGTTCCAGCACCAATGTGCCCATCGATCACACAGTGTGTACCAGCCCGAGTGCCCCCATGGATCACACCAAGTGTGTACCAGCACCAATGTCCCCATCGATCACATTGAGTGTGTACCCGCCCGAGTGTACACATCGATCACACCGAGTGTGTACAAGCACCAATGACCCCATCGATCACACAGAGTGCGTACCAGCCCGAGTACCCCCATCGATCACACCGATTGTGTACCAGCCCGAGTGCCCCCATCAATCACAGCGAGTGTGTACCAACCCGAGTGCCCCCATCGAACACACCGAGTGTGTACCAGCCCGAGAGCCCCCATCAATCACACCGAATGTGTACCAGCCCGAGTGTCCCCATCGATCACACCACGTGTGTAACAACCCGAGTGAGCGATCGATCACACCGAAAGTGTACCAGCCCGAGTGTCCCCATCGATCACACCGAGTGTGTACCAACCCGAGTGCCCCCATCGAACACACCGAGTGTGAACCAGCCCGAGAGCCCCCTTCAATCACACCGAGTGTGTACCAGCCCGAGTGTCTCCATCGATCACACCACGTGTGTACCAGCCCGAGTGACCGAACGATCACACCGAAAGTGTACCAGCCCGAGTGTCCCCATCGATCACACCGAGTGCGTACCAGCACCAATGATCCGATCGATCACACCGAGTGTGTACCAGCCCAAATGTCCCCATCGATCACACCGAGTGTGTACCAGCCCAAGCGCCCCCATCGATCACTCCGAGTGTGTACCAGCCCGAGTGCCCCCATCGATCACACCGAGTGTGTACCAGCAGCAATGCCCCCATCGATCACACCGAGTGTGTACCAGCCCAAGTGTCCCCATCGATCACACCGAGTGTGTACCAGCCCGAGTGTTCCAATCGATCACACCGAGTGTGTATCAGCACCAATGCCCCCATCGATCACACCGAGTGTGTACCAGGCCGAGTGCCCCCATTGATCACACCGAGTGTGTACCAGCCCGAGTGCCCCCATCGATCACACCGAGTTTGTTCCAGCCCGAGTGGCACAATCGATCACACCGGGTGTGTACCAGCCCGAGTACCCCCATCGATCACACCAAGTGTACACAAGCCCGAGTGTCCCCATCGATCACACCGAGTGTGTCCCAGCCCCAGTGTCCCCATCCATCACACCGAGTGTGTACCAGCACCAATGTACCCATCGATCACACCGAGTGTGTACCAGCACAAATGTCCGCATCAATCACACCGACTGTGTACCAGCACCAATGTCCCCATCGATCACACCGAGTGTGTACCAGCACCAAAGTCCCCATCGATCACAGAGATTGTGTACCAGCCCGAGTTTCCCCATCCGTCACACCGAGTGTGTACCAGCCCCAGTGCCCCCATCGATCACAGCAAGTGTGTACTGGCACCAATGTACACATCGATCACACCGAGTGTGTTCCAGCACCAATGTGCCCATCGATCACACCGTGTGTACCAGCCTGAGTGACCCATCGATCACACCGAAAGTGTACCAGCCCGAGTGTCGCCATCAATCACACCGAGTGTGTACCAGCCCGAGTGCCCCCATCGATCACACTGAGTGTGTACGAGCCCGAGTGCCCCCATCGATCACACTGAGTGTGTACCAGCGCCAATGACCCCATAGATCACTCCGAGTGTGTATCAGCACCAATGGCCGCATCGATCACACCGAGTGTGTACCAGCCCGAGTTTCCCCATCCATCACACCAAGTGTGTACCAGCACCAATGTACCCATCGAACACACCGAGTGTGTTCCAGCACCAATGTGCCCATCGATCACACCGTGTGTACCAGCCCGAGTGCCCCCATGGATCACACCAAGTGTGTACCAGCACCAATGTCCCCATCGATCACACCGAGTGTGTACCAGCCCGAGTGTACACATCGATCACACCGAGTGTGTACGAGCCCGAGTGCCCCCATCGATCAAACCAAGTGTGTACTGGCACCAATGTACCCATCGATCACATCGAGTGTGTTCCAGATCCAATGTCCCCATCGATCACACTGTGTACCAATCCGAGTGTACCCATCGATCACTCCGAGTGTGTACAAGCTCAATGACCCCATCGATCACACAGAGTGTGTACCAACCCGAGTGCCCCCATCGATCACACCGAGTGTGTACCAGCCCGAGTGCCCCCATCAATCACACCGAGTGTGTACCAACCCGAGTGCCCCCAGCGATCACACCGAGCGTGTACCAGCCCGAGAGCCCCCATCAAACACACCGAGTGTGTACCAGCCCGAGTGTCCCCATCGATCACACCGCGTGTGTACCAGCCTGAGTGACCCATCGATCACACCGAAAGTGTACCAGCCCGAGTGTCGCCATCAATCACACCGAGTGCGTACCAGCCCGAGTGTCCCCATCGATCACACGGAGTGTGTACCAGCCCAAGCGCCCCCATTGATCACACCGAGTGTGTTCCAGCCCGAGTGCCCCCATTGTACACACCGAGTGTGTACCAGCCCGAGTGTTCCCATCGATCACACCGAGTGTGTACCAGCCCGAGTGCCCCCATCGATCACACCGAGTGTACACCAGCCCGAGTGTCCCCATCGATCACACCGAGTGTGTACCAGCACCAATGCACCCATCGATCACACCGAGTGTGTACCAGCACAAATGTCCGCATCTATCACACCTAGTGTGTACCAGCACCAATTCCCCATCGATCACACCGAGTGTGTACCAGCACCAATGTCCCCATCGATCACAGAGAGTGTGTGCTAGCACCAATGACACCATCGATCACATCGAGTGAGTACCAGCCCAAGTGTCCCCATCGATCACACCGAGTGTTTACCAGCCCAAGTGCCCCCATTGATCACACCGAGTGTGTACAAGCCCGAGTGCCCCCATTGATCACACCGAGTGTGTACCAGACCAAGTGCCCCCATCGATCACACTGAGTGTGTACCAGCGCCAATGTCCCCATAGATCACTCCGAGTGTGTATCAGCACCAATGGCCGCATTGATCACACCGAGTGTGTACCAGCCCGAGTTTCCCCATCCATCACACCGAGTGTGTACCAGCCCCAGTGCCCCCATCGATCACACCAAGTGTGTACTGGCACCAATGTACCCATCGGTCACACCGAGTGTGTTCCAGCACCAATGTGCCCATTGATCACACCGTGTGTACCAGCCCGAGTGCCCCCATGGATCACACCGACTGTGTACCAGTACCAATGTCCCCATCGATCACACTGTGTACCAGCCCGAGTGTCCCCATCGATCACACCACGTGTGTACCAACCCGAGTGACCGATCGATCACACCGAAAGTGTACCAGCCCGAGTGTCCCCATCGATCACACCGAGTGTGTACCAACCCGAGTGCCCACATCGAACACACCGAGTGTGTACCAGCCCGAGAGCCCCCATCAATCACACCGACTGTGTACCAGCCCGAGTGTCCCCTTCGATCACACCACGTGTGTACCAGCCCGAGGGGCCGATCGATCACACCAAATGTGTACCAGCCCGAGTGTCCCCATCGATCACACCGAGTGCGTACCAGCACCAATGATCCGATCGATCACACCGAGTGTGTACCAGCCCAAATGTCCCCATCGATCACACCGAGTGTGTACCAGCCCAAGCGCCCCCATCGATCACTCCGAGTGTGTACCAGCCCGAGTGCCCCCATCGATCACACCGAGTGTGTACCAGCAGCAATGCCCCCATCGATCACACCGAGTGTGTACCAGCCCGAGTGTCCCCATCGATCACACCGAGTGTGTACCAGCCCGAGTGTTCCAATCGGTCACACCGAGTGTGTATCAGCACCAATGCCCCCATCGATCACACAGAGTGTGTACCAGCCCGAGTGCCCCCATTGATCACACCGAGTGTGTACCAGCCCGAGTGCCCCCATCGATCACACCGAGTGTGTACCAGCCCGAGTGCCCCCATCGATCACACCGAGTGTACACCAGCCCGAGTGT
Organism: Isurus oxyrinchus; assembly: GCA_026770705.1. NCBI lineage: Eukaryota > Metazoa > Chordata > Chondrichthyes > Lamniformes > Lamnidae > Isurus > Isurus oxyrinchus. The sequence continues at coordinate 837,264 of JANJGN010000181.1, forward strand.
CCCCATCGATCACACCGAGTGTGTACCAGCACCAATGTACCCATCGATCACACCGAGTGTGTACCAGCACAAATGTCCGCATCTATCACACCTAGTGTGTACCAGCACCAATTCCCCATCGATCACACCGAGTGTGTACCAGCACCAATGTCCCCATCGATCACAGAGAGTGTGTGCTAGCACCAATGACACCATCGATCACATCGAGTGAGTACCAGCCCAAGTGTCCCCATCGATCACACCGAGTGTTTACCAGCCCAAGTGCCCCCATCGATCACACCGAGTGTGTACAAGCCCGAGTGCCCCCATTGATCACACCGAGTGTGTACCAGACCAAGTGCCCCCATCGATCACACTGAGTGTGTACCAGCGCCAATGTCCCCATAGATCACTCCGAGCGTGTATCAGCACCAATGGCCGCATTGATCACACCGAGTGTGTACCAGCCCGAGTTTCCCCATCCATCACACCGAGTGTGTACCAGCCAGAGTGCCCCCATCGATCACACCAAGTGTGTACCAGAACCAATGTACCCATCGAACACACCGAGTGTGTTCCAGCACCAATGTGCCCATCGATCACACAGTGTGTACCAGCCTGAGTGCCCCCATGGATCACACCAAGTGTGTACCAGCACCAATGTCCCCATCGATCACATTGAGTGTGTACCCGCCCGAGTCTACACATCGATCACACCGAGTGTGTACAAGCACCAATGACCCCATCGATCACACAGAGTGCGTACCAGCCCGAGTGCCCCCATCGATCACACCGATTGTGTACCAGCCCGAGTGCCCCCATCAATCACAGCGAGTGTGTACCAACCCGAGTGCCCCCATCGAACACACCGAGTGTGTACCAGCCCGAGAGCCCCCATCAATCACACCGAATGTGTACCAGCCCGAGTGTCCCCATCGATCACACCACGTGTGTAACAACCCGAGTGAGCGATCGATCACACCGAAAGTGTACCAGCCCGAGTGTCCCCATCGATCACACCGAGTGTGTACCAACCCGAGTGCCCCCATCGAACACACCGAGTGTGAACCAGCCCGAGAGCCCCCATCAATCACACCGAGTGTGTACCAGCCCGAGTGTCTCCATCGATCACACCACGTGTGTACCAGCCCGAGTGACCGATCGATCACACCGAAAGTGTACCAGCCCGAGTGTCCCCATCGATCACACCGAGTGCGTACCAGCACCAATGACCCGATCGATCACACCGAGTGTGTACCAGCCCAAATGTCCCCATCGATCACACCGAGTGTGTACCAGCCCAAGCGCCCCCATCGATCACTCCGAGTGTGTACCAGCCCGAGTGCCCCCATCGATCACACCGAGTGTGTACCAGCAGCAATGCCCCCATCGATCACACCGAGTGTGTACCAGCCCAAGTGTCCCCATCGATCACACCGAGTGTGTACCAGCCCGAGTGTTCCAATCGATCACACCGAGTGTGTATCAGCACCAATGCCCCCATCGATCACACCGAGTGTGTACCAGCCCGAGTGCCCCCATTGATCACACCGAGTGTGTACCAGCCCGAGTGCCCCCATCGATCACACCGAGTTTGTTCCAGCCCGAGTGGCACAATCGATCACACCGGGTGTGTACCAGCCCGAGTACCCCCATCGATCACACCAAGTGTACACAAGCCCGAGTGTCCCCATCGATCACACCGAGTGTGTCCCAGCCCCAGTGTCCCCATCCATCACACCGAGTGTGTACCAGCACCAATGTACCCATCGATCACACCGAGTGTGTACCAGCACAAATGTCCGCATCAATCACACCGAGTGTGTACCAGCACCAATGTCCCCATCGATCACACCGATTGTGTACCAGCACCAATGTCCCCATCGATCACAGAGAGTGTGTACCAGCCCGAGTTTCCCCATCCATCACACCGAGTGTGTACCAGCCCCAGTGCCCCCATCGATCACACCAAGTGTGTACTGGCACCAATGTACCCATCGGTCACACCGAGTGTGTTCCAGCACCAATGTGCCCATTGATCACACCGTGTGTACCAGCCCGAGTGCCCCCATGGATCACACCGACTGTGTACCAGTACCAATGTCCCCATCGATCACACTGTGTACCAGCCCGAGTGTACCCATCGATCACACCGAGCGTGTACAAGCTCCAATGACCCCATCGATCACACAGAGTGTGTACCAGCCCGAGTGCCCCCATCAATCACACCGAGTGTGTTCCAGCCCGATAGCCCCCATCAATCACACCGAGTGTGTACCAGCCCGAGTGTCCCCATCGATCACACCACGTGTGTACCAACCCGAGTGACCGATCGATCACACCGAAAGTGTACCAGCCCGAGTGACCCCATCGATCACACCAAATGTGTACCAGCACCAATGTCCTCTTCAATCACCCCGAGTGTCTGCCAGCACCAATGTCCCCAGCGATCAGACCGAGTGTGTACCACCACCAATGTCGCCAATGATCACACCGAGTGTGTACCAGCCCGAGTGCCGCCATCAATCACACAGAGTGTGTGCCAGCACCAATGTACCCATCGATCACACCGAGTGTGTACCAGCCCGAGTGCCCCCATGAATAACACAGAGTGTGTACCAGCCCGAGTGTCCGCATCGATCACAACGAGTGTATACCAGCACCAATGTCCCCGTCGATCACACAGAGTGTGTACCAGACCGAGTGTCCCCATCAATCACACCGAGCGTTTACCAGCCCGAGTGTCCCCATCGATCACACCGAGTGTGTACCATCCCGACTGCCCCAATTGATCACACTGATTGTGCACGAGCCCGAGTGTCCCCATCGATCACACGGAGTGTGTACCAGCCCGACTGCCCCAACTGATCACACCGAGTGTGTACCAGCCCAAGTGCCCCCATCGATCACACTGAGTGTGTACGAGCCCGAGTGCCCCCATCGATCACACTGAGTGTGTACCAGCGCCAATGACCCCATAGATCACTCCGAGTGTGTATCAGCACCAATGGCCGCATCGATCACACCGAGTGTGTACCAGCCCGAGTTTCCCCATCCATCACACCAAGTGTGTACCAGCACCAATGTACCCATCGAACACACCGAGTGTGTTCCAGCACCAATGTGCCCATCGATCACACCGTGTGTACCAGCCCGAGTGCCCCCATGGATCACACCAAGTGTGTACCAGCACCAATGTCCCCATCGATCACACCGAGTGTGTACCAGCCCGAGTGTACACATCGATCACACCGAGTGTGTACGAGCCCGAGTGCCCCCATCGATCAAACCAAGTGTGTACTGGCACCAATGTACCCATCGATCACATCGAGTGTGTTCCAGCTCCAATGTCCCCATCGATCACACTGTGTACCAATCCGAGTGTACCCATCGATCACTCCGAGTGTGTACAAGCTCAATGACCCCATCGATCACACAGAGTGTGTACCAACCCGAGTGCCCCCATCGATCACACCGAGTGTGTACCAGCCCGAGTGCCCCCATCGATCACACCGAGTGTACACCAGCCCGAGTGTCCCATCGATCACACCGAGTGTGTACCAGCACCAATGTACCCATCGATCACACCGAGTGTGTACCAGCACAAATGTCCGCATCAATCACACCGAGTGTGTACCAGCACCAATGTCCCCATCGATCACACCGAGTGTGTACCAGCACCAATGTCCCCATCGATCACAGAGAGTGTGTACCAGCCCGAGTTTCCCCATCCATCACACCGAGTGTGTACCAGCCCCAGTGCCCCCATCGATCACACCAAGTGTGTACTGGCACCAATGTACCCATCGGTCACACCGAGTGTGTTCCAGCACCAATGTGCCCATCGATCACACCGTGTGTACCAGCCCGAGTGTCCCCATGGATCACACCGACTGTGTACCAGTACCAATGTCCCCATCGATCACACTGTGTACCAGCCCGAGTGTACCCATCGATCACACCGAGCGTGTACAAGCTCCAATGACCCCATCGATCACACAGAGTGTGTACCAGCCCGAGTGCCCCCATCGATCACACCGAGTGTGTTCCAGCCCGAGAGCCCCCATCAATCACACCGAGTGTGTACCAGCCCGAGTGTCCCCATCGATCACACCACGTGTGTACCAACCCGAGTGACCGATCGATCACACCGAAAGTGTACCAGCCCGAGTGACCCCATCGATCACACCAAATGTGTACCAGCACCAATGTCCTCTTCAATCACACCGAGTGTCTGCCAGCACCAATGTCCCCATCGATCAGACCGAGTGTGTACCACCACCAATGTCGCCAATGATCACACCGAGTGTGTACCAGCCCGAGTGCCGCCATCAATCACACAGAGTGCGTACCAGCACCAATGATCCGATCGATCACACCGAGTGTGTACCAGCCCAAATGTCCCCATCGATCACACCGAGTGTGTACCAGCCCAAGCGCCCCCATCGATCACTCCGAGTGTGTACCAGCCCGAGTGCCCCCATCGATCACACCGAGTGTGTACCAGCAGCAATGCCCCCATCGATCACACCGAGTGTGTACCAGCCCGAGTGTCCCCATCGATCACACCGAGTGTGTACCAGCCCGAGTGTTCCAATCGATCACACCGAGTGTGTATCAGCACCAATGCCCCCATCGATCACACAGAGTGTGTACCAGCCCGAGTGCCCCCATTGATCACACCGAGTGTGTACCAGCCCGAGTGCCCCCATCGATCACACCGAGTGTGTACCAGCCCGAGTGCCCCCATCGATCACACCGAGTGTACACCAGCCCGAGTGTCCCCATCGATCACACCGAGTGTGTACCAGCACCAATGTACCCATCGATCACACCGAGTGTGTACCAGCACAAATGTCCGCATCTATCACACCTAGTGTGTACCAGCACCAATTCCCCATCGATCACACCGAGTGTGTACCAGCACCAATGTCCCCATCGATCACAGAGAGTGTGTGCTAGCACCAATGACACCATCGATCACATCGAGTGAGTACCAGCCCAAGTGTCCCCATCGATCACACCGAGTGTTTACCAGCCCAAGTGCCCCCATCGATCACACCGAGTGTGTACAAGCCCGAGTGCCCCCATTGATCACACCGAGTGTGTACCAGACCAAGTGCCCCCATCGATCACACTGAGTGTGTACCAGCGCCAATGTCCCCATAGATCACTCCGAGTGTGTATCAGCACCACTGGCCGCATTGATCACACCGAGTGTGTACCAGCCCGAGTTTCCCCATCCATCACACCGAGTGTGTACCAGCCAGAGTGCCCCCATCGATCACACCAAGTGTGTACCAGAACCAATGTACCCATCGAACACACCGAGTGTGTTCCAGCACCAATGTGCCCATCGATCACACAGTGTGTACCAGCCCGAGTGCCCCCATGGATCACACCAAGTGTGTACCAGCACCAATGTCCCCATCGATCACATTGAGTGTGTACCCGCCCGAGTGTACACATCGATCACACCGAGTGTGTACAAGCACCAATGACCCCATCGATCACACAGAGTGCGTACCAACCCGAGTGCCCCCATCGATCACACCGAGTGTGTACCAGCCCGAGTGCCCCCATCGATCACACCGAGTGTACACCAGCCCGAGTGCCCCCATCGATCACACCGAGTGTGTACCAGCCCGAGTGCCCCCATCGATCACACCGAGTGTACACCAGCCCGAGTGTCCCCATCGATCACACCGAGTGTGTACCAGCACCAATGTACCCATCGATCACACCGAGTGTGTACCAGCACAAATGTCCGCATCAATCACACCGAGTGTGTACCAGCACCAATGTCCCCATCGATCACACCGAGTGTGTACCAGCACCAATGTCCCCATCGATCACAGAGACTGTGTACCAGCCCGAGTTTCCCCATCCATCACACCGAGTGTGTACCAGCCCCAGTGCCCCCATCGATCACACCAAGTGTGTACTGGCACCAATGTACCCATCGGTCACACCGAGTGTGTTCCAGCACCAATGTGCCCATTGATGACACCGTGTGTACCAGCCCGAGTGCCCCCATGGATCACACCGACTGTGTACCAGTACCAATGTCCCCATCGATCACACTGTGTACCAGCCCGAGTGTACCCATCGATCACACCGAGCGTGTACAAGCTCCAATGACCCCATCGATCACACAGAGTGTGTACCAGCCCGAGTGCCCCCATCGATCACACCGAGTGTGTTCCAGCCCGATAGCCCCCATCAATCACACCGAGTGTGTACCAGCCCGAGTGTCCCCATCGATCACACCACGTGTGTACCAACCCGAGTGACCGATCGATCACACCGAAAGTGTACCAGCCCGAGTGACCCCATCGATCACACCAAATGTGTACCAGCACCAATGTCCTCTTCAATCACACCGAGTGTCTGCCAGCACCAATGTCCCCATCGATCAGACCGAGTGTGTACCACCACCAATGTCGCCAATGATCACACCGAGTGTGTACCAGCCCGAGTGCCGCCATCAATCACACAGAGTGTGTGCCAGCACCAATGTACCCATCGATCACACCGAGTGTGTACCAGCCCGAGTGCCCCCATGAATAACACAGAGTGTGTACCAGCCCGAGTGTCCGCATCGATCACAACGAGTGTATACCAGCACCAATGTCCCCGTCGATCACACAGAGTGTGTACCAGACCGAGTGTCCCCATCAATCACACCGAGCGTTTACCAGCCCGAGTGTCCCCATCGATCACACGGAGTGTGTACCATCCCGACTGCCCCAATTGATCACACTGATTGTGCACGAGCCCGAGTGTCCCCATCGATCACACGGAGTGTGTACCAGCCCGACTGCCCCAACTGATCACACCGAGTGTGTACCAGCCCGAGTGCCCCCATCGATCACACTGAGTGTGTACGAGCCCGAGTGCCCCCATCGATCACACTGAGTGTGTACCAGCGCCAATGACCCCATAGATCACTCCGAGTGTGTATCAGCACCAATGGCCGCATCGATCACACCGAGTGTGTACCAGCCCGAGTTTCCCCATCCATCACACCAAGTGTGTACCAGCACCAATGTACCCATCGAACACACCGAGTGTGTTCCAGCACCAATGTGCCCATCGATCACACCGTGTGTACCAGCCCGAGTGCCCCCATGGATCACACCAAGTGTGTACCAGCACCAATGTCCCCATCGATCACACCGAGTGTGTACCAGCCCGAGTGTACACATCGATCACACCGAGTGTGTACGAGACCGAGTGCCCCCATCGATCAAACCAAGTGTGTACTGGCACCAATGTACCCTTCGATCACATCGAGTGTGTTCCAGCTCCAATGTCCCCATCGATCACACTGTGTATCAATCCGAGTGTACCCATCGATCACTCCGAGTGTGTACAAGCTCAATGACCCCATCGATCACACAGAGTGTGTACCAACCCGAGTGCCCCCATCGATCACAGCGAGTGTGTACCAGCCCGAGTGTTCCCATCGATCACACCGAGTGTACACCAGCCCGAGTGTCTCCATCGATCACACCGAGTGTGTACCAGCCCGAGAGCCCCCATTAATCACACCGAGTGTGTACCAGCCCGAGTGTCCCCATCGATCACACCACGTGTGTACCAACCCGAGTGACCGATCGATCACACCGAAAGTGTACCAGCCCGAGTGTCCCCATCGATCACACCGAGTGTGTACCAACCCGAGTGCCCACATCTAACACACCGAGTGTGTACCAGCCCGAGAGCCCCCATCAATCACACCGACTGTGTACCAGCCCGAGTGTCCCCTTCGATCACACCACGTGTGTACCAGCCCGAGGGGCCGATCGATCACACCAAAAGTGTACCAGCCCGAGTGTCCCCATCGAACACACCGAGTGCGTACCAGCACCAATGATCCGATCGATCACACCGAGTGTGTACCAGCCCAAATGTCCCCATCGATCACACCAAGTGTGTACCAGCCCAAGCGCCCCCATCGATCACTCCGAGTGTGTACCAGCCCGAGTGCCCCCATCGATCACACCGAGTGTGTACCAGCAGCAATGCCCCCATCGATCACACCGAGTGTGTACCAGCCCGAGTGTTCCAATCGATCACACCGAGTGTGTATCAGCACCAATGCCCCCATCGATCACACAGAGTGTGTACCAGCCCGAGTGCCCCCATTGATCACACCGAGTGTGTACCAGCCCGAGTGCCCCCATCGATCACACCGAGTGTGTACCAGCCCGAGTGCCCCCATCGATCACACCGAGTGTACACCAGCCCGAGTGTCCCCATCGATCACACCGAGTGTGTACCAGCACCAATGTACCCATCGATCACACCGAGTGTGTACCAGCACAAATGTCCGCATCTATCACACCTAGTGTGTACCAGCACCAATTCCCCATCGATCACACCGAGTGTGTACCAGCTCCAATGTCCCCATCGATCACACTGTGTACCAATCCGAGTGTATCCATCGATCACTCCGAGTGTGTACAAGCTCAATGACCCCATCGATCACACAGAGTGTGTACCAACCCGAGTGCCCCCATCGATCACAGCGAGTGAGTACCAGCCCAAGTGTCCCCATCGATCACACCGAGTGTTTACCAGCCCAAGTGCCCCCATCGATCACACCGAGTGTGTACAAGCCCGAGTGCCCCCATTGATCACACCGAGTGTGTACCAGACCAAGTGCCCCCATCGATCACACTGAGTGTGTAGCAGCGCCAATGTCCCCATACATCACTCCGAGTGTGTATCAGCACCAATGGCCGCATTGATCACACCGAGTGTGTACCAGCCCGAGTTTCCCCATCCATCACACCGAGTGTGTACCAGCCAGAGTGCCCCCATCGATCACACCAAGTGTGTACCAGAACCAATGTACCCATCGAACACACCGAGTGTGTTCCAGCACCAATGTGCCCATCGATCACACAGTGTGTACCAGCCCGAGTGCCCCCATGGATCACACCAAGTGTGTACCAGCACCAATGTCCCCATCGATCACATTGAGTGTGTACCCGCCCGAGTGTACACATCGATCACACCGAGTGTGTACAAGCACCAATGACCCCATCGATCACACAGAGTGCGTACCAACCCGAGTGCCCCCATCGATCACACCGAGTGTGTACCAGCCCGAGTGCCCCCATCGATCACACCGAGTGTACACCAGCCCGAGTGCCCCCATCGATCACACCGAGTGTGTACCAGCCCGAGTGCCCCCATCGATCACACCGAGTGTACACCAGCCCGAGTGTCCCCATCGATCACACCGAGTGTGTACCAGCACCAATGTACCCATCGATCACACCGAGTGTGTACCAGCACAAATGTCCGCATCAGTCACACCGAGTGTGTACCAGCACCAATGTCCCCATCGATCACACCGAGTGTGTACCAGCACCAATGTCCCCATCGATCACAGAGAGTGTGTACCAGCCCGAGTTTCCCCATCCATCACACCGAGTGTGTACCAGCCCCAGTGCCCCCATCGATCACACCAAGTGTGTACTGGCACCAATGTACCCATCGGTCCCACCGAGTGTGTTCCAGCACCAATGTGCCCATTGATCACACCGTGTGTACCAGCCCGAGTGCCCCCATGGATCACACCGACTGTGTACCAGTACCAATGTCCCCATCGATCACACTGTGTACCAGCCCGAGTGTACCCATCGATAACACCGAGCGTGTACAAGCTCCAATGACCCCATCGATCACACAGAGTGTGTACCAGCCCGAGTGCCCCCATCGATCACACCGAGTGTGTTCCAGCCCGATAGCCCCCATCAATCACACCGAGTGTGTACCAGCCCGAGTGTCCCCATCGATCACACCACGTGTGTACCAACCCGAGTGACCGATCGATCACACCGAAAGTGTACCAGCCCGAGTGACCCCTTCGATCACACCAAATGTGTACCAGCACCAATGTCCTCTTCAATCACACCGAGTGTCTGCCAGCACCAATGTCCCCATCGATCAGACCGAGTGTGTACCACCACCAATGTCGCCAATGATCACACCGAGTGTGTACCAGCCCGAGTGCCGCCATCAATCACACAGAGTGTGTGCCAGCACCAATGTACCCATCGATCACACCGAGTGTGTACCAGCCCGAGTGCCCCCATGAATAACACAGAGTGTGTACCAGCCCGAGTGTCCGCATCGATCACAACGAGTGTATACCAGCACCAATGTCCCCGTCGATCACACAGAGTGTGTACCAGACCGAGTGTCCCCATCAATCACACCGAGCGTTTACCAGCCCGAGTGTCCCCATCGATCACACCGAGTGTGTACCATCCCGACTGCCCCAATTGATCACACTGATTGTGCACGAGCCCGAGTGTCCCCATCGATCACACGGAGTGTGTACCAGCCCGACTGCCCCAACTGATCACACCGAGTGTGTACCAGCCCGAGTGCCCCCATCGATCACACTGAGTGTGTACGAGCCCGAGTGCCCCCATCGATCACACTGAATGTGTACCAGCGCCAATGACCCCATAGATCACTCCGAGTGTGTATCAGCACCAATGGCCGCATCGATCACACCGAGTGTGTACCAGCACGAGTTTCCCCATCCATCACACCAAGTGTGTACCAGCACCAATGTACCCATCGAACACACCGAGTGTGTTCCAGCACCAATGTGCCCATCGATCACACCGTGTGTACCAGCCCGAGTGCCCCCATGGATCACACCAAGTGTGTACCAGCACCAATGTCCCCATCGATCACACCGAGTGTGTACCAGCCCGAGTGTACACATCGATCACACCGAGTGTGTACGAGACCGAGTGCCCCCATCGATCAAACCAAGTGTGTACTGGCACCAATGTACCCATCGATCACATCGAGTGTGTTCCAGCTCCAATGTCCCCATCGATCACACTGTGTACCAATCCGAGTGTACCCATCGATCACTCCGAGTGTGTACAAGCTCAATGACCCCATCGATCACACAGAGTGTGTACCAACCCGAGTGCCCCCATCGATCACACCGAGTGTGTACCAGCCCGAGTGCCCCCATCAATCACACCGAGTGTGTACCAACCCGAGTGCCCCCAGCGATCACACCGAGCGTGTACCAGCCCGAGAGCCCCCATCAAACACACCGAGTGTGTACCAGCCCGAGTGTCCCCATCGATCACACCGCGTGTGTACCAGCCTGAGTGACCCATCGATCACACCGAAAGTGTACCAGCCCGAGAGTCGCCATCAATCACACCGAGTGCGTACCAGCCCGAGTGTCCCCATCGATCACACGGAGTGTGTACCAGCCCAAGCGCCCCCATTGATCACACCGAGTGTGTTCCAGCCCGAGTGCCCCCATTGTACACACCGAGTGTGTACCAGCCCGAGTGTTCCCATCGATCACACCGAGTGTACACCAGCCCGAGTGTCTCCATCGATCACACCGAGTGTGTCCCAGCCCCAGTGTCCCCATCCATCACACCGAGTGTGTACCAGCACCAATGTACCCATCGATCACACCGAGTGTGTACCAGCCCGAGTGTCCCCATCGATCACATGGAGTGTGTACCAGCCCGACTGCCCCAATTGATCACACCGAGTGTGTACCAGCCCGAGTGCCCCCATCGATCACACTGAGTGTGTACCAGCCCGAGTTCCCCCATCGATCACACCGAGTGTGTACCAGCCCGAGAGCCCCCATCAATCACACCGAGTGTGTACCAGCCCGAGTGTCCCCATCGATCACGCCACGTGTGTACCAACCCGAGTGACCGATCGATCACAGCGAAAGTGTACCAGCCCGAGTGTCCCCATCGATCACACCGAGTGTGTACCAACCCGAGTGCCCACATCGAACACACCGAGTGTGTACCAGCCCGAGAGCCCCCATCAATCACACAGACTGTGTACCAGCCCGAGTGTCCCCTTCGATCACACCACGTGTGTACCAGCCCGAGGGGCCGATCGATCACACCAAAAGTGTACCAGCCCGAGTGTCCCCATCGATCACACCGAGTGCGTACCAGCACCAATGATCCGATCGATCACACCGAGTGTGTACCAGCCCAAATGTCCCCATCGATCACACCGAGTGTGTACCAGCCCAAGCGCCCCCATCGATCACTCCGAGTGTGAACCAGCCCGAGTACCCCCATCGATCACACCGAGTGTGTACCAGCAGCAATGCCCCCATCGATCACACCGAGTGTGTACCAGCCCGAGTGTCCCCATCGATCACACCGAGTGTGTACCAGCCCGAGTGTTCCAATCGATCACACCGAGTGTGTATCAGCACCAATGTCCCCATCGATCACACAGAGTGTGTACCAGCCCGAGTGCCCCCATTGATCACACCTAGTGTGTACCAGCCCGAGTGCCCCCATCGATCACACCGAGTGTGTACCAGCCCGAGTGCCCCCATCGATCACACTGAGTGTACACCAGCCTGAGTGTCCCCATCGATCACACCGAGTGTGTACCAGCACCAATGTACCCATCGATCACACCGAGTGTGTACCAGCACAAATGTCCGCATCTATCACACCTAGTGTGTACCAGCACCAATTCCCCATCGATCACACCGAGTGTGTACCAGCACCAATGTCCCCATCGATCACAGAGTGTGTGTGCTAGCACCAATGACACCATTGATCACATCGAGTGACTACCAGCCCAAGTGTCCCCATCGATCACACCGAGTGTTTACCAGCCCAAGTGCCCCCATCGATCACACCGAGTGTGTACAAGCCCGAGTGCCCCCATTGATCACACCGAGTGTGTACCAGACCAAGTGCCCCCATCGATCACACTGAGTGTGTACCAGCGCCAATGTCCCCATAGATCACTCCGAGTGTGTATCAGCACCAATGGCCGCATTGATCACACCGAGTGTGTACCAGCCCGAGTTTTCCCATCCATCACACCGAGTGTGTACCAGCCAGAGTGCCCCCATCGATCACACCAAGTGTGTACCAGAACCAATGTACCCATCGAACACACCGAGTGTGTTCCAGCACCAATGTGCCCATCGATCACACAGTGTGTACCAGCCCGAGTGCCCCCATGGATCACACCAAGTGTGTACCAGCACCAATGTCCCCATCGATCACATTGAGTGTGTACCCGCCCGAGTGTACACATCGATCACACCGAGTGTGTACAAGCACCAATGACCCCATCGATCACACAGAGTGCGTACCAGCCCGAGTGCCCCCATCGGTCACACCGATTGTGTACCAGCCCGAGTGCCCCCATCAATCACAGCGAGTGTGTACCAACCCGAGTGCCCCCATCGAACACACCGAGTGTGTACCAGCCCGAGAGCCCCCATCAATCACACCGAATGTGTACCAGCCCGAGTGTCCCCATCGATCACACCATGTGTGTAACAACCCGAGTGAGCGATCGATCACACCGAAAGTGTACCAGCCCGAGTGTCCCCATCGATCACACCGAGTGTGTACCAACCCGAGTTCCCCCATCGAACACACCGAGTGTGAACCAGCCCGAGAGCCCCCATCAATCACACCGAGTGTGTACCAGCCCGAGTGTCTCCATCGATCACACCACGTGTGTACCAGCCCAAGTGACCGATCGATCACACCGAAAGTGTACCAGCCCGAGTGTCCCCATCGATCACACCGAGTGCGTACCAGCACCAATGATCCGATCGATCACACCGAGTGTGAACCAGCCCAAATGTCCCCATCGATCACACCGAGTGTGTACCAGCCCGAGTTTCCCCATCCATCACACCGAGTGTGTACCAGCCAGAGTGCCCCCATCGATCACACCAAGTGTGTACCAGAACCAATGTACCCATCGAACACACCGAGTGTGTTCCAGCACCAATGTGCCCATCGATCACACAGTGTGTACCAGCCCGAGTGCCCCCATGGATCACACCAAGTGTGTACCAGCGCCAATGTCCCCATCGATCACATTGAGTGTGTACCCGCCCGAGTGTACACATCGATCACACCGAGTGTGTACAAGCACCAATGACCCCATCGATCACACAGAGTGCGTACCAGCCCGAGTGCCCCCATCGGTCACACCGATTGTGTACCAGCCCGAGTGCCCCCATCAATCACAGCGAGTGTGTACCAACCCGAGTGCCCCCATCGAACACACCGAGTGTGTACCAGCCCGAGAGCCCCCATCAATCACACCGAATGTGTACCAGCCCGAGTGTCCCCATCGATCACACCACGTGTGTAACAACCCGAGTGAGCGATCGATCACACCGAAAGTGTACCAGCCCGAGTGTCCCCATCGATCACACCGAGTGTGTACCAACCCGAGTTCCCCCATCGAACACACCGAGTGTGAACCAGCCCGAGAGCCCCCATCAATCACACCGAGTGTGTACCAGCCCGAGTGTCTCCATCGATCACACCACGTGTGTACCAGCCCGAGTGACCGATCGATCACACCGAAAGTGTACCAGCCCGAGTGTCCCCATCGATCACACCGAGTGCGTACCAGCACCAATGATCCGATCGATCACACCGAGTGTGAACCAGCCCAAATGTCCCCATCGATCACACCGAGTGTGTACCAGCCCAAGCGCCCCCATCGATCACTCCGAGTGTGTACCAGCCCGAGTGCCCCCATCGATCACACCGAGTGTGTATCAGCAGCAATGCCCCCATCGATCACACCGAGTGTGTACCAGCCCAAGTGTCCCCATCGATCACACCGAGTGTGTACCAGCCCGAGTGTTCCAATCGATCACACCGAGTGTGTATCAGCACCAATGCCCACATCGATCACACCGAGTGTGTACCAGCCCGAGTGCCCCCATTGATCACACCGAGTGTGTAGCAGCCGGAGTGCCCCCATCGATCACACCGAGTTTGTTCCAGCCCGAGTGGCACAATCGATCACACCGGGTGTGTACCAGCCCGAGTACCCCCATCGATCACACCAAGTGTACACAAGCCCGAGTGTCCCCATCGATCACACCGAGTGTGTCCCAGCCCCAGTGTCCCCATCCATCACACCGAGTGTGTACCAGCACCAATGTACCCATCGATCACACCGAGTGTGTACCAGCACAAATGTCCGCATCAATCACACCGACTGTGTACCAGCACCAATGTCCCCATCGATCACACCGAGTGTGTACCAGCACCAATGTCCCCATCGATCACAGAGATTGTGTACCAGCCCGAGTTTCCCCATCCATCACACCGAGTGTGTACCAGCCACAGTGCCCCCATCGATCACACCAAGTGTGTACTGGCACCAATGTACCCATCGGTCACACCGAGTGTGTTCCAGCACCAATGTGCCCATCGATCACACCGTGTGTACCAGCCTGAGTGACCCATCGATCACACCAAAAGTGTACCAGCCCGAGTGTCGCCATCAATCACACCGAGTGCGTACCAGCCCGAGTGTCCCCATCGATCACACGGAGTGTGTACCAGCCCAAGCGCCCCCATTGATCACACCGAGTGTGTTCCAGCCCGAGTGCCCCCATTGTACACACCGAGTGTGTACCAGCCCGAGTGTTCCCATCGATCACACCGAGTGTACACCAGCCCGAGTGTCTCCATCGATCACACTGAGTGTGTCCCAGCCCCAGTGTCCCCATCCATCACACCGAGTGTGTACCAGCACCAATGTACCCATCGATCACACCGAGTGTGTACCAGCCCGAGTGTCCCCATCGATCACATGGAGTGTGTACCAGCCCGACTGCCCCAATTGATCACACCGAGTGTGTACCAGCCCGAGTGCCCCCATCGATCACACTGAGTGTGTACCAGCCCGAGTGCCCCCATCGATCACACCGAGTGTGTACCAGCCCGAGAGCCCCCATCAATCACACCGAGTGTGTACCAGCCCGAGTGTCCCCATCGATCACACCACGTGTGTACCAACCCGAGTGACCGATCGATCACACCGAAAGTGTACCAGCCCGAGTGTCCCCATCGATCACACCGAGTGTGTACCAACCCGAGTGCCCACATCTAACACACCGAGTGTGTACCAGCCCGAGAGCCCCCATCAATCACACCGACTGTGTACCAGCCCGAGTGTCCCCTTCGATCACACCACGTGTGTACCAGCCCGAGGGGCCGATCGATCACACCAAAAGTGTACCAGCCCGAGTGTCCCCATCGATCACACCGAGTGCGTACCAGCACCAATGATCCGATCGATCACACCGAGTGTGTACCAGCCCAAATGTCCCCATCGATCACACCGAGTGTGTACCAGCCCAAGCGCCCCCATCGATCACTCCGAGTGTGTACCAGCCCGAGTGCCCCCATCGATCACACCGAGTGTGTACCAGCAGCAATGCCCCCATCGATCACACCGAGTGTGTACCAGCCCGAGTGTCCCCATCGATCACACCGAGTGTGTACCAGCCCGAGTGTTCCAATCGATCACACCGAGTGTGTATCAGCACCAATGCCCCCATCGATCACACAGAGTGTGTACCAGCCCGAGTGCCCCCATTGATCACACCGAGTGTGTACCAGCCCGAGTGCCCCCATCGATCACACCGAGTGTGTACCAGCCCGAGTGCCCCCATCGATCACACCGAGTGTACACCAGCCCGAGTGTCCCCATCGATCACACCGAGTGTGTACCAGCACCAATGTACCCATCGATCACACCGAGTGTGTACCAGCACAAATGTCCACATCTATCACACCTAGTGTGTACCAGCACCAATTCCCCATCGATCACACCGAGTGTGTACCAGCACCAATGTCCCCATCGATCACAGAGAGTGTGTGCTAGCACCAATGACACCATCGATCACATCGAGTGAGTACCAGCCCAAGTGTCCCCATCGATCACACCGAGTGTTTACCAGCCCAAGTGCCCCCATCGATCACACCGAGTGTGTACAAGCCCGAGTGCCCCCATTGATCACACCGAGTGTCTACCAGACCAAGTGCCCCCATCGATCACACTGAGTGTGTACCAGCGCCAATGTCCCCATAGATCACTCCGAGTGTGTATCAGCACCAATGGCCGCATTGATCACACCGAGTGTGTACCAGCCCGAGTTTCCCCATCCATCACACCGAGTGTGTACCAGCCAGAGTGCCCCCATCGATCACACCAAGTGTGTACCAGAACCAATGTACCCATCGAACACACCGAGTGTGTTCCAGCACCAATGTGCCCATCGATCACACAGTGTGTACCAGCCCGAGTGCCCCCATGGATCACACCAAGTGTGTACCAGCACCAATGTCCCCATCGATCACATTGAGTGTGTACCCGCCCGAGTGTACACATCGATCACACCGAGTGTGTACAAGCACCAATGACCCCATCGATCACACAGAGTGCGTACCAGCCCGAGTGCCCCCATCGATCACACCGAGTGTGTACCAGCCCGAGTGCCCCCATCGATCACACCGAGTGTACACCAGCCCGAGTGTCCCCATCGATCACACCGAGTGTGTACCAGCACCAATGTACCCATCGATCACACTGAGTGTGTACCAGCACAAATGTCCGCATCTATCACACCTAGTGTGTACCAGCACCAATTCCCCATCGATCACACCGAGTGTGTACCAGCACCAATGTCCCCATCGATCACACCGAGTGTGTACCAGCACAAATGTCCGCATCTATCACACCTAGTGTGTACCAGCACCAATTCCCCATCGATCACACCGAGTGTGTACCAGCACCAATGTCCCCATCGATCACACCGAGTGTGTACCAGCACAAATGTCCGCATCAATCACACCTAGTGTGTACCAGCACCAATTCCCCATCGATCACACCGAGTGTGTACCAGCACCAATGTCCCCATCGATCACACCGAGTGTGTACCAGCACCAATGTCCCCATCGATCACAGAGATTGTGTACCAGCCCGAGTTTCCCCATCCATCACACCGAGTGTGTACCAGCCCCAGTGCCCCCATCGATCACAGCAAGTGTGTACTGGCACCAATGTACCCATCGGTCACACCGAGTGTGTTCCAGCACCTATGTGCCCATCGATCACACCGTGTGTACCAGCCTGAGTGACCCATCGATCACACCGAAAGTGTACCAGCCCGAGTGTCGCCATCAATCACACCGAGGGCGTACCAGCCCGAGTGTCCCCATTGATCACACCGAGTGTGTTCCAGCCCGAGTGCCCCCATTGTACACACCGAGTGTGTACCAGCCCGAGTGTTCCCATCGATCACACCGAGTATACACCAGCCCGAGTGTCTCCATCGATCACACCGAGTGTGTCCCAGCCCGAGTGTCCCCATCCATCACACCGAGTGTGTACCAGCACCAATGTACCCATCGATCACACCGAGTGTGTACCAGCCCGAGTGTCCCCATCGATCACATGGAGTGTGTACCAGCCCGACTGCCCCAATTGATCACACCGAGTGTGTACCAGCCCGAGTTTCCCCATCCATCACACCGAGTGTGTACCAGCCAGAGTGCCCCCATCGATCACACCAAGTGTGTACCAGAACCAATGTACCCATCGAACACACCGAGTGTGTTCCAGCACCAATGTGCCCATCGATCACACAGTGTGTACCAGCCCGAGTGCCCCCATGGATCACACCAAGTGTGTACCAGCACCAATGTCCCCATCGATCACATTGAGTGTGTACCCGCCCGAGTGTACACATCGATCACACCGAGTGTGTACAAGCACCAATGACCCCATCGATCACACAGAGTGCGTACCAGCCCGAGTGCCCCCATCGATCACACCGAGTGTGTACCAGCCCGAGTGCCCCCATCGATCACACCGAGTGTACACCAGCCCGAGTGTCCCCATCGATCACACCGAGTGTGTACCAGCACCAATGTACCCATCGATCACACCGAGTGTGTACCAGCACAAATGTCCGCATCTATCACACCTAGTGTGTACCAGCACCAATTCCCCATCGATCACACCGAGTGTGTACCAGCACCAATGTCCCCATCGATCACAGAGAGTGTGTGCTAGCACCAATGACACCATCGATCACATCGAGTGAGTACCAGCCCAAGTGTCCCCATCGATCACACCGAGTGTTTACCAGCCCAAGTGCCCCCATCGATCACACCGAGTGTGTACAAGCCCGAGTGCCCCCATTGATCACACCGAGTGTGTACCAGACCAAGTGCCCCCATCGATCACACTGAGTGTGTACCAGCGCCAATGTCCCCATAGATCACTCCGAGTGTGTATCAGCACCAATGGCCGCATTGATCACACCGAGTGTGTACCAGCCCGAGTTTCCCCATCCATCACACCGAGTGTGTACCAGCCAGAGTGCCCCCATCGATCACACCAAGTGTGTACCAAAACCAATGTACCCATCGAACACACCGAGTGTGTTCCAGCACCAATGTGCCCATCGATCACACAGTGTGTACCAGCCCGAGTGCCCCCATGGATCACACCAAGTGTGTACCAGCACCAATGTCCCCATCGATCACATTGAGTGTGTACCCGCCCGAGTGTACACATCGATCACACCGAGTGTGTACAAGGACCAATGACCCCATCGATCACACAGAGTGCGTACCAGCCCGAGTGCCCCATCGATCACACCGATTGTGTACCAGCCCGAGTGCCCCCATCAATCACAGCGAGTGTGTACCAACCCGAGTGCCCCCATCGAACACACCGAGTGTGTACCAGCCCGAGAGCCCCCATCAATCACACCGAATGTGTACCAGCCCGAGTGTCCCCATCGATCACACCATGTGTGTAACAACCCGAGTGAGCGATCGATCACACCGAAAGTGTACCAGCCCGAGTGTCCCCATCGATCACACCGAGTGTGTACCAACCCGAGTTCCCCCATCGAACACACCGAGTGTGAACCAGCCCGAGAGCCCCCATCAATCACACCGAGTGTGTACCAGCCCGAGTGTCTCCATCGATCACACCACGTGTGTACCAGCCCAAGTGACCGATCGATCACACCGAAAGTGTACCAGCCCGAGTGTCCCCATCGATCACACCGAGTGCGTACCAGCACCAATGATCCGATCGATCACACCGAGTGTGAACCAGCCCAAATGTCCCCATCGATCACACCGAGTGTGTACCAGCCCGAGTTTCCCCATCCATCACACCGAGTGTGTACCAGCCAGAGTGCCCCCATCGATCACACCAAGTGTGTACCAGAACCAATGTACCCATCGAACACACCGAGTGTGTTCCAGCACCAATGTGCCCATCGATCACACAGTGTGTACCAGCCCGAGTGCCCCCATGGATCACACCAAGTGTGTACCAGCACCAATGTCCCCATCGATCACATTGAGTGTGTACCCGCCCGAGTGTACACATCGATCACACCGAGTGTGTACAAGCACCAATGACCCCATCGATCACACAGAGTGCGTACCAGCCCGAGTGCCCCCATCGGTCACACCGATTGTGTACCAGCCCGAGTGCCCCCATCAATCACAGCGAGTGTGTACCAACCCGAGTGCCCCCATCGAACACACCGAGTGTGTACCAGCCCGAGAGCCCCCATCAATCACACCGAATGTGTACCAGCCCGAGTGTCCCCATCGATCACACCACGTGTGTAACAACCCGAGTGAGCGATCGATCACACCGAAAGTGTACCAGCCCGAGTGTCCCCATCGATCACACCGAGTGTGTACCAACCCGAGTTCCCCCATCGAACACACCGAGTGTGAACCAGCCCGAGAGCCCCCATCAATCACACCGAGTGTGTACCAGCCCGAGTGTCTCCATCGATCACACCACGTGTGTACCAGCCCGAGTGACCGATCGATCACACCGAAAGTGTACCAGCCCGAGTGTCCCCATCGATCACACCGAGTGCGTACCAGCACCAATGATCCGATCGATCACACCGAGTGTGAACCAGCCCAAATGTCCCCATCGATCACACCGAGTGTGTACCAGCCCAAGCGCCCCCATCGATCACTCCGAGTGTGTACCAGCCCGAGTGCCCCCATCGATCACACCGAGTGTGTATCAGCAGCAATGCCCCCATCGATCACACCGAGTGTGTACCAGCCCAAGTGTCCCCATCGATCACACCGAGTGTGTACCAGCCCGAGTGTTCCAATCGATCACACCGAGTGTGTATCAGCACCAATGCCCACATCGATCACACCGAGTGTGTACCAGCCCGAGTGCCCCCATTGATCACACCGAGTGTGTACCAGCCGGAGTGCCCCCATCGATCACACCGAGTTTGTTCCAGCCCGAGTGGCACAATCGATCACACCGGGTGTGTACCAGCCCGAGTACCCCCATCGATCACACCAAGTGTACACAAGCCCGAGTGTCCCCATCGATCACACCGAGTGTGTCCCAGCCCCAGTGTCCCCATCCATCACACCGAGTGTGTACCAGCACCAATGTACCCATCGATCACACCGAGTGTGTACCAGCACAAATGTCCGCATCAATCACACCGACTGTGTACCAGCACCAATGTCCCCATCGATCACACCGAGTGTGTACCAGCACCAATGTCCCCATCGATCACAGAGATTGTGTACCAGCCCGAGTTTCCCCATCCATCACACCGAGTGTGTACCAGCCACAGTGCCCCCATCGATCACACCAAGTGTGTACTGGCACCAATGTACCCATCGGTCACACCGAGTGTGTTCCAGCACCAATGTGCCCATCGATCACACCGTGTGTACCAGCCTGAGTGACCCATCGATCACACCAAAAGTGTACCAGCCCGAGTGTCGCCATCAATCACACCGAGTGCGTACCAGCCCGAGTGTCCCCATCGATCACACGGAGTGTGTACCAGCCCAAGCGCCCCCATTGATCACACCGAGTGTGTTCCAGCCCGAGTGCCCCCATTGTACACACCGAGTGTGTACCAGCCCGAGTGTTCCCATCGATCACACCGAGTGTACACCAGCCCGAGTGTCTCCATCGATCACACTGAGTGTGTCCCAGCCCCAGTGTCCCCATCCATCACACCGAGTGTGTACCAGCACCAATGTACCCATCGATCACACCGAGTGTGTACCAGCCCGAGTGTCCCCATCGATCACATGGAGTGTGTACCAGCCCGACTGCCCCAATTGATCACACCGAGTGTGTACCAGCCCGAGTGCCCCCATCGATCACACTGAGTGTGTACCAGCCCGAGTGCCCCCATCGATCACACCGAGTGTGTACCAGCCCGAGAGCCCCCATCAATCACACCGAGTGTGTACCAGCCCGAGTGTCCCCATCGATCACACCACGTGTGTACCAACCCGAGTGACCGATCGATCACACCGAAAGTGTACCAGCCCGAGTGTCCCCATCGATCACACCGAGTGTGTACCAACCCGAGTGCCCACATCTAACACACCGAGTGTGTACCAGCCCGAGAGCCCCCATCAATCACACCGACTGTGTACCAGCCCGAGTGTCCCCTTCGATCACACCACGTGTGTACCAGCCCGAGGGGCCGATCGATCACACCAAAAGTGTACCAGCCCGAGTGTCCCCATCGATCACACCGAGTGCGTACCAGCACCAATGATCCGATCGATCACACCGAGTGTGTACCAGCCCAAATGTCCCCATCGATCACACCGAGTGTGTACCAGCCCAAGCGCCCCCATCGATCACTCCGAGTGTGTACCAGCCCGAGTGCCCCCATCGATCACACCGAGTGTGTACCAGCAGCAATGCCCCCATCGATCACACCGAGTGTGTACCAGCCCGAGTGTCCCCATCGATCACACCGAGTGTGTACCAGCCCGAGTGTTCCAATCGATCACACCGAGTGTGTATCAGCACCAATGCCCCCATCGATCACACAGAGTGTGTACCAGCCCGAGTGCCCCCATTGATCACACCGAGTGTGTACCAGCCCGAGTGCCCCCATCGATCACACCGAGTGTGTACCAGCCCGAGTGCCCCCATCGATCACACCGAGTGTACACCAGCCCGAGTGTCCCCATCGATCACACCGAGTGTGTACCAGCACCAATGTACCCATCGATCACACCGAGTGTGTACCAGCACAAATGTCCACATCTATCACACCTAGTGTGTACCAGCACCAATTCCCCATCGATCACACCGAGTGTGTACCAGCACCAATGTCCCCATCGATCACAGAGAGTGTGTGCTAGCACCAATGACACCATCGATCACATCGAGTGAGTACCAGCCCAAGTGTCCCCATCGATCACACCGAGTGTTTACCAGCCCAAGTGCCCCCATCGATCACACCGAGTGTGTACAAGCCCGAGTGCCCCCATTGATCACACCGAGTGTCTACCAGACCAAGTGCCCCCATCGATCACACTGAGTGTGTACCAGCGCCAATGTCCCCATAGATCACTCCGAGTGTGTATCAGCACCAATGGCCGCATTGATCACACCGAGTGTGTACCAGCCCGAGTTTCCCCATCCATCACACCGAGTGTGTACCAGCCAGAGTGCCCCCATCGATCACACCAAGTGTGTACCAGAACCAATGTACCCATCGAACACACCGAGTGTGTTCCAGCACCAATGTGCCCATCGATCACACAGTGTGTACCAGCCCGAGTGCCCCCATGGATCACACCAAGTGTGTACCAGCACCAATGTCCCCATCGATCACATTGAGTGTGTACCCGCCCGAGTGTACACATCGATCACACCGAGTGTGTACAAGCACCAATGACCCCATCGATCACACAGAGTGCGTACCAGCCCGAGTGCCCCCATCGATCACACCGAGTGTGTACCAGCCCGAGTGCCCCCATCGATCACACCGAGTGTACACCAGCCCGAGTGTCCCCATCGATCACACCGAGTGTGTACCAGCACCAATGTACCCATCGATCACACTGAGTGTGTACCAGCACAAATGTCCGCATCTATCACACCTAGTGTGTACCAGCACCAATTCCCCATCGATCACACCGAGTGTGTACCAGCACCAATGTCCCCATCGATCACACCGAGTGTGTACCAGCACAAATGTCCGCATCTATCACACCTAGTGTGTACCAGCACCAATTCCCCATCGATCACACCGAGTGTGTACCAGCACCAATGTCCCCATCGATCACACCGAGTGTGTACCAGCACAAATGTCCGCATCAATCACACCTAGTGTGTACCAGCACCAATTCCCCATCGATCACACCGAGTGTGTACCAGCACCAATGTCCCCATCGATCACACCGAGTGTGTACCAGCACCAATGTCCCCATCGATCACAGAGATTGTGTACCAGCCCGAGTTTCCCCATCCATCACACCGAGTGTGTACCAGCCCCAGTGCCCCCATCGATCACAGCAAGTGTGTACTGGCACCAATGTACCCATCGGTCACACCGAGTGTGTTCCAGCACCTATGTGCCCATCGATCACACCGTGTGTACCAGCCTGAGTGACCCATCGATCACACCGAAAGTGTACCAGCCCGAGTGTCGCCATCAATCACACCGAGGGCGTACCAGCCCGAGTGTCCCCATTGATCACACCGAGTGTGTTCCAGCCCGAGTGCCCCCATTGTACACACCGAGTGTGTACCAGCCCGAGTGTTCCCATCGATCACACCGAGTATACACCAGCCCGAGTGTCTCCATCGATCACACCGAGTGTGTCCCAGCCCCAGTGTCCCCATCCATCACACCGAGTGTGTACCAGCACCAATGTACCCATCGATCACACCGAGTGTGCACCAGCCCGAGTGTCCCCATCGATCACATGGAGTGTGTACCAGCCCGACTGCCCCAATTGATCACACCGAGTGTGTACCAGCCCGAGTTTCCCCATCCATCACACCGAGTGTGTACCAGCCAGAGTGCCCCCATCGATCACACCAAGTGTGTACCAGAACCAATGTACCCATCGAACACACCGAGTGTGTTCCAGCACCAATGTGCCCATCGATCACACAGTGTGTACCAGCCCGAGTGCCCCCATGGATCACACCAAGTGTGTACCAGCACCAATGTCCCCATCGATCACATTGAGTGTGTACCCGCCCGAGTGTACACATCGATCACACCGAGTGTGTACAAGCACCAATGACCCCATCGATCACACAGAGTGCGTACCAGCCCGAGTGCCCCCATCGATCACACCGAGTGTGTACCAGCCCGAGTGCCCCCATCGATCACACCGAGTGTACACCAGCCCGAGTGTCCCCATCGATCACACCGAGTGTGTACCAGCACCAATGTACCCATCGATCACACCGAGTGTGTACCAGCACAAATGTCCGCATCTATCACACCTAGTGTGTACCAGCACCAATTCCCCATCGATCACACCGAGTGTGTACCAGCACCAATGTCCCCATCGATCACAGAGAGTGTGTGCTAGCACCAATGACACCATCGATCACATCGAGTGAGTACCAGCCCAAGTGTCCCCATCGATCACACCGAGTGTTTACCAGCCCAAGTGCCCCCATCGATCACACCGAGTGTGTACAAGCCCGAGTGCCCCCATTGATCACACCGAGTGTGTACCAGACCAAGTGCCCCCATCGATCACACTGAGTGTGTACCAGCGCCAATGTCCCCATAGATCACTCCGAGTGTGTATCAGCACCAATGGCCGCATTGATCACACCGAGTGTGTACCAGCCCGAGTTTCCCCATCCATCACACCGAGTGTGTACCAGCCAGAGTGCCCCCATCGATCACACCAAGTGTGTACCAAAACCAATGTACCCATCGAACACACCGAGTGTGTTCCAGCACCAATGTGCCCATCGATCACACAGTGTGTACCAGCCCGAGTGCCCCCATGGATCACACCAAGTGTGTACCAGCACCAATGTCCCCATCGATCACATTGAGTGTGTACCCGCCCGAGTGTACACATCGATCACACCGAGTGTGTACAAGGACCAATGACCCCATCGATCACACAGAGTGCGTACCAGCCCGAGTGCCCCATCGATCACACCGATTGTGTACCAGCCCGAGTGCCCCCATCAATCACAGCGAGTGTGTACCAACCCGAGTGCCCCCATCGAACACACCGAGTGTGTACCAGCCCGAGAGCCCCCATCAATCACACCGAATGTGTACCAGCCCGAGTGTCCCCATCGATCACACCATGTGTGTAACAACCCGAGTGAGCGATCGATCACACCGAAAGTGTACCAGCCCGAGTGTCCCCATCGATCACACCGAGTGTGTACCAACCCGAGTTCCCCCATCGAACACACCGAGTGTGAACCAGCCCGAGAGCCCCCATCAATCACACCGAGTGTGTACCAGCCCGAGTGTCTCCATCGATCACACCACGTGTGTACCAGCCCAAGTGACCGATCGATCACACCGAAAGTGTACCAGCCCGAGTGTCCCCATCGATCACACCGAGTGCGTACCAGCACCAATGATCCGATCGATCACACCGAGTGTGAACCAGCCCAAATGTCCCCATCGATCACACCGAGTGTGTACCAGCCCGAGTTTCCCCATCCATCACACCGAGTGTGTACCAGCCAGAGTGCCCCCATCGATCACACCAAGTGTGTACCAGAACCAATGTACCCATCGAACACACCGAGTGTGTTCCAGCACCAATGTGCCCATCGATCACACAGTGTGTACCAGCCCGAGTGCCCCCATGGATCACACCAAGTGTGTACCAGCACCAATGTCCCCATCGATCACATTGAGTGTGTACCCGCCCGAGTGTACACATCGATCACACCGAGTGTGTACAAGCACCAATGACCCCATCGATCACACAGAGTGCGTACCAGCCCGAGTGCCCCCATCGGTCACACCGATTGTGTACCAGCCCGAGTGCCCCCATCAATCACAGCGAGTGTGTACCAACCCGAGTGCCCCCATCGAACACACCGAGTGTGTACCAGCCCGAGAGCCCCCATCAATCACACCGAATGTGTACCAGCCCGAGTGTCCCCATCGATCACACCACGTGTGTAACAACCCGAGTGAGCGATCGATCACACCGAAAGTGTACCAGCCCGAGTGTCCCCATCGATCACACCGAGTGTGTACCAACCCGAGTTCCCCCATCGAACACACCGAGTGTGAACCAGCCCGAGAGCCCCCATCAATCACACCGAGTGTGTACCAGCCCGAGTGTCTCCATCGATCACACCACGTGTGTACCAGCCCGAGTGACCGATCGATCACACCGAAAGTGTACCAGCCCGAGTGTCCCCATCGATCACACCGAGTGCGTACCAGCACCAATGATCCGATCGATCACACCGAGTGTGAACCAGCCCAAATGTCCCCATCGATCACACCGAGTGTGTACCAGCCCAAGCGCCCCCATCGATCACTCCGAGTGTGTACCAGCCCGAGTGCCCCCATCGATCACACCGAGTGTGTATCAGCAGCAATGCCCCCATCGATCACACCGAGTGTGTACCAGCCCAAGTGTCCCCATCGATCACACCGAGTGTGTACCAGCCCGAGTGTTCCAATCGATCACACCGAGTGTGTATCAGCACCAATGCCCACATCGATCACACCGAGTGTGTACCAGCCCGAGTGCCCCCATTGATCACACCGAGTGTGTACCAGCCGGAGTGCCCCCATCGATCACACCGAGTTTGTTCCAGCCCGAGTGGCACAATCGATCACACCGGGTGTGTACCAGCCCGAGTACCCCCATCGATCACACCAAGTGTACACAAGCCCGAGTGTCCCCATCGATCACACCGAGTGTGTCCCAGCCCCAGTGTCCCCATCCATCACACCGAGTGTGTACCAGCACCAATGTACCCATCGATCACACCGAGTGTGTACCAGCACAAATGTCCGCATCAATCACACCGACTGTGTACCAGCACCAATGTCCCCATCGATCACACCGAGTGTGTTCCAGCACCAATGTGCCCATCGATCACACAGTGTGTACCAGCCCGAGTGCCCCCATGGATCACACCAAGTGTGTACCAGCACCAATGTCCCCATCGATCACATTGAGTGTGTACCCGCCCGAGTGTACACATCGATCACACCGAGTGTGTACAAGCACCAATGACCCCATCGATCACACAGAGTGCGTACCAGCCCGAGTGCCCCCATCGGTCACACCGATTGTGTACCAGCCCGAGTGCCCCCATCAATCACAGCGAGTGTGTACCAACCCGAGTGCCCCCATCGAACACACCGAGTGTGTACCAGCCCGAGAGCCCCCATCAATCACACCGAATGTGTACCAGCCCGAGTGTCCCCATCGATCACACCACGTGTGTAACAACCCGAGTGAGCGATCGATCACATCGAAAGTGTACCAGCCCGAGTGTCCCCATCGATCACACCGAGTGTGTACCAACCCGAGTTCCCCCATCGAACACACCGAGTGTGAACCAGCCCGAGAGCCCCCATCAATCACACCGAGTGTGTACCAGCCCGAGTGTCTCCATCGATCACACCACGTGTGTACCAGCCCGAGTGACCGATCGATCACACCGAAAGTGTACCAGCCCGAGTGTCCCCATCGATCACACCGAGTGCGTACCAGCACCAATGATCCGATCGATCACACCGAGTGTGAACCAGCCCAAATGTCCCCATCGATCACACCGAGTGTGTACCAGCCCAAGCGCCCCCATCGATCACTCCGAGTGTGTACCAGCCCGAGTGCCCCCATCGATCACACCGAGTGTGTATCAGCAGCAATGCCCCCATCGATCACACCGAGTGTGTACCAGCCCAAGTGTCCCCATCGATCACACCGAGTGTGTACCAGCCCGAGTGTTCCAATCGATCACACCGAGTGTGTATCAGCACCAATGCCCACATCGATCACACCGAGTGTGTACCAGCCCGAGTGCCCCCATTGATCACACCGAGTGTGTACCAGCCGGAGTGCCCCCATCGATCACACCGAGTTTGTTCCAGCCCGAGTGGCACAATCGATCACACCGGGTGTGTACCAGCCCGAGTACCCCCATCGATCACACCAAGTGTACACAAGCCCGAGTGTCCCCATCGATCACACCGAGTGTGTCCCAGCCCCAGTGTCCCCATCCATCACACCGAGTGTGTACCAGCACCAATGTACCCATCGATCACACCGAGTGTGTACCAGCACAAATGTCCGCATCAATCACACCGACTGTGTACCAGCACCAATGTCCCCATCGATCACACCGAGTGTGTACCAGCACCAATGTCCCCATCGATCACAGAGATTGTGTACCAGCCCGAGTTTCCCCATCCATCACACCGAGTGTGTACCAGCCACAGTGCCCCCATCGATCACACCAAGTGTGTACTGGCACCAATGTACCCATCGGTCACACCGAGTGTGTTCCAGCACCAATGTGCCCATCGATCACACCGTGTGTACCAGCCTGAGTGACCCATCGATCACACCAAAAGTGTACCAGCCCGAGTGTCGCCATCAATCACACCGAGTGCG
Organism: Isurus oxyrinchus; assembly: GCA_026770705.1. NCBI lineage: Eukaryota > Metazoa > Chordata > Chondrichthyes > Lamniformes > Lamnidae > Isurus > Isurus oxyrinchus. Next base: position 866,522 of record JANJGN010000181.1, read on the forward strand.
TACCAGCCCGAGTGTCCCCATCGATCACACGGAGTGTGTACCAGCCCAAGCGCCCCCATTGATCACACCGAGTGTGTTCCAGCCCGAGTGCCCCCATTGTACACACCGAGTGTGTACCAGCCCGAGTGTTCCCATCGATCACACCGAGTGTACACCAGCCCGAGTGTCTCCATCGATCACACTGAGTGTGTCCCAGCCCCAGTGTCCCCATCCATCACACCGAGTGTGTACCAGCACCAATGTACCCATCGATCACACCGAGTGTGTACCAGCCCGAGTGTCCCCATCGATCACATGGAGTGTGTACCAGCCCGACTGCCCCAATTGATCACACCGAGTGTGTACCAGCCCGAGTGCCCCCATCGATCACACTGAGTGTGTACCAGCCCGAGTGCCCCCATCGATCACACCGAGTGTGTACCAGCCCGAGAGCCCCCATCAATCACACCGAGTGTGTACCAGCCCGAGTGTCCCCATCGATCACACCACGTGTGTACCAACCCGAGTGACCGATCGATCACACCGAAAGTGTACCAGCCCGAGTGTCCCCATCGATCACACCGAGTGTGTACCAACCCGAGTGCCCACATCTAACACACCGAGTGTGTACCAGCCCGAGAGCCCCCATCAATCACACCGACTGTGTACCAGCCCGAGTGTCCCCTTCGATCACACCACGTGTGTACCAGCCCGAGGGGCCGATCGATCACACCAAAAGTGTACCAGCCCGAGTGTCCCCATCGATCACACCGAGTGCGTACCAGCACCAATGATCCGATCGATCACACCGAGTGTGTACCAGCCCAAATGTCCCCATCGATCACACCGAGTGTGTACCAGCCCAAGCGCCCCCATCGATCACTCCGAGTGTGTACCAGCCCGAGTGCCCCCATCGATCACACCGAGTGTGTACCAGCAGCAATGCCCCCATCGATCACACCGAGTGTGTACCAGCCCGAGTGTCCCCATCGATCACACCGAGTGTGTACCAGCCCGAGTGTTCCAATCGATCACACCGAGTGTGTATCAGCACCAATGCCCCCATCGATCACACAGAGTGTGTACCAGCCCGAGTGCCCCCATTGATCACACCGAGTGTGTACCAGCCCGAGTGCCCCCATCGATCACACCGAGTGTGTACCAGCCCGAGTGCCCCCATCGATCACACCGAGTGTACACCAGCCCGAGTGTCCCCATCGATCACACCGAGTGTGTACCAGCACCAATGTACCCATCGATCACACCGAGTGTGTACCAGCACAAATGTCCACATCTATCACACCTAGTGTGTACCAGCACCAATTCCCCATCGATCACACCGAGTGTGTACCAGCACCAATGTCCCCATCGATCACAGAGAGTGTGTGCTAGCACCAATGACACCATCGATCACATCGAGTGAGTACCAGCCCAAGTGTCCCCATCGATCACACCGAGTGTTTACCAGCCCAAGTGCCCCCATCGATCACACCGAGTGTGTACAAGCCCGAGTGCCCCCATTGATCACACCGAGTGTCTACCAGACCAAGTGCCCCCATCGATCACACTGAGTGTGTACCAGCGCCAATGTCCCCATAGATCACTCCGAGTGTGTATCAGCACCAATGGCCGCATTGATCACACCGAGTGTGTACCAGCCCGAGTTTCCCCATCCATCACACCGAGTGTGTACCAGCCAGAGTGCCCCCATCGATCACACCAAGTGTGTACCAGAACCAATGTACCCATCGAACACACCGAGTGTGTTCCAGCACCAATGTGCCCATCGATCACACAGTGTGTACCAGCCCGAGTGCCCCCATGGATCACACCAAGTGTGTACCAGCACCAATGTCCCCATCGATCACATTGAGTGTGTATCCGCCCGAGTGTACACATCGATCACACCGAGTGTGTACAAGCACCAATGACCCCATCGATCACACAGAGTGCGTACCAGCCCGAGTGCCCCCATCGATCACACCGAGTGTGTACCAGCCCGAGTGCCCCCATCGATCACACCGAGTGTACACCAGCCCGAGTGTCCCCATCGATCACACCGAGTGTGTACCAGCACCAATGTACCCATCGATCACACTGAGTGTGTACCAGCACAAATGTCCGCATCTATCACACCTAGTGTGTACCAGCACCAATTCCCCATCGATCACACCGAGTGTGTACCAGCACCAATGTCCCCATCGATCACACCGAGTGTGTACCAGCACAAATGTCCGCATCTATCACACCTAGTGTGTACCAGCACCAATTCCCCATCGATCACACCGAGTGTGTACCAGCACCAATGTCCCCATCGATCACACCGAGTGTGTACCAGCACAAATGTCCGCATCAATCACACCTAGTGTGTACCAGCACCAATTCCCCATCGATCACACCGAGTGTGTACCAGCACCAATGTCCCCATCGATCACACCGAGTGTGTACCAGCACCAATGTCCCCATCGATCACAGAGATTGTGTACCAGCCCGAGTTTCCCCATCCATCACACCGAGTGTGTACCAGCCCCAGTGCCCCCATCGATCACAGCAAGTGTGTACTGGCACCAATGTACCCATCGGTCACACCGAGTGTGTTCCAGCACCTATGTGCCCATCGATCACACCGTGTGTACCAGCCTGAGTGACCCATCGATCACACCGAAAGTGTACCAGCCCGAGTGTCGCCATCAATCACACCGAGGGCGTACCAGCCCGAGTGTCCCCATTGATCACACCGAGTGTGTTCCAGCCCGAGTGCCCCCATTGTACACACCGAGTGTGTACCAGCCCGAGTGTTCCCATCGATCACACCGAGTATACACCAGCCCGAGTGTCTCCATCGATCACACCGAGTGTGTCCCAGCCCCAGTGTCCCCATCCATCACACCGAGTGTGTACCAGCACCAATGTACCCATCGATCACACCGAGTGTGTACCAGCCCGAGTGTCCCCATCGATCACATGGAGTGTGTACCAGCCCGACTGCCCCAATTGATCACACCGAGTGTGTACCAGCCCGAGTTTCCCCATCCATCACACCGAGTGTGTACCAGCCAGAGTGCCCCCATCGATCACACCAAGTGTGTACCAGAACCAATGTACCCATCGAACACACCGAGTGTGTTCCAGCACCAATGTGCCCATCGATCACACAGTGTGTACCAGCCCGAGTGCCCCCATGGATCACACCAAGTGTGTACCAGCACCAATGTCCCCATCGATCACATTGAGTGTGTACCCGCCCGAGTGTACACATCGATCACACCGAGTGTGTACAAGCACCAATGACCCCATCGATCACACAGAGTGCGTACCAGCCCGAGTGCCCCCATCGATCACACCGAGTGTGTACCAGCCCGAGTGCCCCCATCGATCACACCGAGTGTACACCAGCCCGAGTGTCCCCATCGATCACACCGAGTGTGTACCAGCACCAATGTACCCATCGATCACACCGAGTGTGTACCAGCACAAATGTCCGCATCTATCACACCTAGTGTGTACCAGCACCAATTCCCCATCGATCACACCGAGTGTGTACCAGCACCAATGTCCCCATCGATCACAGAGAGTGTGTGCTAGCACCAATGACACCATCGATCACATCGAGTGAGTACCAGCCCAAGTGTCCCCATCGATCACACCGAGTGTTTACCAGCCCAAGTGCCCCCATCGATCACACCGAGTGTGTACAAGCCCGAGTGCCCCCATTGATCACACCGAGTGTGTACCAGACCAAGTGCCCCCATCGATCACACTGAGTGTGTACCAGCGCCAATGTCCCCATAGATCACTCCGAGTGTGTATCAGCACCAATGGCCGCATTGATCACACCGAGTGTGTACCAGCCCGAGTTTCCCCATCCATCACACCGAGTGTGTACCAGCCAGAGTGCCCCCATCGATCACACCAAGTGTGTACCAAAACCAATGTACCCATCGAACACACCGAGTGTGTTCCAGCACCAATGTGCCCATCGATCACACAGTGTGTACCAGCCCGAGTGCCCCCATGGATCACACCAAGTGTGTACCAGCACCAATGTCCCCATCGATCACATTGAGTGTGTACCCGCCCGAGTGTACACATCGATCACACCGAGTGTGTACAAGGACCAATGACCCCATCGATCACACAGAGTGCGTACCAGCCCGAGTGCCCCATCGATCACACCGATTGTGTACCAGCCCGAGTGCCCCCATCAATCACAGCGAGTGTGTACCAACCCGAGTGCCCCCATCGAACACACCGAGTGTGTACCAGCCCGAGAGCCCCCATCAATCACACCGAATGTGTACCAGCCCGAGTGTCCCCATCGATCACACCATGTGTGTAACAACCCGAGTGAGCGATCGATCACACCGAAAGTGTACCAGGCCGAGTGTCCCCATCGATCACACCGAGTGTGTACCAACCCGAGTTCCCCCATCGAACACACCGAGTGTGAACCAGCCCGAGAGCCCCCATCAATCACACCGAGTGTGTACCAGCCCGAGTGTCTCCATCGATCACACCACGTGTGTACCAGCCCAAGTGACCGATCGATCACACCGAAAGTGTACCAGCCCGAGTGTCCCCATCGATCACACCGAGTGCGTACCAGCACCAATGATCCGATCGATCACACCGAGTGTGAACCAGCCCAAATGTCCCCATCGATCACACCGAGTGTGTACCAGCCCGAGTTTCCCCATCCATCACACCGAGTGTGTACCAGCCAGAGTGCCCCCATCGATCACACCAAGTGTGTACCAGAACCAATGTACCCATCGAACACACCGAGTGTGTTCCAGCACCAATGTGCCCATCGATCACACAGTGTGTACCAGCCCGAGTGCCCCCATGGATCACACCAAGTGTGTACCAGCACCAATGTCCCCATCGATCACATTGAGTGTGTACCCGCCCGAGTGTACACATCGATCACACCGAGTGTGTACAAGCACCAATGACCCCATCGATCACACAGAGTGCGTACCAGCCCGAGTGCCCCCATCGATCACACCGAGTGTGTACCAGCCCGAGTGCCCCCATCGATCACACCGAGTGTACACCAGCCCGAGTGTCCCCATCGATCACACCGAGTGTGTACCAGCACCAATGTACCCATCGATCACACCGAGTGTGTACCAGCACAAATGTCCGCATCTATCACACCTAGTGTGTACCAGCACCAATTCCCCATCGATCACACCGAGTGTGTACCAGCACCAATGTCCCCATCGATCACAGAGAGTGTGTGCTAGCACCAATGACACCATCGATCACATCGAGTGAGTACCAGCCCAAGTGTCCCCATCGATCACACCGAGTGTTTACCAGCCCAAGTGCCCCCATCGATCACACCGAGTGTGTACAAGCCCGAGTGCCCCCATTGATCCCACCGAGTGTGTACCAGACCAAGTGCCCCCATCGATCACACTGAGTGTGTACCAGCGCCAATGTCCCCATAGATCACTCCGAGTGTGTATCAGCACCAATGGCCGCATTGATCACACCGAGTGTGTACCAGCCCGAGTTTCCCCATCCATCACACCGAGTGTGTACCAGCCAGAGTGCCCCCATCGATCACACCAAGTGTGTACCAGAACCAATGTACCCATCGAACACACCGAGTGTGTTCCAGCACCAATGTGCCCATCGATCACACAGTGTGTACCAGCCCGAGTGCCCCCATGGATCACACCAAGTGTGTACCAGCACCAATGTCCCCATCGATCACATTGAGTGTGTACCCGCCCGAGTGTACACATCGATCACACCGAGTGTGTACAAGCACCAATGACCCCATCGATCACACAGAGTGCGTACCAGCCCGAGTGCCCCCATCGATCACACCGATTGTGTACCAGCCCGAGTGCCCCCATCAATCACAGCGAGTGTGTACCAACCCGAGTGCCCCCATCGAACACACCGAGTGTGTACCAGCCCGAGAGCCCCCATCAATCACACCGAATGTGTACCAGCCCGAGTATCCCCATCGATCACACCACGTGTGTAACAACCCGAGTGAGCGATCGATCACACCGAAAGTGTACCAGCCCGAGTGTCCCCATCGATCACACCGAGGGTGTACCAACCCGAGTGCCCCCATCGAACACACCGAGTGTGAACCAGCCCGAGAGCCCCCATCAATCACACCGTGTGTGTACCAGCCCGAGTGTCTCCATCGATCACACCACGTGTGTACCAGCCCGAGTGACCGATCGATCACACCGAAAGTGTACCAGCCCGAGTGTCCCCATCGATCACACCGAGTGTGTACCAGCCCAAATGTCCCAATCGATCACACCGAGTGTGTACCAGCCCAAGCGCCCCCATCGATCACTCCGAGTGTGTACCAGCCCGAGTGCCCCCATCGATCACACCGAGTGTGTACCAGCAGCAATGCCCCCATCGATCACACCCAGTGTGTACCAGCCCAAGTGTCCCCATCGATCACACCGAGTGTGTACCAGCCCGAGTGTTCCAATCGATCACACCGAGTGTGTATCAGCACCAATGCCCCCATCGATCACACCGAGTGTGTACCAGCCCGAGTGCCCCCATTGATCACACCGAGTGTGTACCAGCCGGAGTGCCCCCATCGATCACACCGAGTTTGTTCCAGCCCGAGTGGCACAATCGATCACACCGGGTGTGTACCAGCCCGAGTACCCCCATCGATCACACCAAGTGTACACAAGCCCGAGTGTCCCCATCGATCACACCGAGTGTGTCCCAGCCCCAGTGTCCCCATCCATCACACCGAGTGTGTACCAGCACCAATGTACCCATCGATCACACCGAGTGTGTACCAGCACAAATGTCCGCATCAATCACACCGACTGTGTACCAGCACCAATGTCCCCATCGATCACACCGAGTGTGTACCAGCACCAATGTCCCCATCGATCACAGAGATTGTGTACCAGCCCGAGTTTCCCCATCCATCACACCGAGTGTGTACCAGCCCCAGTGCCCCCATCGATCACACCAAGTGTGTACTGGCACCAATGTACCCATCGGTCACACCGAGTGTGTTCCAGCACCAATGTGCCCATCGATCACACCGTGTGTACCAGCCTGAGTGACCCATCGATCACACCAAAAGTGTACCAGCCCGAGTGTCGCCATCAATCACACCGAGTGCGTACCAGCCCGAGTGTCCCCATCGATCACACGGAGTGTGTACCAGCCCAAGCGCCCCCATTGATCACACCGAGTGTGTTCCAGCCCGAGTGCCCCCATTGTACACACCGAGTGTGTACCAGCCCGAGTGTTCCCATCGATCACACCGAGTGTACACAAGCCCGAGTGTCTCCATCGATCACACCGAGTGTGTCCCAGCCCCAGTGTCCCCATCCATCACACCGAGTGTGTACCAGCACCAATGTACCCATCGATCACACCGAGTGTGTACCAGCCCGAGTGTCCCCATCGATCACATGGAGTGTGTACCAGCCCGACTGCCCCAATTGATCACACCGAGTGTGTACCAGCCCGAGTGCCCCATCGATCACACTGAGTATGTACCAGACCGAGTGCCCCCATCGATCACACCGAGTGTGTACCAGCCCGAGAGCCCCCATCAATCACACCGAGTGTGTACCAGCCCGAGTGTCCCCATCGATCACACCACGAGTGTACCAGCCCGAGTGTCCCCATCGATCACACCGAGTGTGTACCAACCCGAGTGCCCACATCGAACACACCGAGTGTGTACCAGCCCGAGAGCCCCCATCAATCACACCGACTGTGTACCAGCCCGAGTGTCCCCTTCGATCACACCACGTGTGTACCAGCCCGAGGGGCCGATCGATCACACCAAAAGTGTACCAGCCCGAGTGTCCCCATCGATCACACCGAGTGCGTACCAGCACCAATGATCCGATCGATCACACCGAGTGTGTACCAGCCCAAATGTCCCCATCGATCACACCGAGTGTGTACCAGCCCAAGCGCCCCCATCGATCACTCCGAGTGTGTACCAGCCCGAGTGCCCCCATCGATCACACCGAGTGTGTACCAGCAGCAATGCCCCCATCGATCACACCGAGTGTGTACCAGCCCGAGTGTCCCCATCGATCACACCGAGTGTGTACCAGCCCGAGTGTTCCAATCGGTCACACCGAGTGTGTATCAGCACCAATGCCCCCATCGATCACACAGAGTGTGTACCAACCCAAGTGCCCCCATTGATCACACCGAGTGTGTACCAGCCCGAGTGCCCCCATCGATCACACCGAGTGTGTACCAGCCCGAGTGCCCCCATCGATCACACCGAGTGTACACCAGCCCGAGTGTCCCCATCGATCACACCGAGTGTGTACCAGCACCAATGTACCCATCGATCACACCGAGTGTGTACCAGCACAAATGTCCGCATCTATCACACCTAGTGTGTACCAGCACCAATTCCCCATCGATCACACCGAGTGTGTACCAGCACCAATGTCCCCATCGATCACAGAGAGTGTGTGCTAGCACCAATGACACCATCGATCACATCGAGTGAGTACCAGCCCAAGTGTCCCCATCGATCACACCGAGTGTTTACCAGCCCAAGTGCCCCCATCGATCACACCGAGTGTGTACAAGCCCGAGTGCCCCCATTGATCACACCGAGTGTGTACCAGACCAAGTGCCCCCATCGATCACACTGAGTGTGTACCAGCGCCAATGTCCCCATAGATCACTCCGAGTGTGTATCAGCACCAATGGCCGCATTGATCACACCGAGTGTGTACCAGCCCGAGTTTCCCCATCCATCACACCGAGTGTGTACCAGCCAGAGTGCCCCCATCGATCACACCAAGTGTGTACCAAAACCAATGTACCCATCGAACACACCGAGTGTGTTCCAGCACCAATGTGCCCATCGATCACACAGTGTGTACCAGCCCGAGTGCCCCCATGGATCACACCAAGTGTGTACCAGCACCAATGTCCCCATCGATCACATTGAGTGTGTACCCGCCCGAGTGTACACATCGATCACACCGAGTGTGTACAAGGACCAATGACCCCATCGATCACACAGAGTGCGTACCAGCCCGAGTGCCCCATCGATCACACCGATTGTGTACCAGCCCGAGTACCCCCATCAATCACAGCGAGTGTGTACCAACCCGAGTGCCCCCATCGAACACACCGAGTGTGTACCAGCCCGAGAGCCCCCATCAATCACACCGAATGTGTACCAGCCCGAGTGTCCCCATCGATCACACCATGTGTGTAACAACCCGAGTGAGCGATCGATCACACCGAAAGTGTACCAGCCCGAGTGTCCCCATCGATCACACCGAGTGTGTACCAACCCGAGTTCCCCCATCGAACACACCGAGTGTGAACCAGCCCGAGAGCCCCCATCAATCACACCGAGTGTGTACCAGCCCGAGTGTCTCCATCGATCACACCACGTGTGTACCAGCCCAAGTGACCGATCGATCACACCGAAAGTGTACCAGCCCGAGTGTCCCCATCGATCACACCGAGTGCGTACCAGCACCAATGATCCGATCGATCACACCGAGTGTGAACCAGCCCAAATGTCCCCATCGATCACACCGAGTGTGTACCAGCCCGAGTTTCCCCATCCATCACACCGAGTGTGTACCAGCCAGAGTGCCCCCATCGATCACACCAAGTGTGTACCAGAACCAATGTACCCATCGAACACACCGAGTGTGTTCCAGCACCAATGTGCCCATCGATCACACAGTGTGTACCAGCCCGAGTGCCCCCATGGATCACACCAAGTGTGTACCAGCACCAATGTCCCCATCGATCACATTGAGTGTGTACCCGCCCGAGTGTACACATCGATCACACCGAGTGTGTACAAGCACCAATGACCCCATCGATCACACAGAGTGCGTACCAGCCCGAGTGCCCCCATCGATCACACCGAGTGTGTACCAGCCCGAGTGCCCCCATCGATCACACCGAGTGTACACCAGCCCGAGTGTCCCCATCGATCACACCGAGTGTGTACCAGCACCAATGTACCCATCGATCACACCGAGTGTGTACCAGCACAAATGTCCGCATCTATCACACCTAGTGTGTACCAGCACCAATTCCCCATCGATCACACCGAGTGTGTACCAGCACCAATGTCCCCATCGATCACAGAGAGTGTGTGCTAGCACCAATGACACCATCGATCACATCGAGTGAGTACCAGCCCAAGTGTCCCCATCGATCACACCGAGTGTTTACCAGCCCAAGTGCCCCCATCGATCACACCGAGTGTGTACAAGCCCGAGTGCCCCCATTGATCCCACCGAGTGTGTACCAGACCAAGTGCCCCCATCGATCACACTGAGTGTGTACCAGCGCCAATGTCCCCATAGATCACTCCGAGTGTGTATCAGCACCAATGGCCGCATTGATCACACCGAGTGTGTACCAGCCCGAGTTTCCCCATCCATCACACCGAGTGTGTACCAGCCAGAGTGCCCCCATCGATCACACCAAGTGTGTACCAGAACCAATGTACCCATCGAACACACCGAGTGTGTTCCAGCACCAATGTGCCCATCGATCACACAGTGTGTACCAGCCCGAGTGCCCCCATGGATCACACCAAGTGTGTACCAGCACCAATGTCCCCATCGATCACATTGAGTGTGTACCCGCCCGAGTGTACACATCGATCACACCGAGTGTGTACAAGCACCAATGACCCCATCGATCACACAGAGTGCGTACCAGCCCGAGTGCCCCCATCGATCACACCGATTGTGTACCAGCCCGAGTGCCCCCATCAATCACAGCGAGTGTGTACCAACCCGAGTGCCCCCATCGAACACACCGAGTGTGTACCAGCCCGAGAGCCCCCATCAATCACACCGAATGTGTACCAGCCCGAGTATCCCCATCGATCACACCACGTGTGTAACAACCCGAGTGAGCGATCGATCACACCGAAAGTGTACCAGCCCGAGTGTCCCCATCGATCACACCGAGGGTGTACCAACCCGAGTGCCCCCATCGAACACACCGAGTGTGAACCAGCCCGAGAGCCCCCATCAATCACACCGTGTGTGTACCAGCCCGAGTGTCTCCATCGATCACACCACGTGTGTACCAGCCCGAGTGACCGATCGATCACACCGAAAGTGTACCAGCCCGAGTGTCCCCATCGATCACACCGAGTGTGTACCAGCCCAAATGTCCCAATCGATCACACCGAGTGTGTACCAGCCCAAGCGCCCCCATCGATCACTCCGAGTGTGTACCAGCCCGAGTGCCCCCATCGATCACACCGAGTGTGTACCAGCAGCAATGCCCCCATCGATCACACCCAGTGTGTACCAGCCCAAGTGTCCCCATCGATCACACCGAGTGTGTACCAGCCCGAGTGTTCCAATCGATCACACCGAGTGTGTATCAGCACCAATGCCCCCATCGATCACACCGAGTGTGTACCAGCCCGAGTGCCCCCATTGATCACACCGAGTGTGTACCAGCCGGAGTGCCCCCATCGATCACACCGAGTTTGTTCCAGCCCGAGTGGCACAATCGATCACACCGGGTGTGTACCAGCCCGAGTACCCCCATCGATCACACCAAGTGTACACAAGCCCGAGTGTCCCCATCGATCACACCGAGTGTGTCCCAGCCCCAGTGTCCCCATCCATCACACCGAGTGTGTACCAGCACCAATGTACCCATCGATCACACCGAGTGTGTACCAGCACAAATGTCCGCATCAATCACACCGACTGTGTACCAGCACCAATGTCCCCATCGATCACACCGAGTGTGTACCAGCACCAATGTCCCCATCGATCACAGAGATTGTGTACCAGCCCGAGTTTCCCCATCCATCACACCGAGTGTGTACCAGCCCCAGTGCCCCCATCGATCACACCAAGTGTGTACTGGCACCAATGTACCCATCGGTCACACCGAGTGTGTTCCAGCACCAATGTGCCCATCGATCACACCGTGTGTACCAGCCTGAGTGACCCATCGATCACACCAAAAGTGTACCAGCCCGAGTGTCCCCATCGATCACACGGAGTGTGTACCAGCCCAAGCGCCCCCATTGATCACACCGAGTGTGTTCCAGCCCGAGTGCCCCCATTGTACACACCGAGTGTGTACCAGCCCGAGTGTTCCCATCGATCACACCGAGTGTACACAAGCCCGAGTGTCTCCATCGATCACACCGAGTGTGTCCCAGCCCCAGTGTCCCCATCCATCACACCGAGTGTGTACCAGCACCAATGTACCCATCGATCACACCGAGTGTGTACCAGCCCGAGTGTCCCCATCGATCACATGGAGTGTGTACCAGCCCGACTGCCCCAATTGATCACACCGAGTGTGTACCAGCCCGAGTGCCCCATCGATCACACTGAGTATGTACCTGACCGAGTGCCCCCATCGATCACACCGAGTGTGTACCAGCCCGAGAGCCCCCATCAATCACACCGAGTGTGTACCAGCCCGAGTGTCCCCATCGATCACACCACGAGTGTACCAGCCCGAGTGTCCCCATCGATCACACCGAGTGTGTACCAACCCGAGTGCCCACATCGAACACACCGAGTGTGTACCAGCCCGAGAGCCCCCATCAATCACACCGACTGTGTACCAGCCCGAGTGTCCCCTTCGATCACACCACGTGTGTACCAGCCCGAGGGGCCGATCGATCACACCAAAAGTGTACCAGCCCGAGTGTCCCCATCGATCACACCGAGTGCGTACCAGCACCAATGATCCGAACCATCACACCGAGTGTGTACCAGCCCAAATGTCCCCATCGATCACACCGAGTGTGTACCAGCCCAAGCGCCCCCATCGATCACTCCGAGTGTGTACCAGCCCGAGTGCCCCCATCGATCACACCGAGTGTGTACCAGCAGCAATGCCCCCATCGATCACACCGAGTGTGTACCAGCCCGAGTGTCCCCATCGATCACACCGAGTGTGTACCAGCCCGAGTGTTCCAATCGGTCACACCGAGTGTGTATCAGCACCAATGCCCCCATCGATCACACAGAGTGTGTACCAACCCAAGTGCCCCCATTGATCACACCGAGTGTGTACCAGCCCGAGTGCCCCCATCGATCACACCGAGTGTGTACCAGCCCGAGTGCCCCCATCGATCACACCGAGTGTACACCAGCCCGAGTGTCCCCATCGATCACACCGAGTGTGTACCAGCATCAATGTACCCATCGATCACACCGAGTGTGTACCAGCACAAATGTCCGCATCTATCACACCTAGTGTGTACCAGCACCAATTCCCCATCGATCACACCGAGTGTGTACCAGCACCAATGTCCCCATCGATCACAGAGAGTGTGTGCTAGCACCAATGACACCATCGATCACATCGAGTGAGTACCAGCCCAAGTGTCCCCATCGATCACACCGAGTGTTTACCAGCCCAAGTGCCCCCATCGATCACACCGAGTGTGTACAAGCCCGAGTGCCCCCATTGATCACACCGAGTGTGTACCAGACCAAGTGCCCCCATCGATCACACTGAGTGTGT